>CM050163.1:403190100-403790100 GCA_027410445.1 Discoglossus pictus | reverse complement strand
TCAAAATGTATATAATATGAATTTCAATTATGTCACAAGATACGATAAAATAAAACTATACTTTATCAATATAGAGGGATAAAATAGGTTTCATTCTCCTGGATTTTTTAATCTTTTGAAGTGGATTCCTTTGTTACCTTTGTTGGGCCAAAAGTTTTTCCATGTGCTTCTTCCAAGATTTCTCCAGACTCCCTTTCTTTGTCTTACTGCCTTCTATGCCCAAATTTCCTCCAACTAGTTACATTCCTTTGCAGGTCACATGAACTCTCCCAGTCAATAAAAAAATGAATTGAGGTCATAACTATGCAGTGCGTTATGAGATATGATTCATAGTGAAACGAACAGTAAAAAAAGTTAAATAATAACCTGTGACACTAGAGAGCACTCTTGTTCCCATAACATTTTAACCCAAAAATGACATTTCTAAATTATGCAAATAGAGTAGAAGTGCTCATCTGAGAACGAAAAATACCTCAGTGGGTTTTTCTATAGCAGCCTCCTTTAGCTCACTTGTGCTTTTCACAGGGAGAAATATCCTGAAGTATATCAGTCTGGTCTCACTCAAAGGAGTGACACAGCCCCGAAATACCAGGCAATTCTACCCTGAACAAGAGAAAAGGCAAAATCTAGACGCGTTTTGGCCTCTGTGGGCCTCGTCAGTGAGATGCAGCTGTAAGGCACAGTGAGCAAGGAGTCCACATCTTCCCCCTATCACCTATAAGGTGAGGACAATTAATGCAAATAGAGAAGAGGTGCTCATCTGAGAACAACAAATACCTCAGTGGTTTTTTTCTATAGGTCTGGTTACCTACTACGTTTATAAATGAACCTGTTTTGACCTTAAATTAATAAATAAAAGTAGTAACTGCATACTCTTAATAGTTTAATGTAGAGACTGTCAATGGTTACATACCAAAGAGAAATGTATTAAATGGGAAAGTATACATTCCCAGACACCTCAGAAAAAAAGAATCCCATTTCCCTTTTGTCTATAGGAAACAAGGGAGTATGAATTTAAGTTAAAAACCTAATCTCTTAAGATTAGTTGAGGAATGTTGCGGTAATGTCCCTAACAGAAAACAAATAACAATTTAATGTCTGCTTTAGAGGGAATACTGTATTTTAACACACAGATAACACATAGATAATAATAAAAAAATGAATAAAATTTTTATCAACTACAAATGTCCAGACATGTAATTTTATGTAAATTAAAGGCAAATGGTTAATTGTTACTTGCTGTCTATTGGATCTCACAGTTTAAAGACTTTGCTAATCTGTTGGATTTATGTGTATTAAGTAATGGGTCTTCCAAATAACCATCCCCATATCTAGGGCCGGGTCTTCATTTTTGGAGCCCCTAGGCAGTGAAGTGGAGGAGCCCCAGCAACTGAGTACACAAGGTTTGCATGGACCAGTATTTGTTTTTTTTAAGCCAGGGACTATTATTATTTTTTTTTAAATGGCGCCCTTCACAGGTAAGCGCCCCATGGCGGCTGCCTGGCTTGCCTAATGGGTAATCCGGCCATGCCCATAGCCAAATGACTCTTTACTTGCTTAGTCAATGAAATTTATGCTGGCAGTTTTGCACGTGAGTACTGCTGATCTGCTCCAATACAGACAGTTTGATGTATGCACCCACATTAATAGTTCAGGATTTTTTATCATAAAGAGTATGCACATTTGCTCTCTTATCTCTGCAGCTCTAAATAATCTGAATATTGAAAGATTTCTGAATTCCATTAAAATAAAATATAAACCAATCTCGTCTAACATAAAAGCTGTCAGCAATCTCTCCCCACATAACAGCTCAGAGTTTGAGATTCATTCTTGTTTAAATGGTTATAACTCTTCCAGTATTCTTCATCGTTTTGATTTTTTGCAATAAAAATGACTGTGTTAGATTAACTAAATGAGAACTGGTGAAATGTAACTAAATGTATCTACTGATAAATGTAAACTTCTGGATGTTAAAGGATTTTAGCACTAATCACAGAAAATCTAATCAAGCAGACTTATATGCCTTTAAAAGGTTTAGAAGAATGTTATACAAAAGCAGAGACTTGTTATTAAAGACACACTGCAGATATCTTAATTTACTCCATGAAATCTGTACATGTTTATTCTTATCAATACCAGATGGCTTTACACTGAAACACTACAAAAAAGTGGCAATCAGAAGTTAATGGTTCATACTTGTTGTGTCAATTACATAGTAATAGTTACATAGTAATTAAGGTTGAAAAAAGACTTTCAGTCCATCAAATTCAAATTAAAAAGGCTGATGGTCAGATAAAAATTACAAGTTTATATTAAAGAAAAAACAATAAAAAAAAATAACATTTTGTTGATACATTACTTGTTATTACTTAAGGTTTTAAATAATACCACAGTTGGAACTGTGGTGCTGACTCTCAGTATAATTTCCATACCAAGTCACAGTTTGGACAAGGTGGTGAGTTGCCTCCCAATCCTTTGTTCAAGGACTGTCTGGTTAGCAGAGGCGTAGGAACGGGAGCTCAAATCCCCCCCAGATTATATGAATAGGGGAAGTACAAAATAGCAAAATAAAACTTATTAATGCATTAACAGGGTTTGCGACTAGTTGTCGAAAATGATGTAGTGAAGTGTTTTCCAGGAAAGCTTTTGACCCCCCACCCTTTAGAACCCTGGGAGGATACAATGAGCAGCCAGGACTTAGAAGGCTACCTGGCTAGAAGTAACAGAAACAGTATTTGCCCAAAGGTACACACAAAATTGTAATTACAAATTGTGAATATAGTTTTTTCAGGCATGTATTTTTGAACATTTGACTTTTATATTTATTTTTTTGCTCTTGCAATATATTCAGTGTCCAGCTCACTTCTACTCTTTGTTCTTTATTCTGTTTTTTTCTAGTCTTCACTTTTTCACATTTCACTTTCTACCTCCTGTCTCTCTCTCTTCTGCTTCTTGCTCTTAATTAATTCCTCTATTTTTCCCATGGAGGAATACAATTGGAGGGAAGTGAGGAGGGATGAAGCCAGTATTATGCATTGATAGGATAGTGAGGTGGGAACAAGCCTGCGTTATACAGTGATATGACAGTTAAGTGTTATACAGTAATATGATAGTGAGGTAGAGGGAAGCCTGTGTGATGCAGTGATATGATAGTGGAATAATACATAGCAAAACATGACAGTAGATTCCAAGCCATGCATGACTACAATACAAATACATTTCTAGCAGCATAAGCCATTATGTAGCCTCTCTAGCTCCCTTCTTTCCTTGTTAGCCCTATTGTCACCCTTAAACTTAACACACACACATAAAAACTACAGAAACATGACCACAATCTTTGACAGTACACACAAGTCTTGTTTCGATAAATAGAATTTAAGGTATGAGGTAGGGTATGAGATTAATCAACGGTTATCTACTTAATACTACTGACCTAATATATACATTAAAAAAATGATACCATTAGAATTTAAGGAGAATCCGTATTGCCTCAGATCACTGCTTCCATTGGTGGTGGAAAAGTACCATTCCTTTGATAGGCTAACGCATTTTGTTTATATTGTGTAGTGTGCCACAATTGTATGTTTTCTTTATAATTGTTAGTTGGCCCACCCTCTCTTTCTTTGGAGGCTGCCTGTCCTGGGAGTAGAGATAAATTGCACCACTCGGTCTCTAAACTTGTGGCCCACCCTCTCTTTCTTTGGAGGCTGCCTGTCCTGGGAGTAGAGATAAATTGCACCACTCAGTCTCTAAACTTAGTTTCCCCACAGATTTTATTAGCCTCCCAAACCCATGCCAGCCAGTAGGAGAATTATATATTATTTCATTAACTCCTATTTAAGCAAAGTTTTTGTTATTTGTGAATTCACATTTCTATTCTACTTTTATTGTTCTGACCTATATCTGTGGCACATAAAACACGATTACCCTTAAACTATTAAACTGTGAATCTGAGTCCTTCATCTTCACAAACAAATTTGATTTCATCTTCATCATGAAGACATCTGGGCCACTGTGAAAATTGTTTGCCTTTAGGAAATCATCAAAAGATCATTGGGAGCCATTCAGAAATCTAGCTTATTTAACCCTTTCACTGCTAAGACCTTTAAACTTTCAGTCAGATATTAGTGAAATGTTGCTTCACTCAAAGTTATTTGGTAGTTGCAAAAGGCACTGTTATTGGGAAAAGGCACAATTTAAAAAGAAGAAAGTCTCCAAGTGGCTATTTATTAAACCTCACCATCCAAACTGTTTAACAACAGTTCATGTTGTCATATTTTTTTATAAACAAAAATCTGACTTTTGTGCTTTTCATATTTATACAAATATTTCATAGATTTGTCAGCATGTTACCTATACAAGTATTTTTTTTTTCTTCAGTAGGCACTGTAGATTCAAAGCATGCAAAATACTCGTGCCTTCTCCTAACATAGAAAAAGTAAACAGAGAGCTATTTTACTAATATTATTTTCAGAAAGTGATAATATATAGCTTAGCTTTTTTCCCCAGGACCATTAAAACCTATACATAAATTTAATTCACCTTTCCAAAACACAAAAAAACAGAAAAGGGAGGGCAGATTTATAGTGCAAAGGAGGAAAACTTTATATAAATATATTATTTTATATTCTTTATTTTTCCCACTGAAATTTTGTAGACCATAATAATAATTATGAGTCAGTCCAGTGGCAACCTTATTCAGTGTACATCCTGTCATATGTATGCAATACTGGAACAGATGATCCAGGGTCCATACCTCTGTGAGAGGTGTGAGCATGTTGCCTCTTTGGAAGCTCAAATTGGAGATCTGGAGAGGAGAATTGCAGCACTTAGTGATATTGCTCCACTGGAAAGGGGGTTGGTGCTCACTGAGCACAGTTTAGCTGGGCCTAGCATGGAGGGTGGAGCTGGGGCTAGTGAGGATGTCCAGGGAGGCAGCTGGGTTACAGTTACAAGGGGAAGCAGGGGGAACAGGAGGAGGCAGGCAAGTTCTGAGTTGGCAAACACCAACAGATTTGCCGGATTGAGTGAAACTGTTGGGGATGTCCAATCAGGAATGGCAATGACAGATAGAGCTGTTCTCTCTAACAGCCGGGCGAACAGCTCTACTGGAGGAGAGGGAGGGCAGAATAGGCAGAACAACAGACAGGTTTTGGTTGTAGGGAACTCTATTATTAGGAAGGTAGACAGGGTGATTTTTCAACCAAATCCCAGCAATCTAACAGTTTGCTGTCTCACGGGTGCTCGGGTTCGTCATGTTGTTGATCGAGTAGACAAATTATTGGGAGGGGCAGGAAATGAACTGGCGGTCTTGGTACATATTGGTACCAATGACAAAGTTAGTGTAAGATGGAGTGTCCTAAAGAATGATTTTAGAGAACTAGGTAATAAGCTGAAGGCAAGGACCTCCAAGGTAGTATTTTCTGAGATACTACCAGTGCCACGTGCTAGCCCAGGGAGGCAGAAGGAGATTAGGGAGGTTAATGCGTGGCTAAAGATGTGGTGCACTAAGGAGGGGTTTAGCTTTTTAGAGCACTGGGCTGACTTCTCACTTCGGTACAATCTCTGCAGTAGGGATGGATTGCACCTTAATGATGAGGGAGCTTTTGTACTAGGGGATAGGATGGTAGAAAGGCTGGAGGAGTTTTTAAACTAGTAGGTGGGGGGGAGGGACTAGATATAAGTAATGGGGTATAAAGTGTAGAGAGTATAAGGGATGAATTAACAACTCATAGGGGAGGAGATGGGGGGAGGGGTAGTATAGTCAATAGGGAGGTAGTACTAAGTAATTCAAGTACAGTGGCAGGCACTTCAGAACTACAGACTCATAACATAAGGTGTATGCTTGCTAATGCCAGAAGCTTGCCAGGAAAAATGGGAGAGTTAGAATTATTAGCAATTAATGAAAAATGGGATTTAATAGGCATTACCGAAACGTGGTGGGATGAATCTCATGACTGGACTGTTAATAAGGATGATTATAACCTATTTAGGAAAGATAGAGGCAATGGTAAACGAGGAGGAGGGATTTGTCTGTATGTTAAGCCTGAATTTAAGGCTATAGTCAGAGAAGATATTTATGGTGGACCTAGTGATAAAGTTGAATGTTTGTGGGTAGAGTTAAATAGCGGAGCAGCAAATTCCAAAAGAATATTAGTAGGAGTATGCTATAAACCCCCAAATATAGCTGAAAGTGAGTAAATACAATTATCGTTACAGATTGGAAATGCAGCTAAGCACGGGCAAGTTCTAATAATGGGAGATTTTAATTACCCTGAAATAAACTGGATAAATTAGACCAGCAGTTCAGCTAAGGGGAGCAGGTTCTTGAGTACACCCAGGGATCATTATCTGGCCCAGGTTATACAGGAGCCTACTAGAAATGAAGCTATCTTAGATTTACTCATCACAAATAATATTGATATAGTATCAAATGTTGAAATAGGGCAACCTTTGGGAAACAGTGATTACAACACAGTCTCATTTGAGATTGAATTAAAAAATTTTTTTTTTAAGGGGCCAACAAAAACTCTTAATTTTAAAAGGGCAGATTTTAACGGTCTAAGGGCAGCAATACAAAGTATAGACTGGGACAGAGAACTGATAGGTAAAAACACTGAACATAAATGGACAACATTTAAATCCTTACTAAATATACATACACATCGGCATATACCGTGTGGGAATAAAATTAAAAGGAGTAAATCCCATCCAATGTGGCTTAACAATGATTTAAAGATCAAGATACGGAGTAAAAAACAGGCATTTAAATTATACAAACAAGAGGGGACAGAGACTGCTTTACGGGAATACAAGGAAATCAACAAGGCTTGCAAAAGCGCGATTAGACTGGCTAAAATAGAAAATGAAAAATGTATTGCAAAAGAAAGTAAGACTAACCCTAAAATATTTTTGAAGTATATTAATGGGAAGAAGGCGAGGAAGGAAGCTATAGGAACATTAGAATGTGAAACAGGCTGTCTAAAAATTAGTGACCAGGAAAAGGCAGATGAGCTAAATAGGTTATTTTCTTCGTTATACACAAGGGAGGTACAAGTGGTTGGGACACGGCAACATAATGGGGCTACACTACCTTTGCCAAATAATTGGTTAACACAGGAAGTAATACAAAAGAGGTTGGAAGAAATAAATGTTAATAAAGCCCCGGGTCCTGATGGAATACATCCAAGGGTACTAAGGGAACTGGGTTCTGTAATAGCCAAACCATTATATTTAATTTTTCAAGATTCACTCAACACAGGGTCTCTACCAGATGACTGGAGAAAAGCTGATGTGATACCTATATTTAAGAAGGGAGCAAGAGCAAATCCGGGGAATTATAGACCAGTGAGCCTCACTTCTATAGCGGGGAAGCTTTTAGAAGGGTTAATAAGGGATAATATACAAGAATATGTCTATTTGAACAGGATTATAAGTAGGAGTCAACATGGATTTATGAGGGATAGGTCATGTCAAACAAATCTAATTAGTTTCTATGAGGAGGTTAGTAGGAACCTGGATCAAGGCAACTCAGTGGATGTAGTCTTTTTGGATTTTGCAAAGGCTTTTGATACAGTGCCACATGGGAGACTATTGGGCAAACTAAGGGATACAGGAATTGCAGTAAATATCTGCTCATGGATTGAGAGCTGGCTAAAAGACAGGAAGCAAAGGGTTTTTGTAAATGGAACATACTCCGATTGGACTAATGTGGTAAGTGGGGTTCCTCAGGGTTCAGTATTAGGTCCTCTCCTTTTTAACATATTTATTAATGACTTAGAGATAGGATTGGAGTGTGGGGTCTCCATTTTCGCTGATGACACAAAGTTGTGCAAGGTAATTAAATCAGATAATGATGTGCTTTCCCTCCAAGGGGATTTACATAAAATTGAGGAATGGGCATCTAAATGGCAGATGAGATTTAATACAAATAAATGTAAAGCTATGCATCTGGGAAGGAAAAATAGCCATGCAATTTATAATCTTAATGGAGCAAATCTAGGTGTATCAGATATTGAAAGGGATTTGGGAGTGCTTGTGGACAACCACCTAGGTAACAGTGCTCAAAGCCAAGCAGCAGCTGCAAAGGCCAATAAAATATTAGCATGTATTAAGAAGGGTATAGAAGCAAGGGAAGCAAATATAATTCTGCCACTATACAAATCTGTAGTACGCCCTCATTTGGAATATGGAGTACAACTTTGGGCACCACTTCATAAAAAGGACATTTTAGAGCTGGAAAGGGTACAGAGAAGGGCAACAAAACTAGTAAGGGGAATGGAGGGGCTAAGTTATGAAGAAAGACTAACCAAATTAAACTTATTTTCTCTAGAAAAAAGGCATCTAAGAGGAGATATGATTACCTTATATAAATACATCCAGGGTCAGTATAAAGATTTGTCAGGGGAGCTTTTTGTGCCAAGAGGGCATCCCTTGAGGTTAGAGGTAAAAATATTCCACCTTAAAGAAAGAAAAGGGTTCTTCACAGTAAGGGTGGCTTATCTGTGGAATTCTCTACTAGAGGAGGTGGTGACAGCGAATTCGATAGATAACTTTAAAAGGGGACTAGATTTATTTATAATTAAAAAGGGAATTCGGGGTTATCATGGATAATTAGAGAGACAGTATTGATCCAAATTTTTTACATTTCCCTTTGAGACAATTGGCTAAGTCTCGCTTAAATAATTAATTAAATAATTGATTAATAATTAATTAACAACTAATGAATTAATAGTTAATCCTCATATTGCAGATCCGAGGAGATCTTTAAAGGTTGAACTTGATGGACTGAAAGTCTTTTTTCAACCTTAAATACTATGTAACTATGTAACTATGTAACTAAAAGATAGCACAACACATCTGTTTACTAATAAAAATTAGTTATGGAAAAATAAAAGTTAATATTTGTATTTTAGTTGTCCATAATGAACTTGTAGGTGATCAACAATACTGCAGAGCTCGCCTGACAGCTATAATGGCACATGACTCTTTTTTAAAAGTGTGTCTTGTCCTCTTTCAAATGGGAGGGGGCAACGGGTGCTCTATTAAGAGCCATCTATGTCCAAATAATATTTATACTATAAGCCGACTGCAATTGCCAAACTGACATTGCCATGGTAACAACCGGATAGCGGGATGGGCATGGATCTCTAAATTTGAAAACATAGTCTCCTGTCTTTCATATAAAAGGAGCCACAAGGATATAGAGGCTAGTGGTGGTCACGTGATCACCATAACATGGTGAACCTATATATTTGAAATAAATATCTCATACATAGTTACATAGTAATTAAGGTTGAAAAAAGAATTCCAGTCAATCAAGTACAACCTTTTAAGATCTCCTCTGATCTGCAAAATGCAGATTAGTTATTAATTAGTTGTTAATTAATTATCAATCAATTATTTATTTATTTATATATATTTTTTAATTATTAATTAATCCAGAGGAAGGCAAACAGAAAAAAAAAAACAAGTGAAACCTAGAATTCCTTCCTGCCCCAGATACTGGTGATCGGATTTCTCCCTGGATCAATACTCTCTCTCTAATTGTCCAGGATAACCCTGAATACCCTTTTTAATTATAAATAAATCCAGTCCCCTTTTAAAGTTATCTATCGAATCCGCTGTCACCACCTCCACTTGTAGAGAATTTCACAGATTAACTACCCTTACTGTGAAGAACCATTTTCTTTCATACTGACCCTGGATGTATTTATATAAGGTAATCATATCTCCTCTTAGACGCCTTTTTTCTAGAAATAATAAGCTTAATTTGGTTAGTCTTCCTTCATAACAAAAATTCCCCTTATTAGTTTTGTTGCTCTCCTCTGTACCTTTTCCAGCTCTAAAATGTCCTTTTTATGTATTGGTGCCCAAAATCGTACTCCATATTCCAAATGAGGGTGTACTAGGGATTTGCATAGTGGCAGAATTATATTTGCTTCCCTTGCTTCTATACCCTTCTTAATACATGCTAATATTTTATTTGCCTTTGCAGCTGCTGCTTGGCTTTGAGCGCTGTTACCTAGGTGGTTGTCCATAAGCACTCCCATAAATCCCTTTCAATATCTGATACACCTAGATTTGCTCCATTAAGAGTATAAACTGCATTGCTATTTTTCCTTCCCAGATGCATAAGTAGGTTTGGGTGGGGCGAGCACTAATACCAGATAAATGCTACAGTGGTTAAGGTATAGCAACTATTATAGCGTATGCTTAAAACCTATATAACTATAAGACCCCTTTTTACACCCCATCTCTCTAAACTTTTTTCTTGTGGCAATGAGAGGCGTCAGAATGAGAGGAGTCAGGGAGAATGGAGGAGAAAACATCCCAGAAATCCACTACATCCAATGAGTGAAATAGGTTTTAAAGAAAAAATGTAAAACCAATAATTCAACCATTTTCTAGATGGCAGGTGCGATTGCATAGTATTGAATGTGAAAACGCCTTATGTGCAGGGCTTATTGTCCTTTGTGTCAGGTGCTTTTCTTTTCTGTCTGTGCTGGGTTAAAGCCTTACTGCTTCCTAACCGGTACTGCACCTAAACAGAAATTTGCACGTACAGTGGGAATAATATACTGGGGGTACATGGAATTAGACAGATGGCTAGGTATACCCATTGGTTCCCAAAAACTGATTTATATGTGTACCTCTGCTCCAGACATTTGTAGACCTACTTTACTTATCTTGGCAGGGTCCAGAGACATACACTTAAAGGCCTAGATCAAGGAAGCTCAAAAGAGAGATCTTGCCCTGCTGGTGCTTTGTAAAAATAGTCACATGCACCCTGAGTGAAAAGCCACTCACTATACTCATCCTGCACGGACATTTAAATCTGAAATACCATTATCCTGATTGGCTGTAGACTTTAATCCAAGTATGGGAGAGAAGAAGAATACATAGATTGCAAGAAATGTTTGAATATGACTGTGAGGGAAATGTGTGATTGTTTTAGTAAGGTGAAATATTTTGTTAAGATGTAGATGCCATGTTACTAAAGTCTGGTCTAGATCCACTGATATCTGAGACTGAGAAAAAAGAGTAGAGGTGCGCATCTGAGAACAAACAATACCTAAGTAGGTTTCTCCTATAGGTATGGTTACCTACTCAGAGAACAACCTCTTTTAGCTCACTTGTGCCCTCCACAGGGAGAAATATCCTGTAGCATACCATTCTTTTTGCGTAGATATCTGAGACTGACTCAAGGTTACACCTTAATACCTACTCAAAGTGAGTATGAGATTGCACACTGTATTCATTAAGATATTATAACTATGCTAGGGTAAAAGACCTAGCACACACATGTAACTACCTCTGACTTGAAATATGAACATTTTTCTATTCTGTGAAAAGCTCTACATTTATAACCCACATAAAGAAGCAAATACATTTACATAATTCATATGCATTTTTACTTTACATTTTGTGATTTACTGCTTATATTACAGTGCAGTTTCATATTGCCAAATGAAGATGTAGTGGAAAGGTGCATATCATTTCAATTAAGGTTTAATTTTGACTGTGAAATCATACATTTTCTACCTCACCTTGCATTAGGTGTTTTAGTGAATTAAATAAGACAAATTAATGTGGTTAAAAAGTTGACCTTTTGTCAGAAGAATCTTCGGGCTGGATCTCCTCCCATCTTTACCAATCGGTTACAGAGCACAAATGTCTGCAGCTGCCTATTTACTGTGCAGCTTTAGTGATACAGTCTGTGCCGCACAGTTTAATAATATGGGTGAAGCTCCAGGCTAGAGATCAGGAGAAAAACTGCCGTGCTCAGGATAAGATTTTTCACAAAAGATTACTTTTTCAAATCACAAAAAAACTGAAAATGTGTTTATTCTGGTCTTCACTATTTTAATATCTGAATGTTTTACAGTGGTCCTTTAATACATATCTAGCAATACTAGCAACAGAGTATGTATGGTAAGTAGAGGGAAGAAACCAGTGTTCACTTTTTATCAGAAAAATGGTCAAGCAAAATACTGCATATCAACATTTTTAATACAGTTCAAACATTGTCTTTCTATGTAAGCATAACAAATTATGCTTGAAGAATTTTTTCCAGACAAGGAATTTTGCATCACATACCGGCCATTCCACATCAAATCAATGCAAAAAGCAATCGTTTCCTCACCCTCCGACTCGGATTTTGATGAAACTTGGTGTACACCCTTACCTTATGGTTGAAAGAAACCCCCTTAAAAAAATGTCCTCTATCTCAAACAGTTTTAATTTTATAGCACTTCAAAGTTTCATTAAATCTGCGTTGTCAGTCCCTCTTGAGAATATCGCCACAAGATACCCTTGCATACTTGTTTTTTCCTCCATAACCAATGATCAGATCTCTTTAACATTTTACACAGAATTTAATAAAATTATGAGGATACAGAAATAATACACCAACACCCAAATATTTTATAAATGCCTAAAAAAATGATAAATGTACTTGTAGCATAGTTTTTTGGTGGAAAAGCTAGGTTTAGAAAACCTGAATTTTCAGTGTGTGTGCATGATGGAACCAAAATGTTTTGATGTTGAAAATTATTGCAAAGACATGCTCTTTCTTGACAAAGAGTGAAATGTATGTTTTTTTCATTCCATGTAACGAAAATGTTATGTTTTTTAGACATCGTGGGAAAAAAATGGCTACTGCGTAAAACTTTTCTAAAATCCATAGCTGTAATAGAAAAAATTAATGAAACAAAGTTGTTTATCTTAAAATGTAACAAAATATTAGTTATTATAGTTTTTTTTTTCAAAAGTGCATACTTGTTTTAATTTTGGGATATTTGAATTTGAAGTTATGAAAATTGGCTATCGGGAATAAAAATAAAACAGATAAGAAAGACATTTTTTTGTTACAGTCAGTAGAACATTAAATGCTGATATGTAAGGAAATAAGACCTAGCAAGAAAAAAATTCCAAAAAATATGAGTATTATATACAAACTAGTGACTTTTCTGTCAAAAATGACGGGGCAATAAAATATGACACACAATGTAAACCTTTTTGTACTGTGAGGACCCTCGAAGCTCATTGCAAGCCTCTTGTGTCTTCTATTTTTGCTCCTCTGACCACCTTTATAAAGAGAGATATATATTTATCTCTATTTACTTAATCAATAATGAATTAATTAGTTCTTGACTAAATTAATATACTTTACCTATTTGTAATTAATATATCCAGCAATCAATAGCCTGAAGAGCTAACAATCTGTATATATTTTCCGGCACCATACAATGTACAGTTTGAGTGTTGTTGCTCTGATGATAAAGTGTAATGAGTGTACCAACTGTGCATTCTAAATTGTTTGTGTGCGCAAGGGCAAACCGTTGGTGTTGTTGTGTAAAGCGCCATTGTAGATTCGTAATGTTACTAATGTGTTACGCGGCACGCAAGCATTTTCCATAATTTGTAATAGTGTATTTTGTATTTTGTTCATTCCTATGTGAAAGTGCTACGCGTTTGGCAGTGTTTTGCATGCTCTGGGGTCTTGTAGCCTCATTTTAATTTTTTTCGGGGGCCACTTTTTTTGTCGGATTTTTTATTCTAAGTTCCGCGTTTGTCAAGTGCTTGAAGGCTAATGCGATTGCGCGTTTACTAAGTCCCGCAAGTTTAATTTCCTTAACAGCTCGCCTCGCTACACAAGGCTTGTAGGCTCATCGCCTAAGTGCTACGCGTTAACGGCTTGCCTCGCTTTGCGAGGCTCGCAACGATGAGCACCGTACGCACCACGCAAAGTGTGACAAGGTCTCGCAGTTTGATAACTATTATATGTGATATAAGTACATCAAATTAGGCCTTAATTATTAAAAACATAATTATTAATTTCAGAAATATTAAAAATATTAGATATTTTGACATTTTTCCCTGTATTGCAGTTCAGAGAAGTCTTTCATATGCTAGTTGTGTATGGTATTATTCAGTGTGTGGATGAATCATAGATAGCTGATGTTGGGTGATGCAATGCAGATGAGCCAGAATGCGACGGTATTGGTGGAACTACAAAACGTCTAGCTAGAAAAGAGAGTCTTTAGAGACACCATAACAAGCAGATTACTACTCCAAAAAATGTTTTTAATTTCTGTGACAAAAAAATGTAAAAGGTAAAATTCCATTATATTGCAAGGGAAGACATAGACATAATCCAGTCTTCCCTCGAAACCCGTTTCAGAGACGTGCAGACACTCCCTGGAACTCGCAATTTCCACAACTTTAACCACTCAATTCTACAGGCACAATTGAAGCAAGTAGAATGAGCATTGATAAAGAACCCTCCCTCACTTTACAACCTGAGGAGCCTCCCCAAACTTCCTGTGAATGCTGATGATCTGTATCCTGAATGTTTTGTTGCTTGCAAGTATGATCATTTGTGGTACTTTGGAATGATATTGGAGATTAATCAAGATGAGGGAGATGCTTTTGTAAAATGTCTTCACCCAAATGGACCTTCCCCCTTATTCTGCTGACCTAACTGGGACGATTCTTGCGCAATACCATTTCCTCATATGCTTGGTATTGTACAAGCCCCACAGACAATAACTGGCAGAAGATACTTCTTTCCCAACGAGTGTATGGCGTTGATGGAAGAAAAAATGGAAAACTTACAGGTGATACTGAGGCTACTGAGGCTTTTTGGGCATTTATAAAATCTTTGTGCTGGTGCATTTTTTTCTGGAATCCTCGTCATTTTATTGAGCTCTGTGTAAAAATAGATCCGATCATTGGTTATGGAGAAAAAAAATAAAATGTATGCAACGTTATCTTGTGCCGAGGGTCTCAAGTGGGACTGACAACGCAGATTTAATGAAACTTTGAAGTGCTATAAAATTAAAACCGTTTGAGATAGAGGGTGAAACATTTAAGTTTTTTTTTTTTCACAACCATAAGGGAAGGGTGTACATCAAATTTCATAGGAATCCAAGACGGAGGGTGACATGACTTTGTTGAATGGATGTGGAATGACCCGCACCCAATATTGGAGATAACAGAAAATGCCACAGAATATTAATAAGTGAGCTTTTCCTCCAACTCAGAACATGATCTCCAGCAGATAACAGACTATTGGATAAAGAATAATAAATGCAGATGTTATCTGCATCCTAAACTACACTACTGCAAAGGCAAATAAATTAAATGGAGTCAGAATAACTGTATTAGTGAAAGGATCTTCTACATAACTTTATTACCAGCTATTAAACTGAATCTGTCACTCCAAAATCCTGTGTTTTTAGGTTTTTCTTTAAAAAGCATGAAAAACTAGCTATACATTGTATTCGCCATTTTTATTTAAAGTGAAACATTTACGAGAAATTCCATGACATGAAACTAATTGACTCCTGAAAAATAATGAGTTATTTCAATGTGCTAATTGGGAATATATTTTGCCTGGCTGTCTCTTTGGTGGCCAAAACAATGAAACACGATGTGTTATCAAGCACCATGAGCTGCAAATTAGCATAATAAGTCACTCAGTATATACATATCAATAGTGAATATCTCAGGATTGAATTACTGTAAAATGAATGATTAGTACAATTTACAGCCAATTGTATTGCTCTTTAAGTTGAAACCAACACATTGTGGGGGTTACAGTATACCTTTAAGCAATTACAGACTCATTATCACAGGGTGAACGTTATCACAGTACATATGCACAGCAATTCTGAAGTGAAACTGGCCTACAAAAGCTTACATTCATTAAAGTGTAAAGGGAATATGAAATAGGAAGGACACACATTGTATCATTGATGAACTGGAAAATGTGTCCTAATCTATGTATGCATACTAGTACAAAAAAATGCCAGTTGTTTTCTGCCCCATGAGATAAAGGTTTCAACGGCTTGCAAATAAAAATTTTCAATTGCTGCTGAAATGAGGAATTTTAGTTAGTAGTTGCACAGGGTTTAAATCCCTCCACACCAAGAGAGACATTTAAACTTAATGAGCAAAGCTGTTTACACTTATTCTCAGTAAGTGCTGGCAGTGAGGTACAACATTTAACTAAAGGTTCCTAATATAAATCTATGTCCTTCTCCCTTTGCTTTTAATAAATACGTTGTAATGAGCTCACAAAATAAATAAAGGAGTCAGTATAAAAGTAGTAGTGCTTTGCAATGAATTTGGCAGTCATATTCACTGATTTCAAGCTATATACATTCATGGTTTGCTCTTTCTACAATTTGCTAAGCATTGCAGAACATCACTTCTCACCCGCACAGCTAGCACAGGATAATTAATATAAATTATTTCACTTATTTCTGAATACCCTCATGTGCTACGAATTAAAATGTTCTCCCTTCAGAATAATTCTCATTCTCCGAACATTGCCCAAGATACTGAACATATAATTATGCAGTGCAAACTCAGCACCATCCTTGCATCTCGAACCATCACACTGCATTTCAAGGCATCCAAGTCCTGCATAATTTACACTGTGTTTCTCAGTACTACACATTGCTTCCATTTTGTAGCTTCTTGAGTCTTTCAAGATATTCTAGGTTCTCTTCTCTCAGCAAAACCGCCATCTCTCTATCTATGTACCTCCCAGCTAACTCTCACCTTTATATCACATCTTTACATCACAGTTTCTGCATGTCTACACTCCTCTCATGCACTCACCTACATCTCCACTCTCATTTTAAATTGCTTGATTCTCTATCCAAGTTCCATTTGTACATGTTCACTGTAGAAAATACCATCAAATCTGTGCTGTGAATGGCTACTGATTGCTTGAGTCCTTGTCACAAACCACTTTGTATTCTGCCAACTGATTGAGGCAGCTTTTCATCATGATGAGTGATGAGTTGACAAAACCTACAGTTTTTCATTGACTGCCTCAATCACATCCAAGACAGTGGATACATAATATTGCAGAGCAGCATTTCAGATCCTAATTAGTGGAGTAAAACAGCACATTAATCACAGCAAACTGCGTGTCATAAATTAAGAATTGGACTTAACTCATTTACCAGCACAATATTTTTGCCTGATGTTGAAGCATATAATTCAGGTTATGCTATAATTATAGAGAGCAAATCTTAAAAATAGATGTGCTTATTTGGATGATTATTAAGCTTGGTATATGTAGACATGCCCCTATAAGTTTATTGTGTCACATAAATAACATTATTGTGATACAGTAAGCAGTTTGAATATTCTGAACATATTTGAGGGATGTTTAAAACAGAATTCTTTAATGTAGAATTTTATCCCAACTCTGATAAACGTAAAGAGGACGGCCATTTTGAAGAGTCACATGCAACACCACCTTGTGGACAGACTAAAAGAATCCTTAAAATATCTGCTAAATTAACAGCCATCCAGCTCAAGAAAACAGCACAGGGGCAAATATATAATAACATATACCAATTACATGAATCTGTGGAACCTGCTAAAATGGGGCTCTAACTCCACCCTAACATGGAAGGCAAAGTAAAGAGCAGTGGCCTGATATCACATATATAGTTGTGAGCGTACGAGTTGTTGCTAACGCTGCGGGCTCGCGTAGCGAGCCCGCGGCCCTCCCGAAGCGAGGGCAGTGGCCGAGGGTCTCAGTTGCTGGCATGGAGCGCCGAAGGCGCTCCATGTTAGCAACTGCGACCCTCGCAAACTTCACGTCGCAAACAAAATAGCATGACACACAAATTACGACACTCGCAAACAACATACGACACACGTTCACACACATTACGGCCTCGCAACACTCGGACGCAACTCGCGAACATTACAAAATGTAAAACACAATACGTACACACAGCACATACATAAAAACCTTACCTACACCAAGAGGGAGCACCCAGGACCTCAAAAATACAACTTACACCTCGATTTTACTCGAAATAAAACAGTTTAGAGACTAAAAAGAAATCTAAGCGAGAGAAAAAATGGCCGCCGAACAAAACGAAAACGAGGCTACAGCACTCTAAACTCGCAAAACACCACAAGAAACTCGCAAAACACCACAACAAACTCGCAAAACGCAACAAACGACCTACGGATATTCATACCACACAGCGCACACATTCAGCATGCTTACACAGCAGCTCCACACCACTAATGCTGCAGCAACATCAACACAGATTGCCAGCTCTTCATCAAAATGCTTAAAAATAGGTTAAGTATATAGTAATGTATTATATATTTCATTATTATACACCAAACAGCATTAGCTACCTTACAATTTCATTGCCGTCATTTTTTGACGGGCAATTCGCTAGTATACTTATATTCCTTTCAGCAGACCATCTCAGCACTCTATCAGATAAACTACTGGCATACTTTTCCTTACTAATGTGAAGCAACCTAATATCCCAGATGGATTTAAAATATATGTAAACACTGTCACTAACAAAATCTTGCATTCTCCATCTAAAAAAACATTTAACAAATATGCCACAATTCAAAACTAAGATTCTAATCCAATCTTTCATCATATCTCGTCTTGACTACTGCAACTCGCTTCTTGCTGGCCTGCCCACCACTCGTCTTTCCCCATTTCAATCCATAATGAATGCCTCTGCTAGACTCATCTACCGTACACAAAGTTCAGTGTCGGTCAATCACTCCACTGGCTTCCCTTTGCCTCCAGATTAAAATCATGACCCTAACTTACAAATTCCTAACATCTCTGATTTCATCGCCAAATACACCCCTATCCGCCCTCTTCGTCCTGCTAACGACCTTCTTCTTTCTACCATTCTTGTCACCTTCTGGCACTCCCTCCTTCAGGACTTTTCTCATGCTGCCCATAATCTCTGGAACTCCTTGCCTCGCTCCACCAGACTACCCTCCGGCCTTAAAACCTTAACAATTTCACTAAAAACACATCTGCTTAAAGAAGCCTATCACCTTCCATCCTAACATGCACAACACTTCTCTCACCCTCCGGTACCACACACAAAACCTTTAGATTGTAAGCCTTATAGTTTTCAATCTTGCACAGCGCTTTGATAAAGCTCTATGGACACCGGATTCTAAGCTCAAAGACAGGGTCCTCCATTCTTTGCACTGTGCTAATATTGAATTTGTCTTTGCCTGGAATTTAACTTATGTACAGCGCTACGGAATATGTTGGTGTGTCACAAATAAACGATAATCACATATAATAGTTGTCAAACTGCGATAATCACATATAATAGTTGTTAAACTGCAGTCAACGGCCGAACCGTGCAAATCGAAAAACAACAAAAACACAAAAAGAAAAACAATAAAAATAAGGCGAAAAAAATAAAAACGAGGCTACACGAAAAAACACTGCCACACTATTACGAAGGATGGAAAATGCTTGCGAACCGCGTAAGACATACACTATTGCCACCATTCCAAAACACTAACTTGAACATTACCACATTCTCCCGCCTAAATAAACAATTTGCCCTCTCGCACACAACCTATATACACTACACTTTCTCCTTTGATGATCAATAGTCTCCCTCTACATTTTAAGAAATATGCCAAAAAGATTGTTAGCTCTTCAGGATATTGATTGCTGCATATTAAGAACAAATAGGTAATGTATATTAATTTTGAATTCATTATAGTAAGGTATATTAATTTATTAATAAATACTAAAAAAAAAAAAAAAACATCTCATATTTTACACTGCTCTTACTTTATGAATAATGCTGATTGGCTGATAGGGATTGGACACTCAAAGCAGTTACATTTTTCACTTTATTATGCTCTGACACCTGATACATTTTCGCAAGCCCACACGTGGGACTAAGGCGCTCTATGCGACATGCGAAAGCACTCATTGGACTGCGAGCCTCGCAAAGCCCCGACATGCAGGACTTAGGGTGCAATGAGCAAGGCGAGCAATTGAGGCATGCAGTGATTGCCGTTGGCGGCCCACAGTGCCGCAACTGCGAGCCTTGCAAAGCGAGGCGAGCCGTTGCCTCGCAAAGCAAGGCGACACACAGGACTTAGTGTGCGATGGGCGCCAAAGGCGCTCATTGCACTGTGAGCCTTGCAAAGCGAGGCGAGCAGTTTAGAGACGCAGTAGACTCCCATTGTGACAAACAGCATTTCAACACTTTTTTTTTTGCCCTGTCATTTTTGACAGGCAAGTCTCTAGTAATAATAATAATAATAATAAGTATAATAGTAGACACTATCTAGCTCTTTATTCTTTTCTAGCATTTCAGCAACTCCTTCTCAAGCATATTCTCCTGGATGTCCACCCATCAACTCAAACTCAACATTTCAATGACTGAGCTCCTAATCTTCCCACCATTTATTACAGCTCCAGCTCCTCAAATATCCATTAATGTTGACAATGCCATCATCACTCCCACCTCTCAGGCTCACTTGGGTGTTTATTGGACCCTGCCCTCTGTTTTATTCCTCACATACAATCAATAACTAAATCATGTTGTCTTCAACTAAAAAACATCTCCAAAATATGCCACTACTTTATACAAGAAACAACTAAAAAATCTAATCGATTCTCTCATCATATCTCGATCTGACTACTGCAACTCACTCCTTAACCTATCTGCATTCACTCTAATTCATAATGAATGCATCCCCTAGACTCATATATCACAAGCACTGCTCAGTATCTCCAGCACCTTTCTGTCAGTCACTCCTCTGGCTTCAGTCTCCGGAATAAAAATTTAAATCCTAACATGTAAAGCTATTAGCAACAGTGCACCCACTTACATCTCTACATTTGTCTCACAATACTCAAGTCTATTTGCTCAGCGAATGGATTTCTTCTTACCTTATCTCTTGTCACTTCCTCTCACTCCACTTTCAGGTCTTTTCTCCAGCTGCACCTACTCTGTTGAACTCCTTGCCTCACTCGATCAGACTATCTCTCTATCTAAAAACCTTCAAAAACTCACAAAAAACACACCGGTTTAAAGAAGCTTATCACCTATCGCCTTACCTGCACAAACTGCATACTCTTATCAAATTGCTCACACACAACCTACAGTTAAACACAACAACAACCTCTAGTTGCATGACCTTATCAGCTTGATCTCAGATCTTGCATCTATCACCCTCCTGTCTTACACCCCATCCTTATCTTCTTAATTGTAAGCTCTTCGAAGCAAGGACATCATCTTTGTTGCATCAAGCTGTCTGCATCATATCTGTACTGAATGTTATCTGTACTTGTATTTCTACGTATCTTAGAATTTGCAAATTGTTTTTCAACTTGCTAATTGTAATGCCTGTATCTTACTTTGTAAACAGCACCACAAAAAAATACTACTGCTTTAAAAATAAAAATAGTAATAATAGTAATAATATTAACAACCCAAAACTTGAATGGGCAATGTATCGGGACAGAAAAGGCTCTATACCACCAGATAAAAGGTTTAAAAGCATGTGGAAAAGTTGTTTAAATATTTTAAACTGATCAATAATTGACCTAGATATTTTCATTTTTAGCTGCTGATAGTATAGCTCCTGTAGCCCTCCCACAATAAACTGCATAGCTAATGGGATTCTGGCTGGTGGAAAGGGATGTGTTTTAAGAATTTAGTGTATAATGAGTTTATACATATATATATATATATATATATATATATATATATATATATATATATATATATAAATTAAATCATTTAATTTATGGTAGGCAAAAGAGCAATAGAAGCCCTCCACTGTACGTTAGTACAGCAAATAAATAGTACATTTGTGTTCACATTTGAACGTCTAAAACAAGTTAAAAAACGTATATATTCAGTTTGATCTTGTGACCAAAATAAAGTAGATTTAAAAAAATAAGGTTGAAGAAGGATTCAAGTCCGCAGGTGCCATTTTGCAGCCCATGCTATATGTTTACATGGCTTGCAGGTAAAATAGAATAATAAAGAGCTAATATTGAAAAGACAACTCTTTATTATTTATGATTTTAGAATATCACCTCTTCCATTTTGTGACAATTAAGATTACTATTAAAAATGCAATAAAATAAATTTGTGATAAGACTTGAGCCGAGGTCTATGAATTCAGAATCCAGGATCTTAATCACTGTACTATTTGTCTGCATGATTTACATATGGTGAAAAATAAAAAAAATATATAATGGTTTCCTCTACAATCTGTACTCCTGATTCTAATTAGTACCACCTGTTAGTGCAGATCATCATGCATTTTCAATATATAAGGGCAGGTTAGTAGCAGCTTAAAACCACTAACATCAAACACTCAAAACTAAGGTAATTTAGGAGCAATTTTAAAAAGGAAAGCATTTAACCATATGCTTTTCCACCTGTTTTCTGATGGTTCAGAACATATATGCTGATTTCAGTGTCCTTTTGAACAAGTTGACACAAAGATTAAGCTCCCCACAGTCTCTAAATCTTAAAGCCAAGCAAAAGAAGTAACTCCTCTGAGATATACCCAGCCAAGACACTAGATGCAAATCTATGCTCAAAAGACTCTCTGTACACTGATTGCTAAGCTTAAATGGCCATTTACGTCACTGTAAGTGCTCTTCATGGTGTGAAAGAGCACAAGATTGTATGTTAAAATTATCTATTTGTTTGTTTTAGTTACACCAATAACATCTAAAAAAATCAAAGTTTTAGGTCCGTTTACAAACACACTGTAACGTGCCTACTAACTATTCCATGAGTAATAACATATGCTGACACTGTGCGGTGATGGCTCTGTGAAAGTAAAGATTTATAGTAGTTTTCCCTAAACTCAGGAATGCAGGGAGCAGCTAAACTAAATCTAAAATTTTTAGATGTTTCCATCATTCCCTCCTCTGTACAGATGTATTATTTAATGGTTAACTCTTTTTTGCCCATGCTCACTGCACTGAACTGTTGCTGTGGGTCTGTCTGGGGGCTTGCAAGTGACTCTATCTCCTCTGGGCAACCCACGAAAAACAAACAGAAGGCCATGCACAGATTGAATGTCCTTAATACTTCATTTTTGGAGAATGAATGCTCTACATATCCGTGCACAGATACAGCAGTCTCAAGTAACCCTGATTCTCCATGTGAGTTCACCTTTTTTGAAACAAATCAATTGCCATTTGAAGTTTGGTAAGATTGTACTATTTCCTTAACTACCATGAGAGCATTAATGTTAAAAATGGGCATAGGATGACAGACCGCACTGTAACAAATGTGACTATAGCGATATTGCACTACTGGAGTTTCACTAGCAACCTATTGAACTATTTGTACAAAACCGAAGTAAACATGAAAGTTTGTCAACCAGTTAACTCTGATCTCTTAATTTAATGCACTATATAGGCAATGCAAGTATACAGTCTACACTAATTATAACATTAGGCACATTTCACTTCATGGCTGTAGCCTGTCAAACTAAAGACAATGTGATGATCTCTGGGAAAAAGATGTGCTCCATGTTTTACCTGATACTTGATGTTCAGCCAATGTTGTGAACGCTCTAGAGATAACTGGTTGACTCACTTTAATAAAACAAAAATTCCTCCCACTGAATTTTGCTAATAATATATTCTAAGAAAGTTTTACTGTTAATATTTATTCTTTCTATCAAAATGATAAACATGCCTTTAGACTTTTCAGATATATTATGCCTTACTATATTTAAACCCAGACCAACCAATAGGGTCTGAGGATAGTGCTGAAGGGACATGGAACAGTTTTATTAAGCATTTAAAAGAGCACCTTTAAAACATTACAAAAGATGAAAGAAAAAATATTAAGTAAATCCTGTGTAAACTTCATTGCTTGCAGAGGGCAAGTTCCCCAAGATCAGTTAAACTTGTGAGTATGTTTTTCTACTTCGAGAACCTTATTTTAATAAAGAAACCCTCTTTCTGATACAACAAAGAAAAAATATTTCCATGTAAATGATTGCAAGCCATATCCATATAGGATTTACTTAAAGTCTCTATGCGGTTATTCAGTTATCTAAATTTTACTTGAAGCCATCTGCCCTTCCCTTCATCGGTTTATTAACTTCTAGTCTTCTTCTATCCCTTAACTGTTATTTTTTCTTCTCATTTACACGTCCCTTCCCTTTGCAATCTCACTGTCTCTTTTATCTTCCTAAGCAAAATAAATAAATAAAAAAGGGGAAAAAAGCATAGCATCATAAGATACCAGCTCCCTATTTACTAATTTTAAACAACAAATGAATTTAGCTAATGGTGGGCAAACGAATGAGAGATGTCCTCCACCGTACAGAGTACAGTTACCTGACAAATGCAAATCTATCCTGCACAGTGTTAAAATCTGTGTTGTAATGGCAGGCATGTGCTGTAAAGACGTGCCTTATGGGCTCATTTGCATTTCCCCAGCCAGTTTCCCAGAGAGGAGTGCAAACACTAATTCTTGAGATTCTGAGCAAAAAATGTGTTTATTAATTAAAGTTAAGCATGCAAATGTACTGGGGTTCTTTTTTACTGCTCTCTGTACAGTGGAGGGCTTCTATCATTTACCCACAACAAGCTACATCAATTTGTGGTTGGTAAGCCTTCTTCTAAAAATCCACAACATGAGTTATAAACCAGACATTGGTGAGATCCAAAAGATCCAAACAGTGCTGTCTGTCTGAACTTGCATTGCCCCATAATGTCAACACAACTTTTAAGCCTCTTATAGCCATTTTGTGTGCAAATGTACACATAAATGTACAATTCTTCTCATTTTAAACAAGTACATCTTTTGTAATTCTATTGTAATTTGTTAGATACTTTAGAAAGGTGAATGCTTTCCATAATTGTATCATGGTTCCTTAATTCTAGTTCATTTAATGAATGATGGCCCTGATTCATCCCACATATACTTATCTGTATGAAAAACACACCCATGGTTCGAAGAAATGTATATCCATATTGGGATAACATTTTTATCACAAAGTTCTTCTGTGTAATGCAATGCAGGAACAGGGTAAATATAGAATATAAATGACAAGAAAGCCATTTGATTACTGAAGCTGTTTAAAATTGTATGAATTAAATGCATAACATACTGTAAAGAATGCAATCAATACATCCTCTGTTTCTCTTAAGTATTTATCCATACTTCCATATTTGTAGACATGTTAATACAAATTGCAGTCCATCCCTCATTGCTTCTGCTTACAAGAAACATTATGCACACACATTTCGTTTCAGCATCCATGGCTGGGGGCCGTCCCTCACTCAAGTGAATGCTAAAACTATTCTCTACAAAAAGGCAAAGAAGCTGCCAGCATGAATAAAATCACTGCATTGCAGAAAATCAGTATATGTGGTTCTTCTATCACAGTGTTGCCTTAGTTAATAAAAGACCCACATTTGAGCAAAGCCACAATTCCCTAAGTTATAACCCTACTCCTACACACATACAATAGCACTAAAGGCCAGTGCTGGATGGGCATAATAAATTCAAGAGATTAAAAACTTCATGCCCATGGGATGTGTGCATTGTATTGCTGTCGAGCAGCAATGTAGCCCTAATGTGTTGCTCAATTCTGCCTGCATCTCTCTTGTGACATCTCTGCTGTTATGTTGCTGGGTTAGTGTGGAGCAGTATTCTCATGAACACGCTGTGCTGTACCATATATGTGGCTGCGAACAACTGTTTTAGGATAGGTTTGTGAGAAATCCCACTGTGTTGATGCAACACAACTATACTTCTGGAGGGCAAATATGCAGAGTAGTAATTGAATTAAACTGCAAAAAAGGACCACAGAGGTCAAACAAACCCTGAAACTAAAAATGCCTCTCACTAGCTAATTAGTAGTTTATCATGAGGTAATGCAGCAAGAGCTAGAGCATTTCAGTATGAGTGCTGGTTACATATACATACATTCTAAGTATATGAACATGTCTACTTGGCAATTAGCCATATTTATACCTTACTGAACCTCAAAGGAACAAACACAAGTTTCAAATACTCCTTAAAACCCAGGCAGCGGTAATCAATGAGTATGATACAATGATATGCTCCACTTTTCTGTTGCACAGATAAATTCAGTGTCTGAAAAGCGCTAAGTGACTTTGTCATTCACTAGTTTTTGTAAAGTAGTTTCTTTCTTCCTAATCTTTTAGGCAATATGTTGAATATATTATCACTAGCATTTCCTGCTCTTTTTTTTTTATTTATTGTTTACTTTCACCATTTGCCCCCCCAACTCCAATATCCCCATATTGAATGCACTGCATGTTGCAAGGCATTCCTACTCAGATCTTTCAATCCAGTTGTGGTGGAGAAATAATCTTACAAAAGAAGGGGACAGATAATGGATCTTAATGGTCTCTCTTAGGTGTCTTTTTGTCCCTATGTAACTGGAAATTACATAATTCACTATCATGTTTCTTGCATTATATTACATTTATCAGTCTATCATACACTCCTGGACTTTTCCAGTTTTCATTACTTTTTACCTTTACCAGTTTTACCCTCAAGTGGCTGTATTGAGAGCTCCATGCAGCCTCTGATATAAGTAATTCACATACAGATAAAT
Source organism: Discoglossus pictus (assembly GCA_027410445.1). NCBI lineage: Eukaryota > Metazoa > Chordata > Amphibia > Anura > Alytidae > Discoglossus > Discoglossus pictus. The sequence continues at coordinate 403,763,676 of CM050163.1, read as the reverse complement.
CACCTTTTCTATACAAGTTTTTTTTAGCATAACTGATAACATTTTATGATTGTCAAAAAAAATCTTCATTGATGAGGTACAGAGCTTTTGAAGTATGAAGGTTTTTTTTTTGGTTTTTTTTTTAATTTTGTTATCAAACACAATACATTATTAAATTCCATCAAGCAAATGGTGAGTAATGATTCATAAACATTATACAATATTAAAACAATGAACCTTACTTGACATATTTTAGGATATAACAAAACATGGAACAGCAATCAACCATTCCATCTCTGTCAATCCTAACTGTTTAAGACAATTATCTTTTTCATCAAGGCACATGAATTGAACTATACCTCCCATATAGTTTTTTTCTCTGTAAATAAGCAGTGTATGTTATGTTTTTTTTTTTAATTTAGCAGTGATTTTCCAAATAAAAAGGTATCAGTCATATAAAAATGTACTGGGTCACTTTAGTCAGGAATGGTGGCCTTAATTTGGTGGTGCTGACTTGCAATTGGGAGGTGATGGGTTGCTTAGTAGATAGTATCTCATCTATGAAGATGTTTCTCTTGCCACTTTAATAAGTACTTCAAGTCTTATGTTTTTGTCCAGGACTGATACTGAAATAATTATGTTTATACTGAACTCACCACAAAATGAAATGATATGGCTACTGTCTTCATGGACAAATTTCCTGGTAACGGCTTCTTCCATAATCTGCTTCACCTGCAAAAAAAAAAAAAAAAACATTCATCAAACAGAAAAACACACCACTTGATATCTTCTCTACAGGAACAAAAGCATCTAATTATGCACTTATGTTATGGGTAGTAATAGTAACTAAAACAACAACAGAGCTGTGTATTTCTTTTTTTTTTTTTGTAGTGTAGGGGTCCAGCCTGCCACAGCTCCTCCCTGGGTCTTATTGGCCACACAGTACTCTGGGAAAGAAGTGATAGTAATGTACGGGGGGGGGGGGGAGCAAGAGCAAAAGTCATAGGGATGGGTGCTATGTAAGTTGGGTGCTGAGAGGGGTAGGGTGCTGTATGAAAATGGATACTGAGAGAGGATTGCTGCTGACAAGAACTGAGTACTATGTAGGGATATCTGCTAAGAATGGTGGGTGCTAATTTGGGTGGGTTGATTGTTGAAAGGTACTGAGTGCTATGTGAAGATAGCTGCTGAGAGGGACTGTCAGTTAATATATCAGTATCATTTAATATATGGTGGGCAAACAAGTGATAGAAGCCCTCCACCGTACATGAGTACAGTAAATAAATAGTACATTTGTGTTCACATTTGAATGTCTAAAACAGGATAAAAAACCTGCTTCCAGCTCAGAATGCAGAGAAAAACAGTTATTACACTGAATTCTGGGAAGCTGGGCTGGGACATGCAAATGTGCCCACAAATGCCTCGCTCATCAGTCCATAAACCATTTCAAACATGGCTTCCTTTAAGCTTATGCCTGCTGTATTACACCGCTTTTATGCAAAGCCAAAGTTGGATTATACACAAGCTGAGAATCCTATCCACATACAGCTGTTTCAAGCTCACTGGCTATGAGCGTGCAGTGGGATCCCAGCTTGTGTTGTGGACCTTATGAGTAGTTAGTTCACCACAACAATCATTTAATATATGGTGGGCAAAAAAGCGATAGAAACCTTCCACCGTACAATAGTGCAGTAAATAAATAGTACATCTGTGTTCACATTCGAATGTTTAAAACAAGTAAAAAAACCTGCTTTCAAAATGTCCCTGCTCAGCTTTCCAGAATGCAGTGTAACAACTGTTTTTCTTGAAATTCTGAGCTGGAAGCAGTTTGTTTTAACTTGTTTTAGACGTTCGAATGTGAACACAGATGTACCATTTATTTACTATATATATATATATATAAAGAGAGTGAGAGAGAGAAAAGATGTTGTGAGAAAGTGAAGCACACATCTGTGCTACCGAGGAGCTTCACTCAGGCAGGAGGCAAGGGAAGGGGAGCAGCTATGGGAAGAGGAGCAGCTATGGAAGGGGTCTTGTGGGGGCAGCTAGGAGAAAAGGTCTTGGGGAGGGGCAATGAGTGAGTTGGTACCAGGAGAGCAAAAACTAATTTTACAACCTCCTCTGTGTCTAATGTAGACATTACAACATTACATTATTTATGTTCAAAACACAGGACCAATAGTCCAATAGACCAATAGATACTTCAACGGATGATATGTTGGGAATTTTTTTGTCATGAGACAGACAGATTTTTGGCAAAGCTGTTGAATTATAAAAGCCACTGTCAGGTTTTAAACATCTGTGATAGAGGAGATGTGTAATACAAGGAAGAGGAGGTGATTACTCACTAACACTTTACCTCCTGCCTTTCCACTGTAACTGTATGAGTGCCTAAAGGACCTGGGCATTCTGGTAAAAGGTTAAACTATTTATACACTGATTTGATAATAAGCAGTTCTCATGTACACCAGCAAATAATTATAGTAGATCATAGTCCATAACAATTTTAAAATGTAAACAATGATAAAAGGGTAAAATGGAATTGTTCATAACTGTGAAGATCTTCTTTCTTCAGTCGGGCTTGATAAGGCTGTTGTGGCCAAACCTACCCAGCAGACCTTTCGGGTTCTTTTGATCCCTACTCCAAGACAGCTGATGTCTCTAAATTGTCCTTACTCAGATGAAGTACTTAGTAATATTAAGGCAGGCTCAGCATTATAAAAAAAAAATCAGAAACTGCTTTTATTGCTGTGGAATCTTCATAACAGGTTCAATGGGTGAACAGCCTATGAGTCGTCTGTAAAAAATTGCTAATACGGAGCCCGATTCCATTGAGCATTTGCATGTTACTGGAGTCCGTAAGTGAGGTTGCAAGTTAATTTGCTATTCAATTGGCGTCTTTTTGCGGGCTCCAAATGGGTTTTGAGTTACGGCCTTGAAAACTTTGCGATGGTTGAACCCGTAACTTACAGCCTTCCAAAAACGTTGATCTTTCACTTTCGCAAGAGTTCCGGCTAAAATCACAAAACACTGTTCAATTGCTCCAATTCCCCAAGCCCGCAAATGTTTTCACAGCTATAAATGGCTAGAGAAGACCCGCAAGGGGGTTAAACACCTATTCTTATCACTGTAAATGCAAATAGAAAATTAATACTGCCCTGTAAATAATGTTGAAAGCGATGATAGACATTAGAATTAATTGCACAACAGTCTCAAGCTTACAAATCAGCAGTATATAAGATTTATTTTTATGTCTCAATTCGGGGTAAATCGATCTTGGGTAACAATGAGTTAATACATATCAGGTCACTCACATGGAACTAGAACAGTATTGGCATTGATTTTCATAATTCTGTATTTTGCGGTTTTGCGAGTCTGATCGCATATTGGACCCCCGAACCTAATTGATTGACATGTAACCTCCATGTTTTACTGCCGTAATAATGATGGTCTAATTTTCTATTGGCTGATTCGAAATGGGAGGTATACGGGCTTGCTTAATTGATCATGTTCCCGCCCTAAACTGCTATGAACCCCTGCATGGTTTACGGACTCGGCTTGGGGCCAGTAACTTGCGGGATTGGGCAATTTAATAGCTCTGGAATCGGAGACGAACGGGAGCCTGCAACACACACCCGCAGACATACAAAGATTGCGTTGCGGGCTTGCAATTGAATCAGGCCCACAGTCATTAACAATGTTTCATATGCAAAGCATCATAACTTTCAATCCAGTCAGACAGTGGTAGCTCTTATCTTCTTTAGGGATCTTAATATAAATTATATATATATATATATATATATATATATATATATCTTCTACTAGATATATACAGGCGGCCCTCAACATTCGTGGCTTTTACATTTGCGTATTCCACATTCGCAGGTTGTTTTTCTTTGCTTTTTATTTTGTTTCGTTTTCTAGCAAGGTTTTCATGGAGAACACAGTTAACTGTATAAGATGGATCCAAAACGTGTTCCTAGTGGTTCTAAGAGACAGAAAAAAGTGAAAACTTTGCAAGAAAAAGTGGAAATATTGGATATGCTTAGTAAAGCAAGCCAATTGCTGAGGTTGCCAGTCATTACCGTCATTATGAAAGGAAGTCCAAATTTGTTCAGCTGCAGAAGTTGCTACACCCGTGGGGGCGCAAACTTTGCATCAAGTGCGAGATCCACATGTCTCCCACGCAGAAAGCGCAGTTTTTCTGTGAGTGCAGGACCACTATAAAAAAAGGTATTCCAGTATATTCCAACCTAATAAAAGAAAAGGCAATGTCTTTATACACTTGTATAAAAGAAAGGTGTGGTGACGGTGAAGGGTCTAGCTCTACAGAGTTTCATGCTAGCAAAGGCTGGTTTCATCATTTCCGAAAGTGATTTGGCCTAGGCAATGTAAAGATTACAGGAGAAAAAGCCTCTGCCAAACAAGAGGCAGCAAAATAATTTCCTGATAATTTAAGGAAAATTATTAAAGAGAAGGGTTATGCACCTGAGCAAGTCTTTAACGCTGATGAAACAGCACTGTTTTGGAAAAGCAATGCCTCAACGTACATTTATCAGTAAAGAGAGTGGCGAGCACCAGGCTTTAAGGCAGGCAGGCCGAAATAGAGTTACCATTTTGCTCTGTGCAAATGCATCTGGATTTATAATAAAGCCTACCATCATTTTTAAATATGCCAATACACGAGCATTGAAGGGAAAAGATATGTTCCAGCTCACAGTTTTTTGGATGCACAACAAAAAAGCTTGGACCACAAGAACACTTTTCCTTGATTGGTTTACAAAAGTGTTTTGTTGTGAAGGTCAGAAAATACCTTGCCAGTAAACAAATGGTGTTTAAAGTTTTGTTATTACTAGATAATGCCAGGACACCTAGATGTTACAGAGTTCAAAACTGATGGAGGTCCTCTAAATGCCACCCGATACAACATCCATAATTCAGCCACATGATCAGGGTGTGATAAGAGCATTTAAGGCCGACTACACACGGTTCTCAATGGAGAGGATTGTGCAGGCTACCGAACAAGATCCTGGTGTAGAAAATGTGATAAAAATCTAGAAGGATTACACTATAGTCGATGCTATTATTGTCTTTGATAGAGCTGTAAAAGTTGTTAAAGCAGAAACCGTCAAGTCATGCTGGAAGAACCTTTGGCCACAATGTGTAAACCAGCACACTTCCATGTCCAATGAGCTAATCCAAGAGATCTTGAGAGATACTGTAGAGTTGGCAAGGAAGGTGGATGGCGAAGGGTTCCAAGATATGGAAATACAAGAAAATGAAGAAAAGATTGAAACCGGATCCGCTGCATTATAATGATATAATGGAGCTGACTGTTCCTGAGGCTGAGACAATACCAGATTCAGAAGATACAGAAGAACTGCAGGACAAGTTTACCTTGAACTACATAGCAGAGGGGCTACGTATGGTCAAATCTTAAAATTTATTAATTCCACGACATTAACCCATGCTTGGTATGCTCCTTGCATGTAAAAGAATTGGTAGATGAGGCCGTGACAACATACACCAACATTTTCAATCAGATGAAGAAGCGAAAACGGCACCAGAGATACCAATGTATTTCAAGAAAAAAAGACCCAAGAAATCCTGCTTCCCCTTCCACTCCTTCTGCCGCACCTGAGGCACCCTGCTCTTCTATGCCCACTGTACCCCTACAAGACCTGGATGCAGACCCTGATGATCTACTTCCAATGCTGTACTAAATACTGTACAGTACAGTAGCTAGATACTGTAATCAACAATAAACATGTTTTGCTGTTGTGTTTGTAGGCAACAAACTGTGTTGCAAGTCTCCTATTGACAAACAGAGTGAGAAAGAGAATTACTGTAACCATTTTATGCTGCACTCGTGATTGAAGTGAAAGTGAAAAAATAAATCTAATAATCCTAAAATATAACGGTTATTCACCGAATTCTAGAAATTGTTATTTGTGAATACTGAATATATACAGAGCAAAAAAGATAAAAGTAATTGTAATCAAAACATGGACTCCTCTCCAATATACAGTAAAGGTATATGTACAACAAGGTGGTCTTATTTACCATACTCCTTGTGACTATTTTATTGGTTTTAGGTCACTTTGTGTATCTATATTTGTCTTTATATTTGTCTTTATACTTTATATACTTATATATCCCAATATATAATGAGAGCACCATATAATGGTTATACTGCAATTCTCCTTTTCTCCCTGGTTATGTCTCTTTTTGTTAATAAAATAGCTATTCTACATCCTTTAGGCCTGGTTTCAGTTATTCACGTTTTTTCTGCATTCGCGGGTATGCCGAAAATGTAACCCCCGCAAATGTCGAGGGGCGTCTGTAGTTCCATATGCATATTCACCTATTCAGAGGCTGTGATATCTGCTACCCTTATTTTATGAAGTCTGAAGCATAACTTCTTAACATCCACTTCAGTAGTATCTTCTCTAGGAATGCTGACACATACATATATCTTCAAGATATGTTACCTCCCTTTTCTTTAGGAGCATACACATACTTCATATACCTTCAAGATATGTTACCTCCCTTTTCTTTAGGAGCATACACATACTTCATATACCTTCAAGATATGTTACCTCCCTTTTCTTTAGGAGCATACACATACTTTATATATCTTATATATCTTCATTCAGCGCAGACTCTTCCACACAACAGGTGGTCAGGGGGATCTTGACAATTACATTGACAATTTCTCTCTCTCTCTCTCTCTCTCTCTCTCTCTCTCTCTCTCTCTATATATATATATATATATATATATATATATATATTTATATAAAAACCTAGATTAACATCAAATGGTTAAGAATGGTATATAATTACTTCGAACATGCAGCCTGCAAAACTGAATGAAAATTCAGCATACTGATCTATCTACTACTACTATTATTATATGGGAGAAACGGCTGTTTATGAGTGTGTTTCTGGCACTGTACCAAAATTCAAGGCTATGTTCTGAAGGCTGCCAGAAAGCAGTACACATAGGTCTAATCTGATCCAATGTTAAGTGTAGTAGAGACAAAAAATGGTGGTACTATCTTAGCATTATTTGCATATCACTACAGAGAATCCTTAGTGGCAGTGAAAGCAGTATTTTCTTATATATAAAAGGTCTCCTGGACTTCTTGAGACATGTAGGTATACTACATTTTTTCAGTTCCTTTCTTGTGTTTCAATGAAAAATGTAACTGTTTCTCTTCACCCTCTATTTAGTGTCCAGAGGAATGGAGGAGGATCTACCCAGGGGTTTGTCCTAAACAAAATTCGGGCCAGTCTAGGTTCGCTTGCAGAAGCCACAAAGATCACTAATGGCCTGTCTTTGGGAAGAAGTTAACGACAAAATATTATCATAGCTATTACTCATTTCAACTTCCATCAACATTTCAGATATCTACTTCAAAGAAGATCTATTAGGGATAAGGTGTCATTACATTCTGGCTCATGTGGATAATGAGTATCATGTGTCATGTCTCAAATTTTGTGCAAACACAGCATGCAAAGTTATTTGAACGTTCATTATCTTTTAAATTACATTGTACAAGTCTTTGGCTTTCAGATTATTCGGATTAAAGTCACAAGTCAGAAACAGATCAAGAATGAAGGGTCTGTGTAGAGATTGCGAGGTCTGAATACCATGGAGTGTAAAATAATGCTCTAGACTATATATTGGTTTATATAATAGGCAATGGCTCCTGTTGTAGCCAGAATTAATCAGTTATATCTCTGCACGTCTCCAGTTAATTGTCCCTCTTATCTCGTCATGTCTTCAGTGTTTGAGTAATAATAAGAACACTGCTATGTTATGCAGAAAGAACCAGAAATTATTTCAGACTTGTTACCCCAATGATGGCTTTATGGAAACATTACAGTACAACTGTGCAATGTTGTCATTCAGTTTTGATGAAAGAGCAAATATAAAAGCAAATAAGTAAAAAACGAAGCAGCACAATTTTGTGTTTTATATCCCATAAATCCACTCCCAAGATAAGATTGGTCTGTCAGCGAGGAAAATAAAATGTGAAAAATATAAGCTTACTCAAATAGGTTATATAAGGCCCTGCAACCAGAGGATGAGTAATTTTTTTCATATTCATTAAAGCATCATCCATGCAATAAAATTGCAAACATAAGCCTGTGGTATCTGAATAGAAATAAATGCAGCAGGCAGATAGAAATCTGTCTGTATCATGCACATTATTATAACAATTAGACAAACAGAATGCAGGCAAATCTCCCTGGACTGGATTTGATCTGACTCCTAATCAGACTATTTTTACTTGTTTTAACGGCCGTTGTAAACCCACTTTGCTCTCAATTGACTGGATAATCTATTGAGTCTGCTCTGGTTGGTAGGAACCCAATGAAGAGCACTGCGTAGACACAACATGATCTATATACATAAAGGATATTCTGAAAGCCTTATAGACTCACCACCCAACCAGAGCCTCTACAGTCCCCTTAACAGCCTTTTATTGGGTGGGAACAAGCAGTTTGGTGAAGGCTGAGAAAATAAGTCACTTACAATTTCATTGCCGTCATTTTTTTACGAGCAATATTCTAGTATATATATATATATATATATATATATATATATATATATATATATATATATATATATAAAAAAATATGTGTATGTGTGTGTTTGTGTCTGCATTATCAATGTAAGTATTAGTATCTACTGCAGTCTAGGAATCACTACTGCTGTTATCCTTACAAAACCCACAACTTTGTGCCGTGAATCAATGCATTATACATACCAACATAAATTACAATACTACTACTGCAAACCTTTTGTGAAGAAGTTATTACTCTGAACTTTATTTTCCTTCTTCATGACATTTATATTAAAATTTTAGTAACCTATAACTCCCAATTAGACATGAAAACTCACTTTTTGTGCTTGAGTGACCTAATAGTAGCATTTCATCCGCTAGGTGCGGGCTCCGTAGTCTAAATAACAGTGGTTTACTCAGACTAAGCAAGTGTCAGGGACTGCTGCCAAATTTTCCACAACCTTCCACTTCTCAGGGGAGAAAAAAGTTGATGCATCAATATCTTCAAAGACACTACTGAAAAGCCACGGAGAGTGCTGATATTGGGGAGATTTTGTAGAGACATTTTAAATTTACAATAAATGACCAAAACACAAAGGCAATTTACTGGGTTCCTGACTTAAATTTCTAGTTGCTGTGGTGACCTGGAGCTCTTCATTTTTTCGAGAGCTGGGTCAATATAAGGTGGCCTGGGAATCTATAAGGACCACTATGTAGATAGTGATAGGTCTCTTTGGGGTCCGTAGGGAACCCTATAAGTGATGGTACTATTTGGGTCCCTATTTATTATTTATGGTAGGTAAGGGATTGCTAAAGAGTAAATGCCTCCCACCCTAAAGCACATGAGGTGGAGGAAGGGGGACACACCCAAGCTCATTGTAAGCATGAGGGGGTAGTGAGGCATCGGAGAATGGTAAGAAAGCCCCTGCGTTCATTTTAATTTTTTATTATTCTTTTAATCCCTGACATGGGAGGTGTTTGTATGTGGATAGATAGATAGATAGATAGATGGGCGGGGGATGTAAAGGCTAGTGTAGCATGTTCACAATAGATTTTCATACCGTTTATATGGAGAGTACTGAATCATATATATGTAAGGCAGGTTGTGAGCACACATTAATGCTAGACAGCTATGGGCAATATACCCTTTGTGCAAGTCAGTATCTTTTACAGAATCTCTTTTGCGAGGGCCAACTAATAGTTTTAGCAAACTTGCTTGTAGCCTTTCTGGCGTTTCTACGGATGTAATCATGCCCTAAGTGCACAAGTATTTGCAGGGGGCTAGTGAACCTGTAGAAACAAACTCTAAACAGTAGTAAGGAAGGGCAGCCCATATAAAACCCTTAAACATCCATACAACTCTCCTCAAAAAAGTGTGCTTGGCTTTTATTGCACTGTTTTATCATGTAGCACATCATTAATAAAATAAGTCCCTTTCAGTGGCACACTGTAAGATAACGATTTTCAAATGCTAATACTGATTCAAACTTGAACAAAGTGTATTTCCACTGAAACTTTGTATGCATGTCTGTCTAAGTACATACTGTAACACAGCTTTAATCCATATCCACATTATTGGTATGATTCCTTCAAACATCACCAGATGTGATTAATCTATTCCACTCACTAGTAGCTACAATTTACACAACACAGAACGGGTTAACAAAATTCTCCTTCAAGCTATTTATAACCTGGCAATGATTTATCCCATATCTCCTAGGGCAATCATGTCAAGAATATCTCATCTCTTGTGTTATTAAAAAAATGATGAAAGCACTGCTTATGTCTTATTATTTCTGAGAGGAGGCTGCCTGTTTGTTCTTCAGCATCCTGGACCGTGCTGCCATCCTCTATGACCTTGTCAGATCAATTAAAATCGGGGAGCTCCTTTTTAATCGGCAAGATTGTGATCTCGCACAGCAATCTCTGCGGTCCATTTCAATGCATGACAGATATTATTGTGTGCCATTTGTATTAAAACTGAATTGTAAGAGCCCTCTACTCCAGAACAAATTAACCTTTACTAGTTTCAGTGATATACACATTTAAACATCATGAGCCAGTGTAAATCTGCATTAACATTTCAGCCATTTTCACTGTCTGTCAACTGAAAACATACTTCTTTACTAATTCAGCTAGTTTTACAATGAAAAGAGCACTATATTTTAACAAACAAAAAAAAAAGACTTTAATTATCACTTAATAGTGCCTACCCAAGGTGCAGGCTCTTTTTGCTCACTTGTGCTCACCTAGATGAACATTTCAACATAATTGGCTTTCATCAGTGGAAATCATGTGATAGTGTAAATGTATTAATTTCCCAATTGATTACTAGAAGCATCTAAAAAAATAGTCCGCTGTGTAAAATATAGATGTTGCAAAATTATCCTTAAATTGTCCCACTGTCCCAACTGCTTCTTCCTCTCCCTGTAAAGTCTTCCTTACATTGACAAACCCAGACTAACTACTCAGACAAGCACAAATCATATCTCACAATGTTTTTTTCTCCATGAACCCCAGTGATTGGTTGAGAACTGATAACATGGTAGTGCAAGCATTTGAACCGTGAAAAATAATGGAAGATAAATGGTAGATTTTTTTGGAGGACACAAAAACGTTTCTGCTTATAAAGTTTCATAAATCTATAGTTGACAGTCACTTTGCCACTAGACATGTCTGGAGTAGAAGGGACATCATGTCTGGAGTAAAAAGAATGCCCATTTACAAATGTCAGATCTATAAAACTGAGACTTTTACATTTTGTTTGCTTTTCAATTATCTCTGTTTGCTGAGGTGTATTAGTATGTAAACACCACCAGATGTAGGCCCCCAAAGTGCATTTTTATTACACTTTAAACATAATATGGTTTTAACACAGTTACATATTTTATCTTGAAAGATGACACAAACTGGCAAACATACCAAGCACCTTTGGCTATTCTGAGGCTTATTCAAGCCAAACTGTTTAGGTAAATATTATTGGCAGACCGGATGGTCCTTTTTGGTTCTTATATGCCATCAAATATATGTGTTTCCATGTTTCTAATAAAATATTTTGAAGAGTAAAGTTTGTTAAAAAAGTCAAACAACATATTATATGGTTACATTATAACAAAGCTGATGAAATTTAAATTTGCCATAAATAATAATGAAGCATCAGAAGACGCTTGTTTGGAAAAGGGGTTCAATTTATTGCACTTCTATATTTTTCCTTTTATGGGGATGTTTCTGCTGCTGGTGTAGTTTCAATATAGGGAGTATGCGAAAGTCATGGGAGCACTTGATTTACTTGATCAAGTGTTTCTTCCTAAATGACCTGGTTGTTTTAGGTCCAGTACTTTGCAGATTATACAACTATGGTGTATAGGTACATTCTTGCCCATCCATCTTTAGTATATTTTATTATGCAGTGTAATATCAGGTTTGCTATAAATATGTGAAAGAATGTTAGTGTTGCAGGTGAATAAGGATCCATTGCAGGGTTACTGTCACAGTTATAAGGCATTTTTCCCATGCACACAGATCAGTTATTAAATGATACCAGTGAAGAGGCTTTAGAAAGTGGTAACACCTCCATCTAAGCCTTTGATCTTTCCCGTCCGCAAGAGTTACGAATGCTAAAATCGCAAATTGCTATTCAACTGCTACAATTCCACAAGCCAGCAAATGTTTTCGGACCCGTAAACGGCAAATGTAGAAGAAAATCCTGCGAGTACTAGAGAGGACTCACTAAGGGGTTAAAGACATGTCCGTAGCACTGTAAATGCAAATAAAAAAACAATAATGCACTGCAAATGAGGGGGAATGCGATGAAACACATTAGCATTAATTGCATCTCAAGCTCGCAAATCGCCAATAAAAAATCTATTTTTTTTAAGGTTTCAATTCGGGGTTATATCAATCTTGGGAATCAATGAGATAATACACATCAGGCCACCCACATGGACTAGAACAGTATCGGCATTTATTTTTATTATTTTGTATTTTGCGGTTTTGCGACTGCGAACGCATATCGGACCTCTAAATGCTAATTGATTGGCATGTAACCTCCATCTTATACTGCCGGTATCATTTTCTATTGGCTTTTTCGAAATGGGTAGTTAATGCTTAATTGATCATGTTCCTGCCTTGAAATGCTACATACGAGTGAATGGTTTACAATTTTGGTGTTCGGCCCGTAACTTGCGGGCTTGTTCAATTGAATAGCACAGTAATTGTAACAGAGTGCGAGCCGCAGCAGGCCCGCAGACATACGGCCTGTATACAGGGAAGATGCAGCCATCTAATTGAATGAGGCTTTAAATTAGGTATTAATAAATTATCAAATATAAGTACCATCTTAGCAATTTTTATGGCCAGAGAAGCATCTACAGATGTATTTAGAACAACCAACAAAATTAGGAATCAGACTTTTAGGAGCCTGTGTCACACAGGCTACAAGATTTATCCTCTTTAATGTGGAGCCCAAGTTTTCCTTAATGCAGCATCAAAGTGTTTTACATATAAAAGGGACACATATATTTTATGATATACATTCTTCTCAGGGTGCATCATTGTATCCCTTGAAACTCTACCAAGAAGCAGAACAGATAGTAAAGTTCTCCTGCACAACAACAATCAGGTGTTTCAATGTATGAATACCATAATTCACTTTATTCAGCTCACAGAGAGATGCTGATGCAACTCTATGCCACTTGCAATCAGTCATGTCCTTTATTTGGACACCACTATTTAACCAGACATATAATTAACACAATACAGTTCTCAAAAAATCTAGTACATTATCATGCTAATTTAGTTTTTCTTGTTTCCTAGAAATGTCGAATAATTTTTTATTGTATGCTGCTTTCATCTTATAATTTTAAAGCACTTTGCATCCATTTATGAAAATTGTATAAATCATTATTAAGGACCATAGTTAATCAGTCAAAAAATATCCCAGCACATTTATCTGACATAATCACACTGACTTGGCACTTGTAAGTTATTATATTCATCAACAGCTTTTTTGAACAAAATCAACAGTTGTTTCTGAAAGCAAAGAGGATACTTCAAAGGTAAACTATTTGCAAATAAAAAATAACTGGAGCAGGAGGTCACGATAACTGCTTGGAAACAGATTTGAGATCCCATGCCATGCACCCCTGCTGCTGTGATTTATTTTGCATGAAGACAATCTGTCACAACTGAGGAAAAGTGGTCATGCTTCAATGTTTGACCTGGTGCTAACTGAATGACATATGGGCAAGAATAAGGTGAAAACAAATGACATATTAAATAGGAACATTTACAAATAATGATGAACCAGTGTTAAAAGGAATATACTCCAAGTTTTTGACTGTGCTTTTAAATGAATAACTTTAGATATAGAATAAAGATATCACATATTTACAATATGCTCTTTTCCATTACTGCAGTAGAACAAGTAATAGATTTTTTTAGAAAGCTAAAAAACAGCGTTTTGCTAATTTCTCTATAACTGGTTGTGAGTGGCACCCTCCATATTATCTGTAAGTGTATGCATCTTAATATATATTAATACATGTTTACCTTTCTTGGGAAATGGAAAGACTTTATGGGAGGTGATTCCAAAATGAATTATCTGTTTACAGGACTACTGCAGTGTATTTACAAGTAAAGTTGGACACAGGCTATTAAAATCAGTATAAAGTTGAAAATCAATTAAATGAGTGTTACATTTTTTTTTTAGCTTTTAAACTGTCTGTTTTATCCTAAAGTAGAGCTACATTTTACCTCCTACCTATGTCTATCAGGGGTGTGGTCAGCTCATATGTTTGTTTGCTGGGCACAATCTATTACAATCAGTATAAAGTCTAAAATACAGGTAAATAAAAAAAATCTTAGGCTTTAAACTGCCTGTTTTTCGCTCAAGTAGAGCTGCTTATCTCCTACTACCAATGTCTACCAGGGGCTTGGTATGCTCTGCCTGTGTTCTGGACTACCATCGACCTTGGAAGCAGGCTAGGCTGATGTCACTGGCCTTGCCCATGATATCATTAGCTCCTCTCCAAAGCCTACACGGAGGTAACAGCTCTATTTTATCATGCTTGACGTTGCCCATAGAACCTGTCAAGTGACAGTGCATGAACAATCTGAACCCCACCCCTTTTACTGACCATGCTTAGTCAGACTTTATTTTTAGTCCAACACACAGGAAGAACTGGCCACATCCCCTGATAGATGCAGATAGGAGGAGATATGCAACTCTACTTGAAGGGAAAACTGACAGTTTTAAAGCTAAGAAAAAATGTTAACTTTTATTTATTTGAAACTGTATGCTGGTTTTAACAAAAAACATATGATAATTACTTGTAAATGCACTACAGTGGTCCTTTTATTACATAGGATACCAACACAATATTACTGATAAAACACAGTATTTGCACCTTCCCTAAGCACAAGACAAACTGCAAGGTCCATCACTAAATTATAGGTAATAAACTTTAGGCCACAAAAGTGAAGAAAATTGTACCAAATATTTAAAAGAAAAGTTTTTTTTTTGCACTGAGAAGTTTTATTTACATGAAAATAAGTGCTGAAACATTTATCGCCATCCTTGTGCAGTTTTTGAAAAAATGTCAAAACTTCTGAAAAAGCTCTGATTAGGCTCTGTCAGGGGTAGCTACAGCCTTATTAAATTGCGATTCGGACAATTGAATAGGGCTCTATATATTTTTTTTACAGACGTTTTTAGTTAGTGAACTTCTATCCAAAAGCAAGGTCTTCACTAACTAAAAACTTCTGTAAAAAAAATATGCTCTGTGCTTATATAGAGCCCTAATCAATTGGCCAAATCGCAATTTAATAAGGCTGCTAATCAGTCTAGAGAAAGTAGCTAATTTATTCAAAAAGGTTCACCACTGCATCAACCTGACACGTACTAACTGAAGTTAATCACAAAGTGAAAATCATTTTTCAAGCAAAGAAAAAAACTTTTAATATTCTTCCTTTTAAATGCATGGCTGCAAATTTCAGACAGTGGTGTCTATATAAATACTGTTTTATTTTCTTAAACTCCAACTGCTGAGAAAAGATTTGTGGCCCACTAATGTAGAATATAACTCTACTTATGTTAAACTGTTTTTATGATTACCCCTCTATGCAGAGGCGAAGCTATTTTCGGTGCAAACAGTGCAAGGCACCGAGGTCCCTGGCCTTAGTAGCCATTCCGGTGGCCCCCGCCACCTTCCTGTGGCCCCTGCGAGTACTCGATGGTCCCCACAGGTCTTCTGTGGCGTCCGGGCCCCTGTGGATCCCGCGTATTCCCTGTGGACCCCATGGGTCCTTTGTGGATTCTGTGGCCCCCGGGGCCATCTGTGGCTCCCACAATCCCTTATTGACCCAGTTTACGGAAATCTGTGACTACTGCAGGCCCTGTGGCCCCAACAAAGCCCTTTATGGTCCCCGTGAACCTTCCATGGGTCCCTTGCTGCCCCTTATGGCCCTTTGCCTCCCCCAGAGCCCCTTGTGTTCCCCCTCAGCCCCCATGGCCCCTGTGGCATCCCTCGCCCACTTGTGGCCCCTTCAGTCCTATCTGGCCCCTGTAGCTCCCTCCCAGCTGTGGCCCCCTCAGACCTCTGTGGGTCGGTAAGAAAGTATTTATGTTGGTATATATATATATATATATATATATTAAAAAAACAGGAAGAGAAAGACACCTATATATCCACACCTGTATAACATCCGTAGTAATAATAAACAGTCATGAACAAAATTATCTTAGTAAACTGACAAGAAAATTATTCAGTAAAAGCTCATAATTTATTCAGAAAAATCAATCTACAATACATATTCTAAAAACATTTAAAAATTAAGCAACGACAGTCACCGGTTATATATATTATCTCAATTTCTTACTATCTGTACAATACTTTAAACACAAATAGACAGTTTTTACCACCTATTAGGATAAGGCGCTTCGAGAGGGCCTCAGTCGCTGGCAAGGAGCGCCTTCGGCTACGCGAGCCCGCAAGCGTTAGCAACAACTCGTATGCTCACAACTACAAATGTTATATATACATATATAAATATCTAAATGTACACATTTGCATATACATCTTTTATAAAAATATGTAAGCGCGTATATATATATATATATAAATATATATATATATATATATGTGTGGATGTATATGCAAATGTGTAAGTTTATACATATATATGTATATATATATATGTATATATATATATATATATATATATATATAAATACATACATACATACACACACACACACACATATATATATATATATATATATATATATATATATATATATATATATATACAGTATATATATATATATATAGACACAGACCCATATATATATATATATACTAGAGAATTGCCCGTCAAAAAATTACGGCAATGAAATTGTAAGTGAGCTAATGCTGTTTGGTGTGTAATAATAAATATATAATTACATAATAAATAAATATACTTTACCTATTTTGAAGCATTGTGTTGAAGATTTGCAATCTGTTTTGATGTTGCTGCAGCATTAGTGCTGTGGAGCTGCTGTGTAAGCGTGATGAATGTGTGTAGTGTAATAGTGTGCGTGCGCGAGACAAAACCGTTAGCGTAGTGGTGTACTTCCGCATTGGTGTAAAATGGCGGGTTATCTGTGGTATGCGTCTTTGCGGATTATCTGTAGGTGCTTCGTGGTGTTTCGCGAGTTTCTCTTGGTTTTTTGCGAGTGTGTAGTGGTGTTTTGCATGTTGAGAGTGCTGTAGCCTCGTTTTCGTTTTGTTCGTCGGCCATTTTTTCTGTCGCTTAGCAATTTTATTAGTGTCTAAAGTGTGTTATTTGTATTTAAATGAAGGTGTAAGTTGCTTTTTTGAGGTGCTGGATGGTTCCTCTTGCTGTAGGTAAGCTTTTTGTGTGTGTGTTGTGTGTATTTATTGTGTTTTAAATGGTTGTATGTCGGCGTGTTGCGTCCGATGTTTGCGAGGTCGTAATGTCTGCTAACGTGTCTCGTTTGGTGTTTGCATGTGTAGCCTTGTTTTTCGTTTTGTTCGGCGTCCATTTTTTCTGTCGCGTAGCAAATTTTTTAGTGTGTAAACTCTTTTATTTTCAGTGAAATGAAGGTGTAAGTTGCATTTTTGAGGTTCTGGATGCTCTCTCTTGCTGTAGGTAAGCTTTTTATGTATGTGCTGTGTGTATGTATTGTGTTTTGAATTTTGTAATGTTCGCAAGTTGTGTCCGAGTGTTGCGAGGCCGTAATGTGTGTTAACGTGTGTTGTATGTTGTATGTTGTTTGCGTTGCTCGTAAAATTTAGCGAGTGTCGTAATTGGTGTGTCGTGTTGTTTGCGTTGCGACGTTAAGTTTGCAAGGGTCGCAGTTGCTGGCATGTAGCTCCTTCGGCGCTCCATGCCAGCAACTGACGCCCTCGCCCACTGCCCTTGCTTCGCGAGGGCCGCAGCTCGCCCCTCGCTACGCGAGCCCGCAAGCATTAGCAACAACTCGCATGCTCACAACTATATTTGTGATATATATTTGCATTAATGTTGTTGGGAGTTCGGGAACTGCAAAACAAAATTGGGCGGGGATTTTCTTTTTCCCCCAGGGCCCCCTATGCACTAGCTCCGCCACTGCCTCTATCAATGAAACACTATGACAAATTTGTGGTGGTGTTTACAGATGCTTCTCTGCAGTCATTCATCATTTTGTAGACTTTCTCCTCTGGCAAAACATCTTTACTTAAATAAAAACTACTCTACTGAATGAATACTAAATAAAATCACTTTAAGGTCTGGCTGCGGATGAAACATACTGTAAACTTACATACATCACCAAAATATGATATAACTTTACATGCATGTGTGCAGCAAAAGCAATTATGTTATTTGTGTATTGTGTTATCTCTTTAATTTAATTTTCCTTTACATACTGCTATTGCTTTTAATTTTTTTTTTTTCAAATGGGTTATTTATGGCATTGAAATTCTTAGCTTCTGTCTAAATGATCAAATATGTCTTCAAGCAATATTTCATTGTCTTCCCCTTCTTTCCTTCCAGTGTTAAAATATTTAAAGAGAATCGTGATCTGGAAAAACACTGCACAAGCCTTAAAGGGACAGTGTGCGCTCTTTTCATGTTAAATATTTTTTTAGTTAACTATTAACATAAAAAATACGATTTGCTTCAAGGGTAAGAGAGGAAGAGACAGATATGTTTCCTTTGGCCAGGTCTACACTGTCTTTGACAGCTCGTAGAATTCAGAGCACTGTCTCAAGACAAACCCACCACAACTTCCATGATAAATATGGTAACATCATCCTGCTCTCTGGGGCCAGAAAATATAATTAAAAAAACACAGCTTACCTCATTATTGAAAACTGCTGTACCCCTTCCCAGCCTATCTCGTGTTCCTAAGCACTAGTGAAAGGGAAATTAAAGATTTCAAATACAACATTGATCAGGCTGTCTTGGTAACACTTGAATGATGTTATCACATTTGTAATCTTCCACTTCCTTTCAGAAGTGCTTAGAGTCATGAGAGTGGTGCACAAGTAGGGACCATTAATGGGGTAAACAATATTACATATACAATTAGATGTCCTGGCTAAAGATTTGCTTTGCCGCTGTTTGCACATGTATTTTCAATGTTTATTATAGATCGGCTAAAAATTAGGTTTAACATGCACTTACACTGGCCCTTTAATTTCAAAAAGGTTTAAACAAAGGATATTGGTAAATTGCACAACCTATTGATAAAAACAATCACTAAACCTGTAATATCAGCCTTCCCCTGGAAATGACAATGCATTAATTTAGTCAGAATAAAACCAAAACATGAACTCACTCACGGAGCCAGATTCAATTAAAAGCCTGCATCTCTCGGTATACAGGACATATGTCTGCAGGCGTGCTGCAGGCTTGAACTCGCTACAATTCTGGTGCTATTCAACTGAACAAGTCCAAACGCTGAAACCGCAAACCATGCACTCGTATGTAGCAGTTCAGGGCAGGAACATGATCAATTAAGCATGGCCGTAACCACCCATTTCAATCAGCCAATAGTAAATAAGACTGACATCATTACGGCAGTAAAACATGGAGGTTACATGTCAATCAATTAGCGTTTGGGGGTTTAAATGTGATCGGACTCGCAAAACCGCATAATACAAAATAATAAAAATGAATGCCAATACTGTTCTAGTCCATATGGGTGGCCTGATATGTATTAACTAATTGATACCCGAGATCGATATAACCCCGAAATGACACATAAAATGTTTTATCTTTTATTGTCGATTTGCAATTAATTCTAATGTCTTTCATCGCTTTCCCTGTTATTTATAGTGCAGTACTGATTTTTTGGGGGGGCATTTACAGTGCTACAGACAAGGGTTAAACCCCTTTGCGGATCCTCTCTAGTACTCGTAGGATTTTCTCCTACATTTGCGGGTGTGAAAACATTTGCAGGCTTGAGGAATTGTAGCAATTGAATAGCGATTTGCGATTTTTGCAATCGGAACTCTTGCGGACGTGAAAGATCAAAGGCTTCGGGATGCTGTAAGTTCCAGATTTAAAAAAACGCAAAGTTTTCCAAGCCATAACCTGTTTGGAGCCCGCAAAAAAATGCCAATTGAATAGCAAATTAACTTACGCCTCACTTCCAGTAACTGGCACACTTTCGGAATG
Organism: Discoglossus pictus; assembly: GCA_027410445.1. NCBI lineage: Eukaryota > Metazoa > Chordata > Amphibia > Anura > Alytidae > Discoglossus > Discoglossus pictus. Next base: position 403,743,457 of record CM050163.1, on the reverse strand, counting down.
GGGAATCAGAATCATTCAAATAAAAACAATAAAACACCATCAACTTGTATTCATTTAGTTCTAAAATCTAATCACGTAGAATCTGTTTCCCTGCAAAAGTAACTAGATTTAAAATGAAACATGAATTTGTTAGCTTTTAATTAGTATGAATTAGCAAGCATCATTGTCCTCAATTGTTTTATTCAGCACTCCCATCAACTCACCACAGTTTGAAAGTTACATGGTTGAGGTAACACTGGACTCTCCGACTACTCTACCGATTTTAAATGTTTTGGTAGCCAAAGAAATTGCTCTCATAATATATAACCTTGTTACATTCAGGTCTTCATGTTTGTTAAATACTATCATAGTACATTTTGGGGGAAGCAAGGATCTCGGCTAATGGATTCAAAACCACTTCAGGATCCCAAAATAACCACTAAGATCCTACACCCCCACCCACCCTACACACACACAGTGCAGCCTATCACCTCTCCAGACCACTGATTCCTGGAAAAAAAGTATGTTTGAAAATAGTGAGCCTAAGAGGCAGAATAAAACGACTTTTTAATGATAGAAAAATACATTTTGTTGCCACTGCTGGAGCACGGAGGCATCCGTGATATTTTGGAGAAGGTTGTATTTAAGAGAAGAAGGTTTATACTTCTGGAGGAGAAGAGCTTTAAGTTGCAAGCTGTCTAATCTCCCACCCTCTCCCATTTCTCCCTCTATCCCACCCTCCACTGTTCAATAGATATACGTAAGAACATACTCAAAGGCTACAAGTTATCAGTGCTCAAGACAGAATAGATGGAAACATTCTTTACAGAGTCTTGAAAGATGAAGATTTACTTTCAAAATGTTTTTATACCTATAGTGTCCACCACTGCTAATGCTGTTGGTTTGTTACATACTTCTCACATATGTAAGGCTTTTATCTGCTTTGCATAGTACTTTACAAAGCCCTAATGCAAAGAAAGTAACATCAAGAATATTTTTATTTCAGCTACTAAAATCAGTGTTGTTCTGCAGCTAGCTAAAAGTAATTAACATGATGATAGTCCCTGTATGACGCGAGGAAATGAAAAAGCTTGATTAGTCATTCCCCCGCAGACAAGGGTTTGGGGTCTATTGCATAAATTGAATGTGCTCCACCAGTTTCACATTAGCTTTCTCATTATTACCAATACTTGACATAACTTAATTTACAATAGATAAGAACCACCCGAGAACAACAAAAGGGTTTATAAATATTTTAGCCTTTAGTGACCAAAGGCCTGAATGCATTTATATTACGTTGTTTCACAAGTGGTTAGCACTATAATGTTCCTTACCATTTATCAGTGCAATACATTAAAGCTGCAGTGTAAACACTTTCCATGTTCTATAAACTATTTTTTACATCACAATTAATTAACATTAAAAACAGTTTTTACTCATTATTGACCATTGCTGTACCCCTGCCCCCTTCTCTCATTGTCCTGAGCACTACTAAAAAAAAAAAAAAAAAAAAAAAACATTTCAAATGGAGCTTGCTCTATAAGATAATGGGGCTATAGTTTTAATCACTTAAGCCCCCGCATCTCCAAAGTGAGAATGTGAGAGGTGCAATAAGTTTTTTTAAGGTTTGGAACCATCTATCTCCATAGGGAGCTAGCCCCACTGCCTCCATAAATCAAGAAATTAAGCAATGTGTCTTTCAGAACCTTTCAATGCAAATTACTTGTTTTGAGGATGCATACCCATTATTGGGATTGTCACTTAAAGCTAGTTTAGCAGAAACAGGCAAAATATTGGTTTCATCTAAAATGGGGCATGAAAAAACAAATAAACAAATACCAAGTTGTATTATTATATAAAATGCTTATTTATGCCTCAGGATAGTGTGCTTTTAATTTATCGAGACAAAAAAAAATCAGATTTATAATTAGCACCTCTGAATCACAGTACCTTACATACAGAGCTACTATAGAGGGCCAATTAAATTATTTATCATTTCAACTTTATAGCAAATAAAGTCAGGGTTTGGAAAATCTGCACTTATGAGAAGTAATGATCTTTAAAGCTGAAGTACTGGTAAACCACAGGAGGAAGAAGTCGGTTACGACAGGAATCAGTAGTGGAAGCCACAAGGGTCAGGAGTGGAAGCCACAGGATTCAGGAAGCAAGTTGATCCAGTATTTTCTTCATACTATTTAGGGAAATATTGGATAGTTGAATGACTGAGAGGAGCTTCTTGAGGAGTAAAAAGTGAACCCGTTTGAAGAAGCTATCCACTAGTATGAGAATAGTGGTGGCAGTTCTACTATGAAGTCCATGGAGATACTGGACCAGGGTCTTTGAGGAATAGAAAGTGGAAGGAGAGTATCAAAGGGTATTTGTTTTGGGGTCTTGTCCCATGCACATATGTTATCGACTAGCAGAAGTTCCTTTCCAACAGTTCTTAGGTTTCCAGATACCAAGGTGACCAAACATAAATGACTTGTGAGACCATTTTATGAGTTCATCTTGGAAGTGGTCTGGGACTTGTTGTTTGCCTGGCAGACTTGATGGAATAGGCTGACTCTGAAGAAGTTTTTGAATCTTATTGTCAAAGTCCGAAGAAAGAGATCAAGTGGGATTACGGTCTCCTTGGAATACGAGGTGGGGTCTTTAGGCTCAATTTTACGGAATAGGATGTCCACTTTACTGTTCCTGTCACCATTTCTGTAAGTGATTATGAAATCGAATCAGGCAAAATTCATAGGGTGCATCTGGCTGTATCTAAAAATGTAGCTTTTGTGATCAGTAATGATGGTAATAGCAACCACAGCCCCTTCCAGAAGGTGCCTCCATTCTTCCAGTGCCATTCAAATGGCTAGCAGCTCTTGCCGTTGTTATTGTTGGTTTCAGCAGACATCTAAGACATCTATCTCAATAATATAGGCTTGAGCAGGATCAGAATGTGCCAGGATGAGTGCAAAGGTAAACTTTAAAACTTTGAAGGCTTTAAAAGCTTTAGGTGTCCATTTAGTTGCAGACTGGTCATTCCCTAATTAAAGTAGTGATAGGAGCTATGATTTTGGAGATGTTATTGATATACCTCCATTAACCTGTGGCTTTCAAACCAGAAGGTAGCGGCCAGTCACAGATGGCAGAGACTTTGGAGCAACCTATGGAGAATCATTTGGCAGAGATCACATAGACAAAAATCACATAGACAAAAAACAGGACTTCTCTGCTTTGACCACCAGATAATTGCCCCAAAGAAGTTGAAGAACCTTCCTGACCTAATACTGGTATTCCCCTTGGTTTACAGAGGTGAATATTATTATATCATCCATGTAAACTATGACATGTTCTTGGAGATCTAGGAGGATGCCATGTGCAAATGACTGAAAGACAACAGGAGTGTTGCAGAGACAAAATGGCAGTACTCAGTGCCCTGAGTGAGTAATAAAAGTGATTTTCCACTAAGACATTACTCATGGCATCGTACACTCCAGCTTTTGATTATGGATTCCTGTCAGTTGTGCAGATCTAGCAACAGATAGCCCATAATCATTAGAGTAAAGAGAGCATTGACAATAAAAAAAAGATAATTTCAGAAAGATTCTCTTCAATGGTTGACTTTACCAGTTCTGATGTATGGGTAATGAGCCCTGAGGTTGGTTTTCTAGAGTGGTTGTTCAAAGCTTTTCAGAGGTTTCTTGGGTGTGTATTCCGAGAGCTTGGGCATTTATACCATTAATAAAATTCCCTCAAGCTCCAGAGTTGATGAAAACTTTATAAAAAAGGAAAGTTCCTCTCCAGGAGTGTGGGTGTCAATAGTCCATTAGTGGGTGGAGGTGCTGTGTTGACAGCTAGCACCACTGCTTTCTCAAGTCTGGATCAATTAACAATAATTAACAATAAGTAACAATTAACAATAATAAGAAATAGTCCAAATTAAAAAGATCAATAGAGATCTAAAAAGGTTGAACTTGATGGACTAACTCTTTATTCATTCTCCAATACTATACTATTAATAATTATTTAATCAATAATTTAATTAATAACTAATCCGCATATTGCAGATCAGAGGAGATCTTAACAGGTTGAACTTGATGGACTGAAAGTCTTTTTTCAACCTTAATTACTATGTAACTATGTAACTATGTAACTAAGTCTAGGTGTGGGTTCTTCATGGCCAAGTAGGACAATTGCTTAGAAGGTGACCATTAAGACAAAAAGTAGAGGCACAGACCCATGCTAATCCAAAGTTTTCTTTCCTTCAAGAAGAGTCTAGTTGCATGGGCTCTTCCGGGGATTCAGGGCTCACTGATCTTGTTGTTTGTGGAAGAGATATAGGACTTTATGAAGGTACGATCCGGGCATGGTCCCAAGCTTCATCCCTCACTCTCTGCCTTTCCATCCCTTTAGGTTGACTTGAATGCAACACTAAAGAGAGAACAGCGTCATTCCAGTCTGTCTCTACCATATGGCGGTTACCTTGTATGATGTGCATAAGGGATGTCCAGGTGGAATTTGGGCAAAAAGTCTGGCTCATTGAACATTTTCTTCAACTCCATAAAGAAGGATTGAAGGTCATTGGTAATTGGTGCTTGTATCTCCCAAATGGGGGAGGCCCAAGCTAATGCCTTGTCTACTAATTGGAAGCATATATAGCAAATATTTTATTCATCATCAGGAGATGTAAGTGGCTTCAACTGAAGAAGATTCTGCATCCTCCACTTTCCCTTCCACAGTGCAGAGGTTTAGGCAGCTTGAGATTGGTTTGGGGACTAAATCTTGGACCAACAGTAGGAACAAAGGTAGCAGGAGCTGAAACCGCAGGGAGGACTTCACCAAGGTCTCTGGCAATGGATTAGATGGTGTCAGCTAGGGCAGCCAATGCCTTCTCCTAGTGATTTAATCATGCCTGATGAGAATGTATAAGTTGTCCTTTAGTCACTAGAGTTCTTGGTACTTCAGCTGCATTTATGGGTCTGTTAATCTGTCATGATCAAGAATACCTGCACAGGAATAACTGCACATAAGGTTAAAGTACCGATAAAGCACAGGAGGAGGAAGCTGGTCTTTGAATCAGGAGTGGCAGCCACATAAGTCAGCAGTTGCGTCTACAGGAAATATGAGGCAAAATGGTAGCCGCAGGAGTATGAAAGGCAAGCTGGTAGATAATGTTAGTAGCCACAGGAGCCAGGAATGACCATCAGAGTTACAGACTCAGTGAACAGGAGACAAGCTGCTTGCCGCTGGCATCTTACATTTTAAATCTGTAACAGGCAAGCTAGGAATATCACAATGATCCAACTATTATATTCAATCCTTGCAAAGACTTTGAGACCTGCTTATTCCCATTTCTAATAACATATTGTATTCAGGACAATGCTTCACTCATGACCACTTACAATAACACAAAGTAGAGTCACTTTCCAATACTTTCTGCTTTGCATCGGCTAACAACCCATGCTGTATCTATACTGTAAGATTTCTGGAGCTACTGGGCTCATGGACAAACAGTTTTCCTCATACAAGGTCACTGTAACCTTTAAACACTTACCCACATTCATGATTGACTGTGCTCTGAAACATCAAGTACCAACGCAATCTCATAAAGTCTTATATTTTTTACATAACTGAAAGGAGTGTAATATTTGCTCTCCAAGGTGCATTTCACATTTTTGTTTGAATAGTTACAATGGATGCCATCCAAACGTTAGTTCTAATGTTCAATCAAATGTTCTAATTTTTAAAAACACAATAGAGCAGGCTTCCTTAAGATCCTGGAGGTAATTGAGGTATTTAATTTAATTTTACTAACATCTAAACATGGAATCATGAGGACCCCAGGTTTAGCCAATTCCATATTAAAGTCTTATGGGCTAAAGGACTTCTTGCTACTAAATACAAATTATTTTGTAAGGCTCTTATTCCTTGCTGATGATGAAAAGCTGCATATTTAATGCAGACTGATTTCCTCTAGTTCAGTATTTCACATTTTATGTAAGTAAATTTATGTGAAAAGCTGTGTAGTGTTCTTTAAAGCACTGTTTCTCAACCAAGATTCAGAAATGGTTGGTCACCTTCCGATGCTTAAAGGGACCGACTGGTCACCATCCAGTGCTAATGGGGACTTAATGTTAGATCGACAGTGGATTTAAAAAGTCTACACACCGCTGTTAAAATGTCAGGTTTCTGTGCTGTAAAAAAATGAGACAAAGATAAATAATTTCAGAACTTTTTCCACCTTTAATGTGACCTATAAACTGTACAACTCAATTGAAAAACAAACTGAAATCTTTTAGGTGGAGGGAAGAAGAAAAAAAAAGAAAAATAATGTGGTTGCATAAGTCTGCACACCCTCTTATAACTGGGAATGTAGCTGTGTTCAGAATTAAGCAATAACATTCCAAATCGTGTTAAATAGGAGTCAGCATACACCTGCCATCATTTAAAGTGCCTCTGATTAACCCCAAATAAAGTTCAGCTGCTCTAGTTGGTCTTTCCTGAAATTGTATTAGTCGCATCCCACAGCAAAAGCCATGGTCCACAGAGAGCTTCCAAAGCATCAGAGGGATCAGTCAGGAGAAGGGTACAAAAGAATTTCCAAGGCATTAGATATACCATGGAACACAGTGAAGACAGTCATCATCAAGTGGAGATGGGGTAGAGTGGCAAGACGAAAGCCTTTTCTTACGAAGAAAAACATCCAAGCCAGGCTACATTTTGCAAAAATTCATCTGAAGTCTCCCAAAAGCATGTGTGAAAAGGTGTTATGGTCTGATGAAACCAAGGTTGAACTTTTTGGCCATAATTCCAAAAGATATGTTTGGCGCAAAAACAACACTGCACATCACCAAAAGAAATCCATACCCACAGTGAAGCATGGTGGTGGCAGCATCATGCTTTGGGGCTGTTTTTCTTCAGCTGGAACTGGGGCCATAGTTAAGATAGAGGGAATTATGAACAGTTCCAAATATCAGTCAATATTGGCACAAAACCTTCAGGCTTCTGCTAGAAAGCTGAACATGAAGAGGAACTTTGGACAATGACCCAAAGCATACATCCAAATCAACAAAGGAATGGCTTCACCAGAAGAAGATTACAGTTTTGGAATGGCCCAGCCAGAGCCCAGACCTGAATCCGATTAAAAATCTGTGGGGTGATCTGAAGAGGGCTGTGCACAGGAGATGCCCTCGCAATCTGACAGATTTGGAGTGTTTTTGCAAAGAAGAGTGGGCAAATCTTGCCAAGTCAAAATGTGCCATGCTGATAGACTCATACCCAAAAAGAACAAAGTATTAGTTTAAGGGTATGCATACTTACGCAACCATATTATTTTATTTTTATATTTTTTCTTCCCTCTACCTAAAAGATTTCAGTTTGTTTTTCAATTGAGTTGTACAGTTTATAGGTCGCATTAAAGGTGGAAAAAGTTCTGAAATTATTTATCTTTGTCTCATTTTTTACAGCACAGAAACCTGACATTTTAACAGGGGTGTGTAGACTTTTTATATCCACTGTAGAACATATTTAACAGGGTGATACCATGACTGGCTGAATTTTCATCCAGTGTTGCACTGATTTAAACAGAGTAAATATTAAAGGGCCACTTAACTCAGTACAATTTGGGGCACACCACTGTAAGGATCTCCTAAAAGCATGTTGAAATAATTTTTTAATTTTTGAAATTTAAGCATTTTTAATAGAAAACAAATGAGTTAAAAAAAAGTTATCCCTTCACAAATTCATCTGTTCAGATAAATTAATGTGGGAAACACCTAAACAGGACAGTTACAATCTCCTGATGCATTTCTGAGTTCAGGGAAAAACTATAACTCTTTGTCTTCACCAAGCCTTCACTTCACAGTGTCGACATATGTCATTAATCATGGAACTGTCAGTGTGTTTGTAAACAGACCTAATATTTCAGATTTTGTAGGTGTTATTAGTGTAATTAAGAAAATAGACAATTTTAACATACAATCTTGTGCTCTTGCACTATATGAAGAGCACTTACAGTGAGGTAAATGGCCCTTTCACTACTTATAAGTTTGTTTATAATTCATCAGTAATTGTGACTAAAGTTGATGATATGTGTATAATGTTACGCTCTCCACATCCCTGAGAACCGTCTCAGGTATCGTCACTGGTCCAATGACTGGATAAGTGGTGCTTTAGGGAGCTATTTTGCCATACTAATAGGGCATTGTGGAGTTTTATGGGAGCCATATAGAGGCCTTGTGATTCTATTGCAATGCTAGATAACTGGTGGACCTGTGTTATATGAGGACCTCCTCTACATAATCATGCTTCCTATTTGTCCCACATTAACTTTCTAACATTTAAATCCTTAAAGGGCTATAGCAGTCCTATATTTAGAGCATACTCTTTTGATGTACTACACTTGATAATGCTAAAAAATAAATACATTTAATTAATGAAGTATTATACACAATTATTCCTTAAAGTGGCCAGCCATTGCTTTCAATGAACTATTTGAGAAGCTCTCTCAATATTGAAGGGTCTTGTAAATTAAAGCGATTTCCATTTAAAGCATTGGCAAGAAAATTCAACAGTTCAATTCCATTATAGCAGCTGGAAGTTTCTGTGCTTCCAAAGTCTTCCCCACTATTAGTAGGAAATGAGCAAAAACAAAAATGGGGAAGCCTAATGTAGCAGAAGAAATGAAAAGCTGATTTTTTTACTTTCTAAAAACATTTTGCGGCTTATTAAGTATACTCCTCCAAAAGAACATTTTATAAACATGGGACTGCGTTGGTCCTTTCTGATTTTCCCTGACTATGTGTAAATCATTCCTGAGGGCTTTTGAATTACATTGTATTAACATATCTGAAATAGTTACACTAAAACAGAAACAAGCAAGCTGCAAAGAGGCAAACTATTACAGCAGCTGGGTAGCTAAGAGCCTATACATTCCAAGCCACTTTCTGTTTTCTGTGAATAAGGAATGTTAGGTGGTATCATAGTATGTTTGCTACTATTAAATGTTCAGCCTACTTGGAGTCAAATTCACACTATGATATATAATATATTATTATATATATATTGCAGCTATAACTTATCTTTAGGACTGACTATGTTTTATTTGAATAATAATTGATATACTAAATCTACTAAGACTTATATATATACATTTATAAGTCTATACATTAAAATAATATTTAATTATAAATGCATAATAAATATATTTTTTCATTAAGTCCTGTCTTTGTGCTCTTCTTTGTTAACCTCAAATTACCAGAGAGATGTTTTATAGTGTTTTTTTCTTGGACTAGATTTGGGATTTCTATAACTTTAATAGTTTTAGATAGCTCTTACAATCTGTTTCATCGTTAATGCTTTCACCCACACACCCAGGCATGCACATATTGGATCTTTGTCAGAGAAACCAAAAGTTGTAGATAGAACTGGGAGAACATTCCTTAGACATGACAATGGGTGACCCTGTTAGGAACCGTTTATATTCTGGGTGAAAAGTATATCATGGCTTTCTTACCACCGTTTCTTTTGAAATTTGTTATGGAACAAAATGTGATGAGCTATTTAACTGCAAAATAATCAAACACCAAGTATATCAGAAACAGTTGATTTGTACTTTTTTTGGAAACAATTTACACGTAAATAAACGTGTCAATTTCATGGTATATGGAACACTTTATCACAGTACATCTGAGAGATGAAATGTATCATCTTCTCAATGTTTTCTATCACCTTTTCTTGGCTAAGGATACCTGATACCCAAAATATATTTTCCAGAGAATCAATACAATTTAGTAAGGCACACTTGCAGCTTACTGCTGGAACACTAAACATGGTTAACTCTGATTTTATATCCTAGCTTCCTACACCTATGAATCATTTTCCATCAGGTGAAAAAGCCACAACAAACAAAGCAAAAGGGCTAATGATTCATAGGAACAGACTTCCAGAACAATGATTCCATAGAGATAATAACAATGCTGATAGGTGCTCTGTTAATTAGAAATATGTAGCTATCTGAATGATAATAAATACAACAGAACATCATAAAATCTGGAGCAACAGCTGACAGTTTCATTCTATAGGATGAAGAAACTCTTTTTTTTATACTTATAACTTATATACTTATTAACTTATACTTGAAATGTTTTAGTGAATATAGCCAGTTTAGACATAGTTTTTGCATATTTATGTGATTTGTTGCATGTTTAAATGGTTTCTAAAAGGCCAACTGCAATTAATTTTCACGCCGAAGTACTAAGGAGAGAGCAAGGCTTTTCCATTGATTTTATGATATTATGCAAGAGACGACCTTTGGCCTCAAATCTGCTTTCTAAATTAAGTAATTGATAATTAACACCATTTCACACATACACTTTCACTACTGAAAGTTCAAAACAATCAAGTGATTCTTTATCCACATGATTTAAGCACATCTTAAAGTAATTCTTCAGCCCTCTAAAATGCATATTGATCGATAGTAGGAAATGTGTAGTACTTAGTAATTCCATACAAGTTGTAAATCCTTTAGGTAATTTACATGTTATGGGACACATTTTAGCATGCGTGTGGAGTACTGATTTCAAAACTGCTACCCGGGACATCGAACCTTTCCCAAGTATAATAAAATTATCCCAGGATATATGCATTTCTCTCTATCTATATAACCACAAAGATTTCCACAAAGATAACATTTTAAGGTAACTACTGGCTACACAAAATGGAGCACCTTGGCTTCCTTCAAAAAAAGTTTGAGAGATATTAATTTAAAGGATTTTAATTGATTTTATACAAGGCATACTACATGTATTCACTTTTATATTTATAAAAGGTGACAAATAAGGAGGCAGCAACATCTGGTTACATGACTATGGCTGGTAATAAACAGACTGTAGTGCTGCAAATGGTGGCACAGTGTTCATTAATTTAGAAAAATGTAAATAATAAACTAAATCTCAGGCTGAATTAGAAGCAAGAGTTCTGGTTTGTGGTAACATGCATACGAAGGTTTTCAAGATGACTTATCAATTGTTTGCTTTTATGGAAGAAAAACATAAAACATTAAAATTCAGTTTATACAATTTCAATCAAATCTGTATGATTATTGACTTAAAGCAAGTGTGTGATTAGTTAATGACTGTGCATCTCTCACAATTCTGCATTTGTTTTTGACATAAAGTAACACTGATACGAAGGATACAGTTATGTTAGTAAGTAAAACTGTGTAATATGTTATGTACAGGAAGCTTTCCAGGAGTTGGTTTCTCTAACAGATGCAATTTTCATTTCAAAGACAGCTTCTTAAGAGAAGCCAGAGGCATTGTATATAAAAGTAGAGACACAGGAAATTGGACATGAAGATAGATTAGATACAGATACACAGACTACAGATAGATAGATATATAGACACAGACAGATAGACAGACAGACAGATACACAGACAGATAGATAGATAGATAGATAGATAGATAGATAGATAGATAGATAGATAGATAGATAGATCGATTCTTGTATCATACAGTAGGGTTTTGTTTGTTTATTTATGAAGTTGCTATAAATTATTTGAAGACAATACATTCAATGTAACTTTTAAAAGTTGTTTTCTAACAGATGCAATTTTCATTTCAAAGACAGCTTCTTAAGAGAAGCTAGAGGTATTGTATGTAAAAGTAGAGATACAGGAAAAGGGGTATGAACACAGATCAGAAACAGATAGATAGATAGATAGATAGATAGATAGCATTCACACAAAGGTGAACTTTTTGCTTGCAGAAATCACATATTTGTTAGATAAATAAACATAATTGACTGCATGTGAATAAACATTTAGCCACGTATAGGGAAAGGAAAACAAAGGTATCTGTTTAACCTGATTCAAACAGGTCAGCATAAATAAAAATCTACATTAATAAAAATAGAAAGAAATCATGGCTATACTAACATTTAGCTGTTATAGATAAAGTAGCATATTGATCCAAATGATAGGTAAGTAAAATAAAATATTGAGAAAACATGCTTATGAGCAATTATTGTGTTTATTTGATATACCACACATCTTTATTTGAATATTGTAACATCATATATTACACTTTTCATACATTAGCTATATGTATAACTAACATATGTATATACATTATTATTGTCATATATCATTTATATGTACATATGTATTTTCCTTTACATAAAACACACAGGCCTGGGAAGGGAGTGATTAAGTCAATGCTGGCAGAAGTGTAGCTCTTGCACAATCAATGCAACAATGAACATGTGTTACTGTGTTTTTCAGTTAATCACTAGCCACTGAGCTGTGGAAAAAGAGCCTGTGAACTGTTTTAATTCTTATTAAGTAGTAAAGGAGCTTGCAATCTGTTTTAGTGGTAAAGGTGCTTGGGTTTTGGTTCTTACAGTGTGTTAAAAGAGCAACAATTTGTTGTAATCCTTACAATGTGGTAAGGGTGCCTGAGATCTGCTTTAGTTCTTGCAGTGTTTCAAACAATCTTTTCTGTGTGGTAAAACAGTGTGTGATCCGATTTAGTCCCTGCAGTGTGGTAAAGGACCTTGTAACATATTCCAATATAGAGCCATCCACCCCACATATCCCATCCCACTCCTGCTTTAAGATCATCCTGTCCTTCCTACCTCAGCAAACTTTCACTTGCTTCCTGACCTTGTTATTCCTTATCTGATATTCTCGCCCGTGTCTTCAATTCCCTTTGAATTGTTAGTTTGAAAGTTTTTTTTTTTTTTTAGGGTGCTTTGTTAAAAAAGCACTTTCTACAAAAGATTCCAGGGCATGGCCCTCCTTTCTTTTACATTATTATTGTATTTTGCTTTGTACTTAAACCCTTTACATCGCTATGGAATATGTTGGCGCATTAGAAATAAAGAATAATAACCTCTTTTAGTCCTTGCAATGTGGCAAGGAAACTTGTGATCTCTTTAAGTCCTTGCTTTGTGATAACAGAGACTGAAATCTGTTTTATTCCCTGTAATGTAGTAAAGAGACTTGTGATCTATTTTAGTTCTTGTAGTGAGGTAACATAGATTGCATTCTGCTTTAGTCTTTGCAGTGTGAACCATTTTAATAATTGCGTGTGGTAAAGGAGCTTGTGATCTGCAGTGTGGTAAAGGAGCTTCCAGACGGTTTCATTCTTATGCATACAAATGCTTGCAATCTATTTTAGAGTTTGCAGTGTGGTAAAAGTTTGACACCTGTTGAACCTATTTGGTTTAATTTAATTGAGCTGACTCATAAGAGAGTGATTAATATATTTGCTAATAAAATAAAACCCTACTACACATACTTTTCAATGTGCAAACAAAAATGCTTTCACATGTATACAGTAAGATATGCACTTGCATATTTCAAGACACACACTAATATAATGAATCACATTTCCCAATTAACATGCACATAATAATATTATAATAATAAATAGTGCATTGTAACCCTTGAAATTACTAAAAGGAACTGAAAAGTATAAATATTAATTGTCATGCCCCAGAGATGAGGGGCCACTTGCACCCCTAACTCTCCATCTAGGCTGTGACTTTGGGGTTAAATCTCTCAACGCCCAGCATGTCCCAGGACGATTTCTCAGGAACTCTGGAAATCACAGGTTACAGGTTCTTACTAATTTATTAAAAAATAATAACCAATTTTCCTATCCCTTTATGTAGGGTAGATCCTAATACAATAAATAGAGGCAGACAAACCTTTGGCTTAGTATGTCAGAGTCAGACTGCCTTTACTTTTTCTTTCACAGATATTTTAAAACAGTACCAAAGATCCACGCCTTCCTCTCCTGACATTCCTTCCTCTGAGATATCTGATCTGGTATGTTTTACAACCGCAGAGGGACAATAAACTCCTGGGTCTGGTTTTACAATATTCTTGTTCATATGTGCCACTGGGGAGGGAGACACCTAAGATGGAAGTTAGTGTATCCAGCATGGCTTACCACATACAAACACCTGTCACAGTCCTTAGGCCACATCCCATGCCCATTGTGATAGCCTTCCTGAGCTAGGGTCCCAAATAACAGAGTCTGTGAATTCAGGGTGCTGTGAAAAACAGATTTGGGCCATACAGGGCCCTGCTTGTGGGGTTTAGGGGAGCTCCCTCCTTGGCCCCCCAAAGTCAGTCATGATATTAATAAGTGCTCATTATAATGGAAGTTTATCATAATGTAGGTGTTTCTATATTTCTCACTTTAATAAATCACCTCAGTCCTCTCAGCCATCTTACCGCTTTCTCTCCTTCCCAGTGCCTTAAGTCTGCTGTGCAATTTTCCTAGCTCTTCATGTTTGCTGTAATAATAAACCACTTCACTTTATTCTTGAAATCCCTTCATTCAGAACATCCAGCTACTTTTGTTAAAATAGACGGAAAGCAGGTACATGATGAACAGCTAGAACCAGGAGGAAAAATATTTTTGGATTTCGCCATAGAATGTAATGGAGATCAAACAGTTAATAAAGCTGTGGGGAAGCTTGTACATGGGCCATTTGTTGAGTACTATAGAATAGACTGCATCCAAAAATAACTTTACTCCAAAGTCGGGGAGAGTTCTTTCACATATATTGATAGGTGATTTGATCCTAATCACAAAACACAAGGCTTGGAAAATCTGTGGTAGCTGAAAGCCTGCCAACACAGAGCACTGCAAAGTATTAAGTCCGCCACTAACCTTAGTACTAGAACATAAGGAGATCCATTTGTTAAGTTGAAATGTATTCAAATTTTAAACTGAAAAAAAAATATTACTTTTTAATTGTAATTGGCATATATAGAAGTACGGTTTGTGTGTTTAAAGGGATACTGTATTGATAAAATGTAATGACTCTTAAGTAGTATGCATTGCATTTAGTATATTGAAAGACCTAGCCAATTATGTAAAGCTATTAATTACTACTAATTTATGTTACTTCCCTCTGCTTCCAATAGGAGACAGACACTTTAGCCTCACTCCCTCATCCTATTTCTCAGAGGGTGTCACTATGTCAAGTGGAGGGAAGGAAGCTGTTATTCTGCATGCAGTCAGCAGCTTCCTACTGGTCAACTGTGCTAATAGTTGCAGCTGCTATTGCTGAGACCAACAGCATGATTGAGCAGACCAATAAGAAACTGCTGGCTGCACCCACCAGGGTCGTATGTGGTCACTACATCACTGCAACCGGAATCTGATGAAAAAAAGGATCAGATATCACTCCATTTAATTGAAGAAACCATTCATTTGCATAGCTCTTACAACTTGTCTATATCTGCTCAATGAAACAGATGCTTAAACCTCTGGACCGTGTTATCCAATAAAGGTTTCACACATACAATGTGTTTCCAAAACAAAAATCTGAAAAAAGTGGTAAAAAAAAAGGCGGAGGAGGATAAAAAAACATGCACGTACAGTACAGTGCTAAATACTGCAACTAACAATATACCAACTCACCTGATTCCCACCTGCAAGCATTACTAACCATTAACTAGTTATCAAGATAACTTGTTGGCCATGACCATTAATAATGATGTGTCATCTCACAATAAATGCTTAGCTGTGACCAGCGCCAGTGGTCAAGGTGTACTATCATGTTCTCCATTTGATATTGTTCATGAACATTGATATCACATCCATCAGCTATACAGCTGTTAGAACATGTTAAAGGATATCATCAATAGGGGTAAATACCCATTAATACAAAGAGGACACAAAGGTCAGCAGCCAGATTCTATGTTACTTACATAAGACCCAAGGATCTCAGGTTCACTTGCTTCACTAGTGCATATATTAATGCTGGCATCCCTTAGGAGGCAGCGGCAATAGCAATGGTGCTGGTGGCCTTTGAGGGGGCATGGGGGGAGGAGAGGAGCGGCTGGGCTGCGGGTGAGGCCTCTGAGGTGGAGAAGCTGGGGCTGGGGACAAGAGTGCAGCGCAAGACGCCCATAGTCAGGTGTTGAAATGTGCATGTAATTGTGGGCCCTGTGCTTGCCCTTAGCCTCTTGCCCTCCTGACTGTGGACGGGTATCCTGAGCTTCCTCATCTGTCCATGAAGCCTGTCCCTCCTCCGAACTACCAGGCCCTGGGATCAGTCCCCTTCCCCGCTGTCCTTGGCCTAGATGGGCCTCTTGCTAGGGCCATCCTGCAACCACCCACCTCTTCCTCTCCACTCACCTCCTCTCTCCACCACTCTCCTCCTCCTCCAACTCCTCAACCTTCTCCTCCTCTTCTACACCACTCCTCTTTATCTCCACCACTCCCCAGGGCCACCTCTCTCTCATCCTTGCCTCTCCTCATCTCCTCCTCCCGCCTCTCCACTCCTCTCCCCTCCTCTCCTCTCTAAATCCCAAAAATAAATAAGTGTTTCTGTATATGTATGAAGAAAAATTTGTGTATTATGTGTATTTATTGGGGGATGGGGTGTGGGGTGTGTATGGAGTGACCTAGCTCTATGTGTATCTATGTAATTTAATTTATGTGTATTCCTATTATGTGTACCGTATATACTCGAGTATAAGCCAACCCGAGTATAAGCCGAGGCACCTATTTTACCACAAAATACTGGGTAAAATGAGTGACTCGAGTATAAGCCGAGGGTGGGAAATGTGTTGCCCCCTGTGTCCCTCTTGTGCCCTCTGTGTCCCCCCTCTCTCTCCCGTGTCTCTTCTCCTCTCTCCCTTCCCTGTATCTCTATCCCCCCACTCCCTTCCCTGCGTCTCTTCCCCCTTCCCTTATCACCCTCCTCAACGCCCCTCCTCATCCTCAACCCCCCTTCCTCAACCCCCTCCTCAACCCCCTCCTCAACCTCAACCCCCCTCCTCAACACCCTCCTCAACCTCAACCCCCCTCCTCATCCTCAACCCCCTCCTCAACCCCCCTCCTCATCCTCAACCTCCCTCCTCATCCTCAACCCTCTCCTCAACCTCCCTCCTCATCCTCAACCTCCCTCCTCAACCCCCCCATCCTAAACCCCCTCTTTAACACCCCCATACTCAATACCCATTCTCAACCCCCCTCCTCAACCTCCCTCCTCATCCTCAACCTCCCTCCTCATCCTCAACCTCCCACCTCATCCTCAACCTCCCTCCTCATCCTCCCTCTTAAACCCCCTCCTCAACCCCCCTCCTCAACCTCACTCCTCAACTCCCCATCCTCATCCTCCCTCCTCAACCCCTCCTCAACCCCCCTCCTCAACCTCCCTCCTCATCCTCCCTCCTCATCCTCAACCTCCCTCCTTAACCGCATATCCTCAACCCCCATCCTCAACCCTTCTCCTCATCCTCAACCTCCCTCCTCAACCCCCCCTCCTCAACCCCCCCAACCTCATCCTCCCTCCTCAACCCCCCTAAATACCTCCCCCTCTCCCCTCACTTACCTGCTTCTGCTCCGGCCTCCGCTCCTTCTTGACCCGTCACATGCGCGCCACGTCATTAGCATATACCGGGTGCCGGCAACCGGTATATGCTAATGACATGCATGCCGGGTCAAGAGGGAGCGGAGGCCAGAGCAGAAGCAGGTAAGTGAGCGGAAAGGGAGAGGTATTTAGGGGGTTTAGAATGAGGAGGGGGATTTAGAATGAGGAGGGGGGTTTAGGATGAGGAGGGGGGTTTAGAATGATATGGGGGGTTGAGGATGAGGAGGGGGGATGGAAAGAGACACGGGGGGTTAGAGAGACACAGGGGGGTAGAGAGACACGGGGGTAGAGAGACACGGGGTAGAGAGACACGGGGGTAGAGAGACACAGGGGGGTTAGAGAGACACGAGGGGGTCAGAGAGACACGGGGGGGGGGAGGGGGGAGTGACTCGAGTATAAGCCGAGGGGGCCCTTTTTAGCCTCGGCTTATACTCGAGTATATACGGTGATCTGTAAATATGTGTAATCAAGGATTAAGTGTTAATTCGTAATTAGATGAATAGAAATAATCAAAACTGAATATACTGCTCTCAGAACTCGCCTACTCTATCAAACTTCAACTTAGGGACCTGGGTGCCACTTCAGAAGAAAATACAACACAGTCTAAGCATGGGCGGGTGGAACATAACTTTATAATCTTTCTCTGTCAATCATCTGTGGCTAAACCGCAGGTGGGGTTTACTGGCTTGAGGCCTTGGCCCGTATCTTCCAACCTTGCTCAATTGAATAGCGCCGGAATCGGAGACGACCGTGAGCCCACAGCACACGCACAGACATACAGCCTGTATCCCGTGAGATGCAGGCTTGGAATTGAATCAGTCTCATAGTATGCAGAATGAAGAAAAAGCACATCAGCAAGTAGCTATCCCTACTAGCTGACTAGAAACAGCCAAGAAACAGTAGTGAGCATACAGAGCACAGTTCTAGCCACATCACTGCCATGGTCTGTCATCCGGGGTTGGCTTTACAAGTAGACATCAGTATAAACAGCATATCGACTTAGTGGCATTAAAATGTGGATCTTTTGCATTATTGTACATTGAAAACTGCTGTTTTTCACATATTTATTGCTTGAGTTACTCACGTTTTTTACAAACTTTGGCGCTCATTTTACCTCACTTTGCCACTAAATATGTGCAGTAAATTGAGAGCAGCAGGAAATTATGCTTGCATATACTATAGTTTGTAAAAGATTGAAGAAGCTCTAGGCTACAGATAAAGGGAAAGGCAGCTATATTCAGTTTAAGTTTTTTCACAAAACAACTATTTTATCACAATAAACTTAAAAGGTGTTTTTACTGAACTTTACTGTTTAACAGTTATGAAAGCTGTATCACTGTACATTGTACTGAACTTAACCCCCCCCCCCAAAAAAAAAACGTATTTGAACTGAATACGATCCATACAAATAACTGAAGTCTAGAGTAAACATCTAATTTAAAAATAAGCATTTATACTGTGAAAATAGATATTTAACATTCAAACCAATTTAAACTTTTCTTGTGCTTGGGTGACTTTTCAGAGTTTGAAACTGAATTGTATTTAATTTTTTTCCTGTTTCATGGCCATTGGAGATTCACTAAGGATGGCCTTGGTGAGCTGCAATAGATATCCGCTCACTGTGGATCTACACTGTGATATTCAGTAAGTTTAATTTATTCAAGTTAGGTAGACAATGCTCTCACTAAATCGCTACCCACTTTCTTACTTTTTCTCTATACTGACTGTAATTGCACACATAGCACAGTTACCAATGAAGTGTGACTGGAATGGTCTTATTAAAACATCCCAAATATGTCATATGTATGAGAGCGCTGTGTATTCTTCCTAGTCTGTATCACAAGTATTATTCATATCTGATTCATTGTCATGCTTTCTTATGTAGAAAATAAGACACTGATCATTACGTGTGACTGCATGGTGACATAACTATAGGGGGCCCCTTTTACGCAACAAATTTGATTTCAGATACCTGTTCGTCACTAAGCAACTGGTGGTGGTCCTTCAATAAACGGAGGAAGTGTTTTTCATTTCCCAGCGTCGCAGAGCATTGCTAGGTAACCTTCCCTGATGTGCCAAACACACTGTTTCATATTTACATGCTATGTCAGTCGTTCTTTAGATCTAGGCTACACATTAAACTCATCTCTGTTGTGTACTAGGAGCTGTGAGTAATACAGCTTCCGGTGTGACACACTGTTAACTGACACTTTCTTTAAGCCCTACGGTCAATTATAATTAAATGCTGTTTTTGCTAAATATTAGATATTAAATTAATGATGCAACAATATTTAAGCTACACATTTTATCTCATATGCTGCTATGGCTTCAAGCACTGTTCTGCAAAGCAGACTTTCAAAACAAGCAATAATGTGCATAATCTATAATGATGTATACACTTATGCACTAAATGTAGATACAAATAATTTTTACATTAAAATTAAAACTGATAAACAGCATCATCTAATGACACATGCTTCAGAGGGTGTGATGAAGATGGCACTTTGAAACATGCTCTATGGGAATTTCCTAAAATCTCACAAGTATGAGAAGAAACAAATTCAATTTTAGAAACACTCAGACGATTCCCTTTTCCTAGAAAACCAAAAGAAGCACTATTATATACCTAAGCACTACCTATATCAAATATATCAAAAGACACACATCTCCTAACAAATTAAATGGTTTAGCTACTAGAATTATCATAACAAAAAAATGGAAATCAGATAAACCCAAAATAGAAAAGATAAAAAAAAATCAACATATACACAAGATGTACATGAGGGGGACAATTATATATGAATACTTTTAAAAATGGATATTCTGTTGGAACATTTGGACATTGAAAATAGACAAAAATAAATAAATTTAGAATCTATCCAAGATCACAAAATAATTTCTTTAATTGTTCCACAATCCCTGTTTTTCCAGATCCATTTTTTTTTATTATTCTTGGTTTATTCACTCTATAAGAATATTTAACTGACCTATATAAAAATTAAGAAAGAGAAAAAAGAAAAGATAGAAAAAGATAAATATTTTTCTTGGATTTATCACTGTTAATGTTATGAAAAATTATATAAAAGAACCAAAAAATAAAAAAAAGATATATATATATATATATATATATATATATATATATATACACACACAAAACATACATGTTAATTATTTATATATCCTTTTGAATACAATAAATAAATATACATGAAAAAAAAAAAGAATCGATAAAAGGTCTCCCCAACACAAGTTATGTTAAATAAAAAGTGCCTATACAATGTGGTTATTTTTTCTAAACAAAATAATTCTTGAAATATTCACTGTTATCAGTGTGTCATAGAATGCTAATTATGTTTTTTAATATTAATTTGTGTTGCAGTAAGCTTGATTAGTATACAGAAGGGGTTTCCACTGCAGGTTAACATAGGAGCTCATAATAACCACCTAACCATATTAGCATACCAAGCTACAAATGGTGAAGTATACCTCAAGAAATACTATTCACAAAATGTCTAATGTAATACATAGAATATATTTACATGACATTGCTGTCCAACTTTGTTAGGATGAGGGGTCAGATATTTATCGGCCAGTAAGCTAGTTGGCCAGATTTCAAAATTAGAAACTGAAAAAATGTGTAATTATACATATAAATTAATGTATTTATATATTCTGCATGAGGTTACTAAGGATTTTATATAGGATGTTCCAGGTATTATATTCTAACAATGTAGATTTGTTAGGAATATCTCCCTGGCATCAGATATCAGCTGTGGGGGGAGGATCAATCCTGTGTGTTTCCAGTTGGACTGTGATGCTCTATAAAAAGTACCAAACCTGCTTGTGATATGTGGTATAAGTGGTCTATTTCAAGGGAGTAGACCATCCCACTCACTGATTTCTTCTCACCCTCTACAGCATTGCCTGTCTCACACTACCTGTCTCATAACACGAGACTGTGTGCAGGGAGGTCAATCCCATCTAACCCAGGAGCAGCATGTATACCTTCACTCACCCTGTCCCTCTGTGCCTATAACCAAAGTTGTCAGCCACTGGAACACTATGCATTAACCTAACTGTATGCATTATAATGCCTGTGTCTATATGACACAACTACATAACGCAAAATGGGTTATTTTATCAATAGTTTACCTGATTGTTTTTGGATACACTTTAAATATTATGCAGTTAATTTTAGCCATATTTCTATAATCCTAAAATGATATGAATAAAAGGGTCAGTAACAAATACAGGAAGCTGACAACAGAGACAAAAAAGAGGTTAATACTGGAGAGATAAGAAATTAAGGAGGGACAGGAAAATGTCATAGACAGGTGGGGCAGGGTAAATGGCCATTTAAGATCAATAGATATGAGGTTTGGTTATGATGTCTCCAGAAGGATCCTGTGACGGTCTGAGTTGTTGATAGTACTGATGACACTGGCCAGTAAAACCAGAGCTGCTCACCCACTCATTCAACGGGAAAATGTTTGTCATATTTTAATAGCACATTCACAAATCTAACATGTTTTGTCATATCACTATAAGGTATATTTTGTTTTATTGCTCTCTAAAACTGCTTTATAAATGCAAACCATACAGTCTAGAGAGCTATCTGTCGAGATGTTTAGATCCATAATCAACCAGAATCAGAATCAGTAGCTTACAGGGAAGCCACAAATGAAAGGAAGAAACCTAAGATCACTGCCTTGCTTCTAAAATCAATATCAACTCAATGTTTTATCTTTAATAGAACAAAAATAGAATTCATAGAAACACATTGTATCAGTTATCAGGAACTAATGGGCTGAGGCAGACACACTGGTACCTGTAGGGGTCTGTCAGGATGTCTAAAAAGATCAGCCAGTAACTGCTTAGGTCACACTGCCTTTGATATTTCTCTCATCAGCAACAACTCCATCAATAATGCATACTGCAGATATAACTTTTTACATATAAATGCAGAGTGTACATAATGTTTCCAAGCAAAATACAATATTAGTCATATTAACAAGATATATAACTGTAAATACAAATAATGTAATATATACAGTTAAGGACACTAGAACGTAGATAGTGTCACAAATCACCAAGTGCTAGTAAGAGCTGTGTGAAGTATTCTCTTTTCACTGTACTGGTGGTACTATTTTCAGCTCTGGGTATAGTCAATGTATAATAATCCTGTTATGTGGGACCCTAACTTGTGATTACTAACACCAAAGGCTATTACAATGGGCATGACACCTGTTTTAAGGACCATGACATGTTGTTTTTACATGTAATGTGGGCCACAAAAAGTAATGCTGGGGCCACTATGTGATGTGATATGCACCATTGGTTGCCTTTAGGTGGCAGAAATGGTTTATACTATATAATATTCTGATGTATCAGGCCCTTGAATGGAATTCCACCCACTCCCTCCCTAGTCTCTTATGTGGAATCCAAGTCACATAACTTCACAGAATTCCCATGTGTGATCATAAAGTTTGAGATGACCTAACAATATAACACAAGCCATGGTGTATCTGGAAACCTGGAAGGAGGTTGGTAGCCCTAGTAACAGGGTGTAGAGGTCACTGTAAAACCCTCTTACAGAGAGGGAAATAATGAGGGGGGCATGTGGATGGATTCTATTGTATTGTTTAAAATATCTGTGTAAGGAGAATAAAGAAGGAGTTTCTGTCTGATACACTTATCGAATGGTTGTGCTCCTGTGATTTCCTGAGTTATACTAGGATGTTTTCTGATCTGAACATGCTGGGCACTGAGATAACACAAAGTAACAATCTGGTGATTGTTACTGTAAGCTAAAGCAGGAGTGTTAGGGATGTGCGTGGTCCCCTCATCTCTGGGTCGTGATACCATACTATATAGATGTGTGTTTTACTGTATTGCAATACTAAGTGCATTATATTTGTGGGCAACATCTTGCTATAGTGGTTATTATCAGGTTAAACATGCCTGAAATTGTATGTATTGTTTTCAAAATAGTTTTATGGTAATTCAAGCTATACTGTGTGGCCTTGTCTATGGAGATGTAATCAAATTACTGTTTGCAAATAGCTGACACAATGCCTCAACTACTTTTTTAACAATGAAACAGTTTATCACTGAAGGCCGCCCGTGGAGTGATACAAACAACCAGATAATAATCAGTCACATATTATGCAACAGCTCTGAATAATTAGGTTAATGTGGCCTTCTAATCTAGGGATTGTAATTATGTTAATAAGTAATACTTTATTACGCCACCACTGTTTAATTATGTTTTGTTTATGTGTTTAGTTACCATTGTATTAATTCTATAAACATGCTGTACCCTGTTCCCTGTTCAATAAGGAAACTTTAGTTAAGACATAGGTGGTAGAACTATGTTATTTTACGTCAATGCTGGCATTCCATGTCTGTTTGTGGATGCCTGATCTGCAGAAAAGCTACAGAAATTCTGCTGTCTACTCCTGCTGATGAGGTATAGAAAAGAACCCTGTGCATGGATGAAGAACTGATTTCAAGATAGATAGATAGATAAATAGATAGATAGATAGACTTCTGCCTTTGAAGTCAATATGCAAAAATAAACAATATGCGGTTGCTTAAAGAATTTAACGAACAACAACAATAAAGATAGGCAAAGATTGGTGTGTATAGCTTTAAATCAAAAAGTCCAATGTTTGGAACAGTCCACGTGCTGGATCAAGCAGCAGATGCACACCCAGGCACTGAAAGCAGACTGCGAGGTGGCGGATTGCAGACAGGCTCAGAATCAGATGGGCAGCAGATGGCTTTTGCAGCAACAGCAGAGGTCCTTAGGAGCAGACTGACAATGCAGAAGATGGCTATGCAGCAGCAGAGACAGGAAACAGAGGTTCCCAGAGGCAGACTGGGAACAGAAGGCAGGAACCAGCACACAGGTGGAGGTGAATACTGGTACTTGAGCAGAGTAGTGAGTGCAGGCATAACTCCTGTCAGAAAGGAACAGTAGAAGCAGCAGTGTAGGTTCCAGAAGTTGCAGCAGTGAAACAAGCAGACCAAAGAGTTGCAGCAGGATAGCACTACTGAGTGTTACAAGTGGCACTTTGCTGTGATCTCAGTTGGGTCTTAAAGGTTTCATTCAATATAGATTGGCTTAGCCCCAGCATCAGTAGACTAGTGAGCAGAGTTATGTCACAAAGTAACAGACCCATCTTTCTTATGCCTCTGAGAAAAACAATATTACAAATGTATAATATCAGCAAAATGAAAAAAATCTACTGGTTTACCTAATATATGACATAGCCTTGCTGGCCAAGGGAAATCATTTTGAAGAAAAGCCTAAAAGAAACGTCAGAGAAATCACCAACAATCAATATAAAAATGAATAAATAAAATAAATAGTTCTCCAGAGTGTTGTGCAGAATGCAACACAATCTGCCATTTGCAGAAGAAATTTCCATGGCAGTCACATTACAATTTACAAACAAATCTTGGGTGCTGAGGCAAGCATGGGCACTGGCATTTATCACCCCAGGAAAGTATCTGTCCTGGACTCCATGAGACAGATGGACCATATGTCTGCAGCCAAGGTAAACCAAGGATTACTTTAGTGGAAGTGGTGTTCTTTTTCAATTCATAAGAGTTCGATTGTATAGCACACTCATAAGCACACTATGACAACACCTCTTAACAAGCACATTGTGCCATTAACTATCAAACAAAAGCATTGATACAATGTGCCACACAGAAAAGAGTACACATTTGAAGAATTATTTTGTTAAGAAACAAATTATCAGTACAGTTTTTTGCCATTTTTATGCTCTATAAAAATAATATTTAAAGTTAAATTGTCCCAAATCAGTCCTTAAAATTTATGGAGAGCTGTGGTTTCTTCTATTGATGTAAACTATCTCCTTGTGGACGAGTGAGGGGGAATACGTGTGGTGTTAATATCAGTCTGATTCAAATACCTAACAAAGTCCGTTGATGTCTCCCTACTCCCCCTTCCTCCTGATAATTAA
This sequence comes from Discoglossus pictus, assembly GCA_027410445.1. Lineage (NCBI taxonomy): Eukaryota > Metazoa > Chordata > Amphibia > Anura > Alytidae > Discoglossus > Discoglossus pictus. Next base: position 403,718,093 of record CM050163.1, on the reverse strand, counting down.
ACATACCCCATGATCCAGCTTTCAGCAAGTTATGTAACAAACACAAAATGGATTCCTTTATTCATAACCAGAACCTTCAAATGTAAACAAAACAAAAAGATTTTTATGCCCATTGTTTACACAGCTGCTAATGTTCATACATATGTGTCTTTTACATGAAGTACAGTGTTCCTTTAAGTATTTGTTTCATTAAGTAGTATTTGCAGCTTCAACTACTAGTAATATATTATCATATTATCATGACTATTTGGATCTGGTATACCGTATATCAGTGGTAGGCAACTTTTCATATGTTTATATGAAAAGAACTGAAATTTCCACTCGGTGGCCATATTATTAGTTACACCTGCACCACATGGATTCAACAAGACGGCATGATAGAATCATGCAGTGGCTGCAGATTTGTCAGCTGCACATTCATGCTGCAAATCTCCTGTGCAACCACATCCCAAATGTGCTCTATTAGATTGAGGTCTGGCAACTGTGTGAGCTGTTGAAGAACACTGAACACATTGTCATCTTGAAGTGGCGTGTGCTTTGTGACATCGCACATTATGTTGCTTGTAATTGCCATTAGAAGATGGGTAGACTGTGGCCATAATGAAATGAACATGGTAAGCAACAATAGTTATTTAGGTTGTAGCATTTAAACAATGCCTATTTAGTATTAAAGGACCACCATACTATAATAATAATTGCTATTATATTGAAAATAATTGCATATTTAATATTGTTTTTATTAAATCTGAGCTTATAAGTAAAATTGCAAATCATTTACATTGTCTCACATTGCACTGTTCTGTGTAGGCAACTGCTTTTACATAATTAGTGACAGGTCTTCTTTACCTGGCTTCCTGCTGTTAATTCCTGTGTCTATCCGGTGTAGGCAGCCTTCCCAGCATACATTAAACTAGATAGTCACTGTTGACATCAGGGAGTGTAGTCTACTAGTGCTGGGAGCGATCAGGAGAGGAGGGAAGAAGATTACATTTGCAAACCAGAGCTCCTTATTGTCTGAAGCATCCTTGAAATGCTAGCAACCATTGGATGGGCAATTCATGTGTATATCTATATTTATTTGTTACAAATTATGTGTCACGTTACTGAAAACACAAAATTGTTCCTGCCAGTAGCAATTCCCCTACCCAGTGCTTTGCTCATTGCCCAGGGAGATGCCTACTGTGCATACTTTACCTCTCTCAATAACAAGGCACTTTCATCCACAGAACTGCCGCTCACTGTATGTTTTTGTATTTTCTCACTGTTATCTGTAAGATCTAAAGATTGTTATATGTGAACATTCCAGGAAATCACCAGTTTCTGAGATACTCAAACCACTCCATCTGGCACCAACAATGATTCCATAGTCAATGTTACTTAGATCACAATTTCCCCAATTCTGGTGCTTGGTCTGAACAATAAGAACAACTGAACCTTTTGATCACGTCTGCAGGCTGCCATATGGTTAGCTAATTAGATATTTGCATTATGAGCAGGTGTACAGGTGATTGTATATTGTACCCTTCAGTTTCAGCCCTGCACTTGCTTTTCCTTGCATTTTCTGAGATGCCACCTCATCTCATCTTAGGAAACCCCCAAAAATACAACTCCATCCAATTAAATTTCCATTTCTATATAATCTTATAAGCCCAATGCTATCACATTAACCTCATCACATACACCCACTGCCCCATTTCATCTAATCTTTAAAATACATATCATTAGTATCAACACATCTGCTATTTCTTGCCCCCAACCCCATGTGAGCAAGTGAGACTACACTTTAGTCCTATAAAATCGCGGAGATTATATCTAAATTTTATTAAATAACTTTCATTAAAATGTGCCCCTCTAATCCATCCCTAAGTAAGTAACCCTCACCTGAGTACCACTCAATATAACTTATAGTGCTGCTTCCAGGACCGGCGCTGTATATTGTGGACCACTGCAGTTAATAGACATGGGGCTAATGTTAAAAATTATAAATTATTCATGCAAACAAATGCAAAATTTTTATTTTTTGCTGTTGTCAGTATTTACTTTTATGTCTTTATTCTCAGCATTACCTTTATATATCACACAAAATGATGGACAGGCAGTATAACACATGTTGATAGAAGGTGATCTTATATACAAAGGAGTGATGCATAGTGCAGTATATAAGCAAGTGAGGGAGCATGATAAGTAATACGTAGCACAAGTAATACGAAAGCATGAAAAGTATAAGACAAATATCTCTTCAACATGGTATGTAAAACAATCCAAATCTCCCTCTAGACATCGCAGTATGCACACACGTACCATGAAAAATAGCTTTATACATTTTAATAAGACCCTGCCATGCTACAGCATGCCAACAATATTAGGCCTACATTGCACCATTTCATGCGTTATTGCTAGATATGTTAGTTTTAAGGCTTGTAACTACAGTACAAAGGAAAATAGTAATCTGCACCTACCAAACATAGTTTTATTGCCCAAGATTCACTCTTTCGTAAAAAAAAACTACCATTGAAGGAAATGTATCATTACTGTTGAAATATATCACAGCAGCACAAACAAAATGTAATCTTGTTTACATACCACGGACTGAAAGCCTGGTATTATAGTGATTGATATATACCACCTGAAATTAAATTCAATCTTCATTATTGAAAAATATTAAATATTGACTTAAGTGTTTGTACCACAAACCCAGTTCTACCATAATCTGTATGTGAGCAGAGAACTCTACGTCATTGATATAACTAAGATGCAGTGTGGTTAACTAACATTAACTTCATTAATACTTTTGTATTATATCACCTTCCATGGATCTGTATCTGTGTTTTGTTTCTTTTAACAGAAAATTTACTGTGTTGTCTTCATTTTCCTTGGGTTAGTTCAGACTTTTCCCACACCATAAATTAAGTGTTTTACCAGGATTACGTGCTCAGATTACGCATCTGGATCTCTGTAGTCCTGTTATTACCAAAAATACTGAATAAGGGCAATATCCAAGACAGTAAGGTTTCCTTGTAGGGCTTCTTACCTTGCCCTCTGTTTGTTAGCGTACCCCAAGGTTCAGTCCCAGTGCCCCTCCTCTTCTCCATCTATACATCCTCACTTGGAACCTTAATAAAATATTTTGATTGCATTATCCTCTCTGTGCAGATGACACTCAAATCTACCTGTCAGCACCTGAACCACCCGCTCTCTTCTAGCACGTGTTTCCAACTGCCTGTTAAGCATATTCTCCTGCATGTCCGCCCACTATCTTAAACTCAACATGAGCTCTGAGACTGAGACTAATCCCTTCCTCTTCTACAGCTTCCACTGCTCAAATATCTCTCACTGATGACAATGCCATCATATCTCCCACCTCCCAGGTCCACTGTCTTGGGATTCTACTGGACTGCGCCCTCTCTTTCATTCTTCATTCACTCAACACACTCAATTTCTAATACACTCTCTCATCATATATCATCTCGACTACTGTAACTGATTCCTTGCTAGCCTCTCCATTATATGTTTGTCCCACTCCACTCCATTATGAACGCCTCCTCTAGACTCATCTATTATATTCAAGGTTCAGTGTCTGCAGCACCTCTCTGTCAGTCACTTAACTGGCTTCCTGTAGCCTCCAGAATATAATTTTAAATCATGACTCAAACTTACAAATCACTTAATAACAGTGTACCCCCTTATATATCTGCTCTTGTCTGAGAATACTATCCCAACCGCCTTTGTTGCCATTCTTCTCTCCTCCTCTTATCACCTCCTCTCACTCCCTCTTTCAGGACTTTAGTCATGCTACCCCTAGTATGTTATGTTGTTTTGCCTTGTACTTAACCCTTGTGCACTGCTGCAAAATATGTTCGTGCGGTACAAATAAAGGAAGTAATAATAATTATAGTTATAGTGCAGTGCTATAGAGCAGACTACTATGTGACAATGTAAAATTAGCATACTTTCCTCTGAATTCTGCTACTTGTAATTCTTAAATATTGAACTGATGTATCAGTTGAACACCTCAACACCACAGCAGGGGAGTTATTACATAAAAAACAGTCACATTCCCATTTGCAGGTTTTATTATCTGATCATTAGGTGAAGGTAACATGCTATATACTATAGCCATTCTCCTCATAAGGCTTTTTTTATTTAGTTTAGTATTTTTTAATACAATTTAAAAAAATACATGACTTGCAGAAAATACATTGCTATCAGGAGTTATCACATATAATAGTTGTCAAACTGTGAGTTGTCGTCACGCTTGCAAGCCTCGCAAAGCGAGGCGAGCTGTTGACGCATAGAAGCCTTTTCAAGCTCTGAGCACTTGGTGATGAGCTCCAAATGCGCTCATCGACCTGCGAGCCTCGCAAAGCGAGGCGAGACGTTGAGGCATTGAAACACGCAGAAAATACATTGCCATCAGGAGTTATCACATATAATAGTTGTCAGGAGTTATCACATATAATAGTTGTCAAACTGTGAGTTGTCGTCACGCTTGCAAGCCTCGCAAAGCGAGGCGAGCTGTTGACGCATAGAAGCCTTTTCAAGCTCTGAGCACTTGGTGATGAGCGCCAAATGCGCTCATCGTCCTGCGAGCCTCGCAAAGCGAGGCGAGACGTTGAGGCATTGAAACACGCGGGACTTAGCCTGCAAGCAGATGAGGAACGCGGGACTTAGAAAAAAAAATCCGACCTCGGAATCTCAGTGACAAAAAAATCAACCTCGCAAAAATACAACTTTAACGGCCAAACCGCGAAAATCGAGAAAAAATTAAAAACAAGGGGAGAAAAGACTCACACACAGCACGGGGGGAATGCCAGGATGCCTGGGAGTGAGGTTGCATGCAAATTTAAGCGAGAACCAAAAATGGCAGCTGAAAGAAATGAAAATTAGGTTAAAGGTGACCGAAGTGCACAAATTCCAGCCAGGCACGTACGAGTTAGCCAGGAACGGCCTCGGAATCTCGGGGGGCTTTTAGCCCTGCAAGCAGATGAGGAACGCAGGGCTTTTTAGACCTCACAAAAATACTACTTTAACGGCCGAACCGTGTAAATCAAAAAATACAAAAAACAAGAAAAATAAATATAAAAAAACAACACAGGGGGAATGCCAGGACGCCTGGGAGTGAGGTTGCACACGAATTTAAGCCGAATCTGCAAAGTTTCGGCACTCAAAAAATGGCGTCCAAAAAAATGAAAATGAGGCTAAAGGAGACCGAGGCGCGCAAACCACCGGCAGACACGTACGAGTTAGCCAGGAACGTAGGAGATACAAAATATACCATTACAACGGACGGAAAATGCTCACGAGCCAAGTAACACTTATATAAAAGCAGCCATTTTACAACACTAACTTGCAAATAATAATATTACGATTCTAAGATGGCGCTTTACCCGCCTAAACAAACCGTTTGGCCTCGCACAAGCAGCCTATTTGCACTGCACACTTGGCACATTGCTGACACTTTCTCCTCAGGTGATCAACAGTCCAACAGTACATTTTCAGATGCAGGAAAATCCAAAGAGATTGTTAGCTCTTCAGGATATTGATTGCTGCATATCAAATATAAATAGGTAAAGTATATTAATTTATTAATTCATATTCATTTATTTATTCACTCTACTAAACAAATTGTATATTTTACACTGTACTTATATATCTGTCTTCGCGCTGAACGCCGAAGGTGATCATTGCAAAGGAGGAAACTTGAAGTACACTAGGGAAGAGGCTCGCAATGAGCACCAAAGGTCCTCAGAGGAACAAAAGCCTTATATTGTGTGGCAAACAGCATTGACATGGCTTCAAATTTTATTGCCGTCATTTTTTGACTGGCAATTCACTAGTTCTATGCTATTACAGAACTTGTTTCCAAAGGGTAGAATAGGTTTATATAATCTGGGCTAGGAGTGCTAGACTCTGGCATAAGATCTATCACCTTACCAGCATAATGTCAACTGTCCATCACTGTCACATTCAATATGTTGTACAACATATGTCTACCTCTCATTCTGTCCATCATCTGTACTAAGTGCTCCACAGTCAAAAAAGACGTTCACACTGCACAATATTTTTTTATTTATATTCAGGCTGATCATCCTTTTGGGCATCACTGATCTAAGAGGATACAATTAGATATTTGTGCATAATCAGTGGTGGAGCTAGTGAATGGAGGGCCCCGGTGCAAAAAAAAATCTGCTTGTGTGCATAATACATAAGTAAATCAGTATTTTCCTTCCTCTTCAATGGCCTTTTCAAGCTTTTGTATATTTAATGTGAAATCTATCTGACTAACTGATCAGCCTTTGTCCTTTTAGTGGCACAGCAGGTTGAATAAAACGTTTAGTCCATCAAGATCAACCTTTTTTTTTTTAACTTTTCTCATCCATTTAGGACTGTGAACTGATCCAGAAGAATGCAAAAACACAACAAGAGAGGGAGAAGCAAAGGAGGGGCATTATGTATGATATTAAAGCATGGTCACTATGTGTGGGTGGTAGAACCAGTCAAGGTATTAACCAGGTGAGTGTTCTGTTTTGAATCCAGGTAATGATTTAACAAACCTGCCAGTCCCACACAAGCCCGGAAAATAGCAATGCGGCCTTAAATAGAAGAAAAATGTATTTGTGTCAAATATATTTTCCAATATTTATGTATTACTAATTTTCTATCTAAATATATGCGTTTTGTGAACATAAAGTACACAGCCACAAATTGCTATGCAGACCCTTCACCCCTTATTCATTCAATAAAAATATGATCCATCTTCACAAACAAAGTCATTCCCTCCAGATGCCCTGAAATATGACCTTCAGTATTGACTTGCAAACCTCCAACTTGATTAGGAGTGTTGCTCTACAATATATCACAATGTATTAAAAAGCTTCACACTAACTCCTCTTGGATATGAACTTTGTGCACTCACACTGTATTTACTGAAGCACTTGGCTCTAAAAATCTTGGGAAAACTCCCAGCTGGGAAGTAAATGTTGATAGACTCTAAGGAGGCCTGTGTCACTACTGCGATATGTTCATTTACACAATACTATATTTCAGTGCTTTTTATTTGCTATTCGGCTTGCACTGCTGATAATAATACTGTTATGGCTCAATAAGATGTTAGAGATGTAACTATTACATTTTGAAGTCCCTATCACAAATTCATTATCTAATAACGTCTGTCACATTTTTATTTTCAAACACTTTCTTTAATGGTAATGAATAAATTAAAGTAGCAAATCGTATTATTTGTCTTCCATGAAAATTCTACACTATGTATCACATATAATACTTGTCAAACTGCGAATCGTTGTCACGCGAAGCGAGGGACGCGGTTCGGGCCGCATTTGCGGAAGGTGGAGGCTCCAACGTCAGCTCCAATGAGCCGAAGGCAAATGCGGACCCTCGCAAAGCGGAGGTGGAGGCTCCCACATCGGCTGCAATGAGCCAAAGGCGAGGGTCCGCATTTGTGGAGGCGGTTACAACTAGCCACAGAAGTGGGACTTTGAAAAAAAAAAACTATAACACACAATGACTAAATACAGACTTACACAAAAAAATAAGAGCCGAGGGACTAAGAAAAAAAAAATTAGGGACTTACACAAAAAAATACGAGCCGCGGGACTTAGAAAAAAAAAAACATTACACACGGCAAGAGGGGACAGCCAGGACGTCTGGGAGTCAGGTTGCACGCAAATTTAAGTACAATTTAAAGACACTCGAAAATCCCCTAAGCGAGAGAAAAAATGGGCGCCGAAAAAAACAAAAGCTACACGACCCCTAAAGCTGCAAAACACCGCCAAGCACATACGGCTTTTACACAAATCCGTACAAGGTACAAAAAATCATCCACACCGGCGTACCACATACAAAATCGCCGCCATTTTACAACACTAACAGAATGCGGAACTACACAGCTACACAAACGTTTTCCCCTCAGGCACGCAGCGGATTTACACTACACACTGCACACATTGCTGACACTTACACCTCAGCTCCACAACAGTGCAAACCTACATTGTATGCTGCAGGAACATATATTAATTACAAATAGGTAAAGTATATTAATTTATGATTTAATTAATTAATTATCATGAAAAAATACATATACAGAAAGGAAAAAAAATACCACAGTATTGCAATAAACGACAAAGGCCTTCACCGCGCGCCTCACAAGGAGCGCCAACTGTGCTCATAGGACACAAAGTACAACAGGGGAGAGCCTTGCAATAAGCGCCAAAAGGAGATCTGCGCGGACCTTACAATGAGCGAAAAAGCGCCTCTGATAACAAAAAAATACACCAACCGAGAGGCTCGCAATGAGCACCGAAGGATCTCAGACAACCAAAACACTTAGGGCCTCATTCTATTAGTGGCCGCAGCCGTTGCGGGGCCGCAAGGACCGGCCGCAAGCTATTCGGCTATTCTATTCCCTTACGGCCGGGGACTCCGGCAGGCTTGCGGCCGGTGCCTTGCTATCTCTTGCGGCCGCTCGCGCCAGAGGAAAGCCTTTGATCTAAAACGGCCGCAAGAGTTTCGGCCGTAAGAAATTCCTATTTGCAATTCAATTGCTCCGGGAACCCTCTCTGCAAGGCTAAAAACTAACCGCAGCTTACTTGCAGGAAAGAGGTCCCGCTAGCACCAATTAAGCACATAAAATAGCTCAAATAAAGCCATCCTGCACTTTGAGAAGACTATAAAGGGATTTTAGGTGTTAGAAAAAATAGCACATAATTGTCCTATACTCAAATCCGTAAAATATTTTATTTTTAATATCCGTAAAATATCCATGTAAAAAGTCCAGAGTGCTTGGAGCACTTCAGACCCGCCCACGCCGCAGCCGGAAAATAAACAGTTAATTTGAACTCGGATTTGGGCTGATGTGCAAGCTTGAGAGTGGGTTTCTTTTAATCCTCATGTCCCCCAATATGATCCCTAGCATTTACAGAGCTGTACAGTGCAGGCTTGAATTTATTTTTGCGTTTTTAGATTTGTGAGATTACGGCCGGTTCCAAGATATGCGGCCGGCCGTAAGAGGAGATCCTTGCGGGGCCGTACAATAGAATCGCGAGTTAACAGAACCCCCGCAAGGAATCGCAGCCTTACGGCCGATTTACGGCCGGTAATAGAATGAGGCCCTTACTGTCTGTGGCAAACAGTATTACAATTTTATTGTCCCGTCATTTTTGACGGGCAAGTCGCTAGTGTAAGTGTTATTTTGACAGCTTGGAGAGAATACAAGCCACAGACTTGTGCATGTTTTTGGTGATGGATATTGAGTAGAGAACAATAAGACAGGGAAAACTTTAATACATTGTTAAAATAGTATTAAAAGGATACTGTCACACTAAAAATAAGTCTGTGTCTTCTTAAAGAGCATTACAAATTACAAACTGGCTACTGTAGTGGCAGATGTATCTCGGGTAAATCATAACTGAGATACACAGCACTGTTTGTGCTGCATTATTATGCAAATGTGCAATTCAATATGCTGATTTGCAGTCCACTGAGCTTGATAAAGGTGGGGGAGGTTAACTAACTGCCTAATTATTATTATTATTATTTCCATTAAATGTAATGTGCCAACATATTCCATAGAACATGGGTAAGTTCAATTCAAAACTATATTACCACACTGCAAAAAAAATAACATTTTGTTTATGTGTTTTCAAACACACTGTGTCACTGATTAGCACATAAAAACAACTAATGGTGATTATCTCAGAAATAACTTACTTTTATTCAAAACAATTACTAGAACAATGTATGGACACATTAACAGGCCCTTTAAAAAGAACCTTAAAAAACACTTGATTTTTGAGTGACAGAGTTTCTTTAACATAATACCATCGAAGTGTCTAAGGGGACGTTACAAGTTTTCTATTACATATTATTAATGCTTTTGCATGCAAACATTTTGATCTGAAGTCTAGTAGACTTATTTCACATGCACATGTCGTTTTCGAAATCAATGTCTATTGTAAGTCACAATTGCAAAAATCATAAACCAATTTGCTTGTTTACTCTGTGCTTGCAAATACAACAGGTAGTAATGTTATTGCTCACTCTGCAGCTACATATTCCCAGTGTGTGGAAGGGCTGAGTGACTCTTCCTGCATTCCTTAATCTGCAACTTGTTAATTCTTTGTTTGTTATAAAATGACATTACTATTTTTTGTTTGTTAAGAACAGCGCAAACGGGCTTCTTACTTCTGAGCTTTTCTAAAGCCCTTTAAGATCCAGTAACTGCTATACAGTGACCTTCAGTGAGTAATTATCTTACTGAGCCCCAGGCATCACAATTAGATTGAAAACAAAACTCATTAGTCAGGGTTTATCACAGACTTCTAAGATTTAATTACATAATTATTTAGAAATCTAGAGACCATGGAAAAAGTGTGTGTCTTTAAATGGCTACACACACTGACATTAAGCAAGAGGCAAGGAAAACTTTTGTTTTGACCTTTACCTGCCTCTTCGTATATTGCTTTTTTTCATGACTTCAAGTGTTCGTTTTTATCTAAGATCAGGTATCACATCACTAGATAATTGGTAATATTCTACAGGTATATGGTAACTAGGCTAATTATGTCAAGTAAACAAAAGCAAGTAAAGAACAAAAAGCATTCAGTTACAACATCAAACTTTCTTCCAGCTCTTCTTAAAACCAACGCAATGCTCCTTTAATTCCTATGGCTATTCACTGTAGTGGATATATTTCGATATGTTTTTAACTCTCAAAATAATAACAATAGAAAAGGGTCTGACTAACTTCAGCATAGAAATAATTAATTCCTCATGCCCTAGAAAAAGCCACAATGTACAAAACACTAAAGTGAAAAAGGTGAGAGCTGGTTCTCTGCCCACAGGAAGAAGACACACATTCCAGAGTGACAAAAGGAAAAGACGCCCAAGGCATGACTCATTCATATGATTACACGGATGAGCTATGGTCAAGCTGTGAAGCTGGAAATCATGAACTCTAAACATTTCACAGATGATTTGCAGTTTCACTGTGATTGACACACTGTGTGATCCAAAAGGGGGTTATTTGCCAACGAATGATTCCATCACCGATGGTTTAGCAGTTTTACTGAAATTATAAACTTATTTTCATACTGTGTGTAATAAAGTTTCATAAAGAACAGCAGCATAAAGCTGGTTCTTAGTAGTGGTAAAAAAAAAAAAAGACAGGTTTCAGAAAAATTGCACTGAGCAAACCTCTGGAGAAAGATCTCATTGGGCTAAAGAGATAACAATTTGGCTGATATAAGAAGAGTATAAAAGAATATAGAAGTTTATAGTGAGGATGTCCAGGAAAAAAATAAATGTTAATAAAGCCCCGGGTCCTGATGGAATACATCCAAGGGTACTGAGGGAACTGGGTTCTGTAATAGCCAAACCATTATATTTAATTTTTCAAGACTCACTCACCACAGGGTCGCTACCAGATGACTGGAGAAAAGCAGATTGATACCTACATTCAAGAAGGGAGCAAAAGCAACTCCGGGGAACTATATACCTTACTAGTAGTAGGCCATGCCAAACAAATTTAATTAGTTTCCTATGAGGAAATACAAACTTGGATCAAGGCAACTCAGTGGATGTAGATTTTGTAAAGGCTTTTTATACAGTGCCACATTGGAGACCATGGTGCAAACTAATGGATACAGGAATTGCAGTAAATATCTGCTCATGGATTGGGAGCTGGCTAAAAGACAGGAAGCAAAGGGTTGTTGTAAATGGAACATACTCTCAGATTGGACTAATGTAGTTAGTGGGGTTTCTCAGGGTTCAGTATTAGGTTTTCTCCTTTTTAACATATTTATTAATGACAAAGAAGAAGGATTGGAAAGTATTGTCTCCATTTTTGTAGTTCAAGGTGATTAAATTATTTAATTGATGCACTTTCCCTCCAAAGGTATTTACATAAATTAGAGAAATGGGCAACTAAATACCAAATGGTATTTAATGCAAATAAAGGTAAAATTGTGCATATGTGAAGGAAAAATAAGCATCCAATTTAGAATCTTAGTACAGCAGTATTAGATATTGAGAGGTATTTGGTGTTAGTGGACAACCACTGATGTAACAGTGTGCAATGCCAAGCAGCAGCTGCAAAGGCAAGTAAAATATTAGCATGTATAAAAGGGCCCCTTAAATCAGAATATTTTGGACCCCATCATAGTAAAGAACTCCTTTCAATAAAGGAAAATCCATGTTTACATGAGTCAGTGACTGCCCACTCCCAGACATGCAGCACTGCTCTGTTATTAATCATGAAACTGCCAATACGCAGCACAAAGTTTGTTTGTAAACAGACTTAAGCATGTAGATTCTTTAGATGTTATTCGTGTAATAAAAAAAATATATATATTATTGTAAAATACAATCTTATGCTTACAGTGAGATATATGGCCATTTAGCAAGGGTATAGAAGCAAGGGAAGCAAATATATTTCTGCCACTATACAAATCTTTAATACATCCTCCTTTGAAATATGGAGTACAACTTTTGGCACTACTTCATAGAAAAAAACATCTAACAGGGGATATGATTACCTTATATAAATACATCCAGGGTCAGTATACAGATTTGTTAAGTGAGCTTTTTGTGGCAAGAGGTTTTCAACTGACAAGAGGAAATCCCTTGAGGTTACAAGTAAAAAGATTTTGCCTTAAAGAAAGAAAAGGGTTCTTCACAGTAAGGGTGGTTAATCTGTGAAATTCTCTACCAAATGAGGTTGTGACATTGATTTTTTTGATAGATAACTTTAAAAAGGGGTTGGATTTATTTTTGAATAAAAATGGCCCTCCCTAGGAAAGTAATGGGGGCCAGGAGGAGTCAAAAAGAGGGATCTATTCTATTTATAAGCAGCATCCCCTCAGAACACTGGTGTATGTGGCTGTGGCACAGCGCCATCTGGTGGTGTAAAAATGTACTGTAGGCAAATAACTATTCCATCCTCCGATGTGGCGCTACATGAACGGCGCAGAGTCAAAAGAGAGGCCATCGATATGATTGGCGCGGTCACTCAGCCCCCCAGGGCCTTGGGCGCGCCTCTCATAGCTCATGGGCTCTTCTGCCGGCGTGCCTTATGAGCCAGATCGGAGGATGGAATACTTCTGTGTAGTGGCACAGCCGCACACCGCAGTGTTCTGAGGGGATGCGGCTTACAAATAGACTAAGACCAAAAAGAGTCCTCACACGGAGCTGTGCAGGCAGGGGTGAGCCAAGGAGCCAGGGCTCTCCTCCTGCACTCACATTCCATGCTGACAGCATTAGGACCTCCCCTACACTGAGCAGGCACAAGAACAGGGCATCCTTTCGCAGAACTGACAGGAGCCGGAGCCTCCTCACAGCACAGCCCTCTCAAGACACCCCCAGCACTGACAGGAACGCTCCCTGACAGAGCACCTCTAGGATGGGCCACTTTCCTCAGCAGGTAAGAGCTAATCTCCCTCTGCCCTCTGATATATATTGATATCCCCCCCCCCCCCCCCTACTCTGTCTCTCTTGGCCCGCCTTTCCCTCTGTCTCATTTGCCGTTTACGGGTGTAAAACATTTACGGGCTTGGGGAAATTGATTTGCGGGCCAGGCTGGTTTAACTGTCGCCATTTTTTTTTCAAGCCCATAACTCGGAAGGCCGCAATAAAACGCCAATTGAATATCAAATTAGCTTGCAACCTCACTTACGGGCTCCCTGCCTCTCCCCCTGTGCCCATTGCGGCCAAGGAACACCCATCTGTATTTTTATAGTTCATGGCACCGGTGGCAATAGAAATAAAGACTGGATTTCTTTTTTTGGTGTTGCCATGAATCCCAGTATCTGCGTACTAAAAAAAGAAAGCACAAAATCTGAAGATATCTCTGCATAGATGAAGCTGGCTCAATCAAAATGACTGAAAATCATGAAACCATCTGTGCTCAATAAGAGAAATCCTGAATTCATGGATTCTTTGGGGTCCTTGAGAACTGGCATTATTAACACCCTGTATTAAAGCAACTCTACAGTTACAAAGATATGATAAGCGCAATAAAAAAGGGATGTCAGTTAATTTTTTTAGAATAATCAACTCAAAGCTAAAATACTTTTACAACTTGTGACAGTATGTTTTTTTAGATTATTGTAGTGTAATGCAATGAATCTACCAGTAGTAAAAAAAAAGCTCTTTCCAGTGCCTCTTGGGGATTATTACTCAATGAAGATGTTTTTCTTGAATGTTTTGTCTGAAAACAGTGGCAGCAAGATAAAAGCAGACCTTCAAAGAGAAAAGCTATTTAAATGTGTTTTGTTTGCATTTCCCATGAGTACATATCACAAATTACACTGAGAACTGACTGGAGGAACAATTGTTTCACAAAATATTAACTTACTATTTTATTAATGATGTGTCTATGTATTTGTGCAGAGTAATGCACACTCATTCCTCTCAAAGGGTGGTCAGACAAGTAGACAGCTATAACGGATAGGTAGATAGACAAGCAACTATAACGCATAAGCAGACAGAGGCAGCTAGAATGGATAGATAAATAGATAGATAGATAGATAGATAGATAGATAGATAGACAGACAGACAACTGTAACAAATAAGTAGACAGGCAGATACTGTAGGTAGATAGGAAGACAGACAGATAGACACCGCTAATAGATTGATAGGGAGGCCGATACATAGACAGCTAGAATGGATAGGAAGATAGGCATAAAGATAGCTAAACAGATAGGTAGATAGACACATAAACAGATAAGCATATAAGTAGACAGGCATGTAGACAGAAAGCTATAAAGTAAAGTATGGAGGCTGACAGCCAGACAAAAATAAGTGATAGGAAACAGGCAGACAAACATCTACAGCTGATACATAGATAGGCAGACACACAGCAATAATTGACACACTGCATGACAGACACATAACTAGAACTGATGAGTAAATAGGCTGGAGGGTATAGGCAAATAGGTAGACATACTTAGGTTGACAGGAAGAAAGGCCAGCATTGTGATATCACCACAGTATACATGAAGGCAGTCTGCATGGCATGTATCCCATCAAGAAAATTCTGTTGAAGCAATGTAAAATATTGGCACTAGCTCTTATTTTCTAATCGTCATGGAGACCTGGTGCCCAGGTTTTGTTGAGCCCTGCTGTATTGTCCATTATAATTAACTAGCGACTTGCTCGTCAAAAATTATGGGGCAATACAATTGTAAGCCATGGCAATGCTGTTTGCCACACAATGTAAGGCTTTTGCTCCTCTGTAGACCTTCTGCGCTCATTTTTAGCCTATCCCCTCGTGTACTTCAATTGTCCGGCTTTGCAACTATCACCTTTGGCGGTCATCGCGAAGACAGATATATAAGTACAGTGTAAAATGGCAAAAAAATTTGAGTACAGTGAATTAATAAATGAATATACTTTACCTATTTACATTTAATATGCTAACAATCTATTTGGATTTTCCTGCATCTGAAAATGTACTGTTGGAGTGTTGATCATGTGAGGAGAAAGTGTCAGTAATGTGGCAAGTGTGCAGTGTAAATAGGCTGCGTGCGCAAGGCCAAACCGTTTGTTTAGGCGGGTAAAGCGGCATTTTAGAATCCTAATGTGATGAGTTTTAAGTAAGTGTTGTAAAATGGCGTCTTTTTTTCTATGTGTTACCTGGCTCGCGAGCATTTTCCGTCCGTTGTAATGGTATATTTCTAAGTGCTACGTTCCTGGCTAACTCGTACGTGCCTGGTGGTGATTTTCGCGGCTCTGAGTCCTTTAACCTCATTTTCATTTTTTTCTCCGCCATTTTTCTCTCGCTTAGCCGATTTTCAAGTGGCGAAACTTCTTAAATGCAGACTTAAATTTGCATGTAAGCTCACTCCCAGACATCCTGGCTGTCCCCCCGTGCTGTGTGTGATGTTTGTTTTATGTGGTATTTTTTTGGTGTTTGTGGATGTGCACGGTTCGGCCTTTAACTTCGTATTTTTGCGACCTCATATTTTTTTCTTCTAAGTTCCGGGGGTCATAATTGTTGTTTGTAAAAGTCGTACATCCTTGTCTGTGTTTTCTGCGCTTCGGGGTCGTGTAGCCTCGTTTTAATTTTTTCTGCCGCCATTTTTCTTCTCGCTTAGCCGATTTTCAAGTGGTGAAACTCCTTAAATTCAACTTTAATTTGCGTACAACCTCACCCCCAGATATCCTGGCTGTCCCCCTGTGCTGTGTGTGATGTTTTTGTTATGTTTTGTTTTTATTTGTAAGTGTTTTTGTTGTTTTTTGATGTGCGCATTTCGGCCATTAACTTCGTATTTTCGTGACCTAGTATTTTTTATTTTTTTTTAAAGTCCTGCGGGTCGTAATTTTTTTTTGTCTTCGTCCGTATTTCCTCATTGCACGTTATTGTTTTTTTCTAAGTCCCGCTTTTCTGGATTTTTTTTAACCGCCAGTGAGGCGCCGTACAGCCTCCACCTCCTCAAATGCGGACACTCACTTTGAGAGGTCCACATTTGCAGCCTGCAATGAGCCTTTTGCTTATTGCAGTTTATGTCCCACTCTGCAAATGCGGCCCCTTGCGGCCTTCGGCTCATTGCAGAGGACATTGGAACCTCCACCTATGCAAATGCGGCCCTTGCTCCGCAAGGTCCGTATTTGCGGCCAGAACTGTGTCCCTCGCTTTGCGAGGGACGTAGTTCTTGCGAGATCACTTCACGAGCTTGCAAAGCGTGACGACGACTCGTAGTTTGACAACTATTATATGTGATGATAGGAAATATCCAAGTGAAGACAGTGCAGGATATAAACAATTATCTAATCATCACTCATGAGCTTTGGAAAATATGAATTAAAAAGATTTTTTTCAAGATTTGATCATCTTTTTATAGTGCATAGGCAGTCAGTAAGTCCTTACATATTTGTGTGGTTTGGAGTTCAATAGTAGATCAAAGTTCCCGCATGCTTTCATCAATAGCTTTGTATAAAAAACATGCTCAGTAAAATCATTAAACACAGATGTTCTTTAATAATCTAAAACCAAAGACCAGGTACCATATAACCCTGAAAACTTGTTTATATCAATTGAAAGTTCCATTAATTAAATGAATGAGTATTTTCTCAACATAACATTTTAGCAAATCTTTATATTTATTAAATGCAGTTACTTTATGTCACTATAATACAGTGGACCTTGAGATAGTAGCCAAGACAACTCATTAGTAATGTGACTTTATTACCAGTGTTTTGTAAATCTGTGAGTTGAATTTTAAGTTTCATGACCTTGCATTGTGTATAACCAAATCCACAAAATGTGTAAAAGAAATTGGTTATAATAGCTCTGGCAGGAACAATGTGCCTGTGGGAGCCAGTCTAGTTCCAACAGCCAGCAATATGTTGCAACTTTTTAATAGCAGTCACTCACCCGGGTTTATTTGTTCTTTTTATCTCACAGCAACATTAAAAAGAGATATTTCACATATTGGGAAGGTTCACAAAAGTTGGCTCTCAGTGACGCCCTAGCTCAGGAAGGTTTTATTTAAAACAAAAAATAAGCGTAAAAAAAGACTCCAGTACAGCAAAAATTTCACAACTACAATACAAGATACAAATATTAAGATATGTATGAAGATGAAAATGTTTTCTAACTAAATCAAAATCACAATAGTATAAATCATTATCACTAATTTATTTATTCACCACTAATTTATTTATTCACCTTCTGGATCGCTACTTTGTCGTGGTGAAGGGGCTTGTATACTTCAATGAAGCTGTGAGCTATATCATGTAGGGTCACCCAAGATGGGCAGGCAATGGCAAAGAGGTCAGACAAATCACTATCAACATAACGATACAGCACCGGAAGATGAGTCCCTCGGGTCAGACGGTATCTACCACATTACTAAGGAAAAGCAGAAGTGTTTGGGCCTAAGACAGAAGGACAACCAGATGCACATGTGTCTGGAGGGGAAAGGAAAGTCTGCTGCTGCAAAGAACAATTCAGCATAGGAACTTTGAATTTTAGAACTATGAACCAAGGCAAACTAGACATGGTCAAGAATGAAATGACAATGTTAAACATTGATATACTGGGAATTAGTGAAGTTAAATGGACTGGAATGGGATCTTTCACATCAGACAACCACCAGTTCTTCTACTGTGGTCAAGAATCCATCAGAAGAAATGTAGTAGCCCTCATAGTCAAAGGGTGGCCAAAGAAGAGCTCGGTTACAACCCAATAAATTACAGAATGATTTCAATCTGAATTCAAGGCAAGCCATTTAATATCACAGTGATGCAAGTCTATGCTCCAAACATGGATTCTGAAGACATTCAACACGTCATAGATATAACACCAAGAAAAAGATGTTACTATCATCATAGGAGATTCGAATACTAAAGTAGGGGAAAAAAAGACACCCAGAATAACTTGTAAGTTTGGCATTGCAGTACAAAAAGAAGCAGGTCAGAGATTAGATAAATCTTATCAAGATAATTCTCTGGTAGTAGCAAACACCCTCTTCAAACAGCCTCCGAGACAACTCTACACATGGACATCACAAGATGGACGATATAGAAATCAGACTGACTATATCCTTTGCAGCCAAAGATGGAGGAGCTCTATACAGCAAAAACAAGACCAGGAGCTGACTCAGGCTCAGACCATGAGCTTCTTATTGCAAAGTTAAGACTTAAATTGAAGATAAAAGGAGAAAATCATGAGACCACGTATATACATAATAAATAATATCCCTTGTGAATATGCAGTGGAAGTAAAGAATAGATTTAAGGGACTAGACATGGAAGATAGAATGCCGGAAGAACTTTGGAATTAAGTTTGCAACGTTATCCAGGTAACAGCAACAAAGAATATCCCTTAAAAGAAAGAAAAGTAAGAAGGCAAACTGGCTATCTGATGATGCTTTGAAAGAAGCCCAGGAAAGAAGGAAAGCGAAAGGTAGCGTAGATAAGAAAAGATTTATCCAACTGAATGCAGAATCCAAGAGGATAGCAAGAAGAGACAAGGAGACATTCTACAATGAGCGATGTAAAGAGATAGAAGAAGATAACAGAATTGATAACTCAAGAGATCTCTTCAAGAAAATTGGGGAATTCAAAGGCACCTTTCAAGTCAAATTGGGCGTGATAAAAGACAAAAATGGTCGTGACTTAAAAGAAGATCAGATAAAGAAAAGGTGGCAGGAATACACTGAAGATCTATACAGGAAGGACCTTTTAGCAGTGATCACCTCAATACTTTGTCCAATGAGCTGGAGCCAGACATCTTGGAGAGCGAAGTGAGATAGGTCCTAGGTGGCCTTGCTGATATCAAGTCTGCAGGAGTTTATGGAATCCCAATTAAACTATTCAAAATTCTACAAGATGATTCTGTTAAAGTGTTGCTTGCCTTATGTCAACAAATTTGGAAAGCTTAACAATGACCAATAGACTGGAAAAGGTAAGTCCATATCCCAATCCCCCAAAAAATGCAGTGCAAAAAAGTGCTCCAATTATAGGACAATTGCACTAATTAAACATGCCAGCAAGGTAATGCTTAAGATTCTACAATATATGGACCAGGAACTACCATATGTGCAAGGCAAGTTGTGCAGAGGAAGAGGCACAAGAGATCAAATTGCCAATATCTGATAAATAACAGAAAAAGCAAGAGAGTTCCAGAAAAACATTGACTTCTACTTCATAGACTATTCTAAAGCCTTTGACTGTGTGGATCACAACAAAATGTGGCATGTTCTTAAAGAGATGGGAGTACCAGATCACCTCATCCCCCCCCTTAAGAATCTGTATGTGGACCAAGAACTAAGGGTCAGAACCGAACATGGGACAAGAGAATATTTCAAGATCGGAAAAGGAGTGTGACAAGGTTGTATATTGTCACCTTATTTATTCAACTTATATGCAGAGTACATCATGTGTAAGGCTGGACTGGATGAATCCAAAGCCGGAATCAATATTGCTGGAAGGAATATCAATAACCTCAGATACGCTGATGATACTACTCTGATGGCTAAAAGTGAGGAGGAACTAAAGGACTTATTGATGAGGGTAAAAGAAGTGTGTGCAAAAGTTGGCCTGCTGCTCAACGTTAAAAAGACGAAGATCATAGCAAATGGCAGTCTCAGTTCCTGGCAAATAGACGGGGAAGAAGTTTTAGGCAGTGACAGATTTTATTTTTCTGGGATCCAAGATCTCTGCAGATGGTGACTGCAGCCATGAAATTAAAAGATGTTTGCTTCTGGGCATGAAAGCTATGGCACGCTTGGACAAGCTAGTAAAAACTAAAGATATTTAACAATCAACAAAGTCCCCATAGTTAGACTGATGGTATTCCCAGTAGGAACATATGGATGTGAGTGCTGGACCATAAAGAAGTCTGAGCGCCTTTGAATTGACACCTTTGAATTGATCAATGAACATGAACTTGATGGAGCTCAGAGTGGCAGTGAGAGCTGTATCTGGCATGCTGCGGCCCATAGGGTCGAACGCGACTGAACGACTAAACAACAACAATAATATTAATAAACACTCTAGCGGTAAAACAAGTCATGGATATTTAAAAGTATAATTTAGCATAAAAAGAGGCCTATTAGCCAAATTATGGAGTTATTAATTATTACTTTCATCCCTAAGAGAGTGCTCCTGTGTGAGAAGAGTTGGCAGCAAACTGTAAATATCCATACTGCAGTTTATAGTGCAGCAACCAGCACCACAACACAACATAGCTGCTGGTTACACTATGTGCACTGGGAATCTACAAGCTGCAATACAGAAACGTGCAGCTTCCTCCCATACACAGTGACAATATCTGAAGAAAGAGGGAGAGCAGCACAGAGGTGAGCAGAGTAAAATAAAAAATTACTTATAATACAACTACAGTACGAGAAATGTCATTACACTAGATAAAACGTATACTGTTAAAATACCATACCAGTCTACATTGATAGGATCCATTTAAGTATATACATAATTTCAGTATATATCAAGAACTATATGTAATTTTCAACAGTGTCTCAATGTGCTTCTAGCAATGTTGCATGAAGCCATGTTTGGAGTAATGATAATATGTGTATATATATATATATATATATATATATATATATATATATATATATATATATATATATATATACACACACACACACATATATATATGTGTGTGTATGCATACATAAATATAAATATAATATATACATATAAAATCTAGGGTGTCCACTAACAAAAAAAGGGAAGAACCAGTAATTTAAGCTTTTCATTATTGTGATACAGAATATTTAATTTTAAGCCTATTACAAAATAACCCACAAAGACAGTTCTAAAACATTGTAATGCATTCTGTAATGTGCCATAAGAGACACTATAATTGTAAATGCACTTAGAGATGCATAATGAAGAATCACAGGCGAGGAAGATCTGACCGGATGTGTGCTTACATAATATGGTTGTTGCTGGGTTATTTCAAAACCTGTCTTGTTTTAACAAGACCTACAAAACCAATAAAAGTCACTGTAATCACAGTTATAGGAATTGTATACCATGAAGAGCTTAAAGCAAAAGCTGCTGATTTGGGCTTGGACAATGTAGGTCAAAGGTGGTGCCATGTTAACGACACACAATGTTAATATTGTGTTTTAATATTGTGTTTTTCTTGAAACTCAACCCTTGTATAGCGCTGCGGAATAGGTTGGTGCATTACAAATAATAGATAAAAATAATAATAATAATTGTTCTAGTATGCTTTATGTTATGCTTCTGTTTATTTGGAAAATAAGTGATCTGCAAACTATTTCATTTGAAGAGATGAATTGCAGCACTTTATATTCAACCTAATTATTGGACTCACAAGAAATAATATACAGCGAAAAAGGGAAAGAGATGAATTAAAAGAAAAGATAGTAAGAGGAGTCAACTTCTGGTGCAAGAGAGAAAAGCACACTAGATGTGGGGAAAAACTAGTGGGTGTTAGGAGAGAGAGATACTGTGTGATAGTGTGGGCCTAATTCAATTTGGCCGAATGAATAGGGCTCTATATAAGCTCATAGCATTTTTTTTTTTTACAGAAGTTTTTAGTTAGTGAAGACCTTGCTTTTGGATAGAAGTTCACTAACTAAAAACTTATGTTAAAAAAAATGCTATGTGCTTATAGTGAGCTCTATTCAATTGGCCAAATCACAATTGAATGAGGCCCATGGTGAGGCCTGCAGAGAGAGTCTACTATGCTTGTATTTAATTCATAGAGTGGCCTGTTGTCAACCACTGCAGAAGATAGTCTCAAGTGCCCACTTTATACTAAAACAAGGAGAAAGAATGCAAAGCAATACCTTTATAAATAGCTTTTACGGGACATATATACACATTTTAGTACAACACATGGTTGTTTTCAGGTCTGTAAGAGGCTTTTCAGTAATATAGTGACCAGGAGCTTTAATTAAAAAAAGAGGGTTTCAATATATGACCTAGGATGAAGAGAGGCCAACCTTTACAACAATGTAAAAAAATAGGGATGGGCAAAATAAAACACACATGATGAAGTATGTACATAATATTATTTATTGACACATTATGCTTAAAAATGGAAATGTGACAGTTTTAGATAAAATAGTTCTGGTTAGCGATTTATGTATAAAGAAAAAAAAAACACTTAACTATTAATATATTCAAAAAGAAAACTAGAAAAAAACATACAACATTTTGAAGTTAACTGGTAATTTTGAAAAGCGAATGAGTTTCTGCCACTTGAATAAATGATGGACAAACATGGCCTACTATACATAGATATACAAATAAACCACACAGGAATGAAAATAAGAGCAGTTAATTTTGCATTTGGACTTTCATTTTAAAAAGTGAAAAATGGAAATGCAAATGAGACCAGGGACAATTCTTTTACAGATCATAAGGAACTCGCACCTGTAAACTGTAGCAGTATTAATATGTAAAATATACTGTGTCCGTCCAATTTAAGGACAGTTGTCAAGGCAACAACTCAGTCTTTTCACACTACAGTTTTGACAAAGGAGCAGTATACAAAGAATATATCATTTTGGCAATTGATAGCCAATTGCTTTCCATCACAGACAAAAAACAATATGTGTTATATGCTATTATGAAAAAGATGTGGCTAATTATTTGCAGCAGAGTTTTTTGGATTATAAAAATCTGTTTTAAAAAAGTCGCTTTGGTAAGCACAAATCTTAACATTTCACTAAGTAATGTAGTTTTGAATGTGAAAGTCAAAGTTCAACTAAATCCACAATTAATATGCTTTTTTTATTTTATTTATCTCAATCAAAGGTGACAAGCAAGTGTCTTCATCTACAAACTTCTTCCAGGTAGTAAAAGCTCTTGATGGAAAAAAGATACGGAGTAACGGTGTGCACTATTATAGCTGTACCTTCATACGTCTAGTTTCACAGTGCACTATTATTCCTTGAACAGAAGAATAGCTGCTTGCAATAGAGAAACAGACAATAAACTGTGACTCCATGGTCTTCACAGGCCATGTATTGATGCTGGATCAACCAAGCATACTGTGTTCCTGTTCCAGTAAATGTCAGGCCATTAGCCATGTTGACAACTAAGTTATACACATACAGCACTCAGCATTCAATTCTGAATTGCAATCAGTCTCGGTAATAATGTATATCATCTCTGCCTTTCAACCTCCATCATTTTTTGTATGCAGGGCCTTATAGCTCTGGTGCACAGGAATAAAGGACATACATGTAAACAGCAGTACACCGTCCTTGCTTGGGAATATGCAGTGCAGGCCTGTGAATAAAACACTAGTAGAGATGCAATTCAAGTGGTGCAAAGATAATCATACCAGTGAAAAGTCACATACATCTGTAAATAATATTCCACTGACATTACAATAATAGCTGACAACCTTTCTTTTTCTTACAATATGCAACATTAGAAGCAGTGTCTGACAAAAACAGTATAGTGTAATAGCTGAGCTCCTGTAAACAAATGTTTCCAAAGATTTTCTTAATTTTACAGGATCCCTAAACATAAAGATATACAGTTGTTCAATTAGCATTAGAGAGGGGCTTGTGCTCTGTTGTGATGGATGTCAGGGAAACCAGAACCTGTTTTCAGTTCCTGTCCCTTCCTTTAAGCAGCAACATAAATATCCATATATTGATTATGCAGGCTGAAAAACAAATCGGGGGTAACAGATGTTTTTTTTCTACCAAAATATTTTACATCTAAGGAATTTGCCTATTTAAAAAATGGTTTTGCTTTGATGAAGGCCCATTAATTATTTCATGACTTACCCACATAATATAATTACAGTGTTGTATACATTCATGCAAGCCACAATTAATTGACTGCCACTGAAATGATTGTCACAATAAATACAGCAATATTTGCAAAAGCTTTAATATATATATATATATATATATATATATATATGTATATATATGTGGAAATTTGCCAACAGTATTTTTTCTCTCTAGAAATAAGGGATTTTTTTCCTTGGAAAAACCATTGGTCCATTTATCCACACTAATGTGATCTAGCCTTAAAGGAATAGGGAATATACTTTTTTCATGCATTTAATAGAACCTTTATTGAAACTAATAGGAAACATGTATCTATACAGAGAGCACTTCAGACTGTAGATTTCATTGGTAGAAAAGTATGACTTATACAGCTATATTGCTGCTCTTTGGCTGACCAGTGGGCAATTAAACATTTGAACCAGTATATTGTGCTTGGAGAACATGATTTGAAAAAGAAATCAGACCGTGATACATTTTCAATTATCATCTTTAGTTGTAGCAAAATAAAAATGCTTTCCGTGGATCAACAATAAAAATGCGTTGTTGGTCCAACAATAAGGGTGCTACAAATAAAGCAAAGTATTAGTGACAGGAATATGGAAAGACAATCCAGTACGTAAAATGTAACTTGACTGTTAATATTATGCACTATATGAAAGGCATATAAGAAATCTGGTATAAAAGCAAATGCTTTACTTTAGTAAATCTATACCACATGTCCAGCAAGCAAATAGTGCATCAATAAGCCATGTATATACAGAAATATTGATATGATGGATAATTGCTATCTAGATAGGAGCTAGATACATGTAATTCACAACTAACATATATGGATATCCAGCAGGAACAGTACTTGATATATATCACATATAGTTTTAGGGCACAAGGAATGTTGCATTAACTTCCCTCTGTGCCCAGTAAATCACAGCATTAGTATTTAAAACCAAGCCTAGGTCTAAACAGCATCTCTAAGGATAAGCATTGAGCCAAGTAAGAAATAACACTGCCACTCTCACCTATAAAAAGAAGGAGCTGGGTATCACTCTACCACAGTGCCAGGTGCCCAGAGGAGGAAAAGAAGCAGCCTAAATCAATTATACACCCATAAAATAGCTGGTAAAGTTGTAACAAACATATTCAATTCATTTTATATTCATACTATAATAATTCATGCTACACTACTATAATGATGATAATATTAAAATAATGGTATAGAATTGTTTTAAATGTAGTTATTATTATAATATTATTAATATTAAAAGCTAACATTATCACCATTTTTTCGTATTCTAATAATTCTAGGGAATGATTCTAATATGTACTTGTATACAGCATGATACTAGTGCCTGGTGTTATTGCCAGATACTGTATGCTTTCTGCATTTGCCCAACACCCCACTACACCCATGGGGACAGCGGTGTGTCATTGTCACTGTGCTACAGCGACACAAGTGACCAGGAGCTGGCAGCTGTGTATGTAACACACCCTCCTGTGCCTGCACAAACATACTGTGCCCATACACAGGTGTATACATATATATCATTGTGCATTTCATAATAAGATGCTGGGGACAGTCACCTACCTCCTTCTTGACAGTCTTCAGCAGCCTCTGCCTTGTCTCTGCCTCTGCACAAGATAAGGACAATGATTATTTTGCGCCCATGCATTCTTTATTATATTTTGCATTCATATGAGAGCGCAGGTTATCCTAGGGTTTCTGTTCTCTGCTCACCTGCTGTCCCCGTTGCCATGTTTGCAGCTTCCCCGTCCCTGTCCTCTGCAGACTCTGCTGTGGGAACAGCTGCCCATGCGCGCGCACGAGTCCACACTGTGACGTCAGAGCAGTGCAGGGGGCGCGCGTGGCTGTATCCTCTGGCAGAACTAGCACTGGGCTCTAAACCCCGCCCTTTATCATACAGCTTCCTTACTCTTATTCAAGGTGGATGAGTCCAAATAGCTGCTAAGATAATGAAGAAAGCAAGTCAAATATAAGTTATTTAAGTGATAAAACAATTTGCAAAAATATACATTTTCTTTACCTGAAAAATGAGTGTCCCAAACTTTAGAAGCACGTTTATATATATATATATATATATATATATATATATATATATATATATATATATATATATATTTAATATATGTCTGTCTACTATATGTGCAAGCTAACTTGAAAACCATTCCCAGATTCACTACATTGCTTAAAACATGTCATGTCCATTTCGTTGCTAAATATACATTATTTGGAATGGCACTTTCTCCTCACAATATGGTAGCAATAAAGGCTGGCTACACATTAACATGGAGTTACTAAGGTGAAGCTGGGGAGTGAGGATCATTTCCCATAGCTGCAGCAAAGTCTTCTGGATTCAGTAATATTTCTCATTATCATGAGGTCAACAGAAGTCTGAGCCCCACAAGCACTTTGCTATTGCTAGTGAAATGCTCATTTTCACTATTGTGAGGGACAGAGGTTAGAAGGACTCTCCAAAATAAGGACTGTTGATATATATAACTAATGTGACTACATAAAATGTATTTTATTGGAAGTCACTGATCAAATATATATGTACTGCTCTGTGATGTATTTCTGTCAAAGTCGACAAGGCCCAGGCCTAGGACAGCATATTTTTAAGGGGGCAGGAGCCTACCTAAAGATGCCTGTGCAGTGCTATGGGGAAGTGCTTGCATATACATAGATATATATATTTATACAGCGATATTTCTGTCTGAGTATACCCTACACTTTGTGACATACTGTATATACACATACATATACATACACTTATGTAGGAGTGGTAACAGGGTGATGGAGGTGCACACACCTGAATATGATAAAGACAGTATGCATAAGACTTAAATATGTTCCTTCATTCCGTGTTTAGAAGCTGCTCAGATGTGATCTAAACTATAATAGAAGCCAGTATTTAAATTAAGATTTTATACAGAATCATCAATTACTCTACATTAACTCTTGGCTTCTCTTATACCATTATGCTTATATACAGATCCAATATTAGTTACCTTCAATGCACTTTGCTAACAACAAATTGCAAGGCAAGACTCACTATTACGTCACTGTTTAGTGAATACAGTAGGATTTTGCAGACACGTCAATAACAAGAACCCGGTTTGAACAAGTAGCAATCAGTTAGTGAACCACTATGACAAAGACTGGTGCACATTCTTATTCTGTATAATCTATAGGTGAGAATGGAGGTTGAGGTGGATTACAGTGCCATCCTGAATTATTGGCACCCTTGGTAAAGATGAATAAAAATGCAAAAATGTCTTGTTTATTACCATAATCTTTTACAGAAAATATGAGAGAAAGTAAGATAAAATTACCTTTCAGTGAGGTCAATTTTTTCAAAAACAAAAAATCCTTGTAAAAAAACAAACATTTTTCTCAGTAAGATGTGTCACAATTATTGGCACCTCTAGAAATACTTATAAACAAAATCTAATTTGCATAGATTGCCATTCATAGTTTACTTTTTTAGATGCCATGGAGGTCCAAAAGGATAGATGGTGGATCCCTTGAGTCAAAGGGGATAGCGAGTGGGAAGAGGGAATTCCCGGGGATACCCTAGCTCATAGCATGTATTGGGAACATCACAGGGATCCCGAGTTCATACTGTATGGGGTAGCGGGACTTAAGCAGAGGTGTCATAAATCCCCTGCATAATTTTTTGTGTTTTTTAAGTTCAATGTTTTGTTAATCTGAATTTTATGTGATGATCAGAACACAATAGTCTAAGTTGGTGAAGTGAAATGAGAAAAATATATACATAAAACTATTTTTTTAGAAATAGGAAACAGAAAATTGGCATGTGCGTATGTATTCACCCCCTTTGTTATGAAGCCCATAAAAAGCTCTGGTGCAAACAATTACCTTCAGAAGTCACATAATTAGTGACATGATATCCACCTGTGTGCAATCTAAGTGTCACATGATCTGTCATTACATATACACTCCTTTTTTGAAAGACCCCAGAGGCTCCAAAATCTAAGCAAGAGGCGCCACTAGCCAAACACTACCATGAAGACCAAGGAACTCTCCAAACAAGTAAGGACAATGTTGTTGAGAAGTACAAGTCAGGGTTAGGTTATAAAAAAATATCCAAATCTTTACTGATCCCCAGGAGCACCATCAAGTCTATCATAACCAAATGGAAAGGGCATGGCACAACAGCAAACCTGCCAAGAGACGGCCGCTCACCAAAACTCACAGACCAGGCAAGGAGGGCATTAATCAGAGAGGCAGCACAGAGACCTAAGGTAACCCTGGAGGAGCTGCAGAGATCCACAGCAGAGACTGGAGTATCTGTACATAGGACGACAATAAATCATACTCTCCATAGAGTTGGGCTTTCTGGCAGAGTGGCCAGAAGAAAGCCATTACTTTCAGCTAAAAACAAAATGCCAAGTTTTGAGTTTGCGAAAAGGTATGTGGGAGACTCCCAAAATGTATGGAGAAAAGTGCTCTGGTCTGATTAGACAATAATTTAACTTTTCGGCTTTAAAGAAAATGCTAAGTCTGGCACAAAACCCAACACATCACATCATCCAAAGAACACCATCCCCACAGTGAAACATGGTGGTGGCAGCATCATGCTTTGGGATGTTTTTCAGCAGCTGGGACTGGGAAACTGATCAGAGTTGAGGGAAAGATGGATGGTGCTAAATACAGGGATATTCTTGAGCAAAACCTGTACCACTCTGTGCGTGATTTGAGGCTAGGATGGAGGTTCACCTTCCAGCAGGACAATGACCCCAAACACACTGCTAAAGCAACACTTGAGTGGTTTAATGGTATACATGTAAATGTGTTGGAATGTGTTGAACCCCCCCCCCCCCCCCCCCCCAAAAAAAACCACATCTTTAAAGTTGTGGGCATGTTCTGTAAATAAATGTTGTAAATCCTCAAACAATCCATGTTAATTCCAGGTTGTAAGGAAACAAAACACGAAAAATGACATGGGGGGGGGGGGGGGGGGGGGTTAATACTTTTGCAAGGTACTGTAAAAGGCCTGAATTCTCCTCACAAATGTATATATTCTGAATTATATTTTTATCCACTTCCTAAGAACTGCTATATATAATCTCATATGGCATCATTATAACCAGGAATTTACTTAGTTAATACAGCTGCAGCCTGTAATCATTTGTGATTAAAGATGTGACAGACCCCATTATAATGGAAGGTGGTTTTACTTGTACTCTCTGTCTTTCCACTGATTGCTTCATACAAGATGGAATAACATACTCTTTGAAACATTGTCTTTAATGTTCTTAACAATATTTTCTTGATCCTTTAGACTATTTTATGTTTCTCTAGAATAGTTATGTGTCTTGCAGACAAAGCTGTGTTTTAAAGTGACTAAATTATCTGGGAGGACCATGTACAACCTTCTGTTTCACTTAATTTCTTTCAACACTAATTGCTGACACTGGAATTGGTTAATACCCAATAAAAGTGGAAAATATCTAACAGAATAATTTGCACTAAATGATGTATTTGGCTTACATTTGTGACTACAAAATGGTAGAATTAGCCTTACAAATCCGCAAATTAAATCTCCTAGTAATTACAGTTATAACCCAGAATAAATAAATAAAAATATTTTTATGACCCACAAACTAAGCCCCAGACACATCCACAAGAGGTACCTTGAAGCAGATATAGCTACAACACAGTGAATATACAATGAAACACACACGGCAGCACTATTATGAAAAGTCAAACACAATGCTCACCAATAAATTAAAAAAGGCACACATAGAACACTACGCAATAGCCTTGATTAACTGTAAAAATAAAATATAATTTAGCACTGCATATGCAAGGTTTACACAAGGAGTTACTCTCACTTTCATACAGCAAATATACTGCCAGAGGTCCTGATTCATACCAGTTCCCACCTAATGACTGTTGTTTAAACGTTCAGTAATTTCCGACACTCCATGACCCTATGCACCGCAGGACACCAGGCACATTTGTCTGCCACTACCCCTTTGAGCTTCATCAAGCTCATGTTTATTGCTTCAATGATCTCCTCTTTCAATATCTGCCTCTGCTGTCCCCTTCTTCATATGCATTCCATCTTTCCCAGCATCTCTGGGGAATCCTATCTCATGATATGGCCAAACTATTTGAGATTTAACCTCATGATCATACCTTCCAGTGAACAGTTTGCTTGATTTGCAGAAAAGTTTATTGATTGGATCGTCTTGCAGTATTCTCCAACACCACAATCCAAAAGAGTCAGTTCTACGGTGCTAAGCCTTCTTTATAATCCAGCTCCCACATCTGTATGTTACTACTGGGAATATCATTGTTCTAACTATGTGGACCTTTGTTCGTAGTGTAATATCTTTACTTTAATAGCTTGCCCAGATTTGCCATAGCTTTCCTCCCCAGAAACATCTTTTATTTTCATGGCTGCAGTCACCATCTACTGATATCTTGTATCCCAGGACAATAAAATATGTCATTGCCTCTACAACGTCCCCATTTGCCAGGAACTGAGATTGCGGTTTGCCATGATATTTGTCTTTTTTAACGTTGAGCAGCAGGCCAGCTTTTGCGATCTCTTCTTTTACCCTCATCAATAGGTCCTTTAGTTCCTCTTTATTCTCAGCCTGAGCATTAGTAGTATCAGTATTAGTAGTATCAATAGTACCATCTTGTATTTGGGGTTGTTGATATTTCTGCCAGCAATCACTGACCTAACTTAATAGGACTCTGCAATCACAGAAATGTAAAAGAACATGCTTTTTGTACATTACAAATTACATGCTTGGACCCCTGTTGAAGGGACCTATTAATGCAATATATCAAGAGGCATCTATACCTCTAAGTCACCTCACCTGATCCTGGAACATTAGGTTAGGAATGAGTGATATGCACAGCTGCTCTTACATTGCCATATATATAGTTGTGGTAATTAGAATGTTGGTCACATGATGTTAAAAAGACACAGGGGAGGGGCAGGGGGAGAGGGTGTAAAGAGACACAGGGGTGTGAGAGGGGTGGGGGACAGACACAGGGGAGGGAAATAAGGGGAAAAACAAAGGGCAGTGACAGGGGGCAAAGAGACAGCAGGAGGGAGAGAGGGGGAAACATACACATGGAAGTGAGAGGGGGGAAACAGACACAGGGGTCAGAGAGTGGGGATAGCCGCTCAGCGCAAGGCACAAAAGTGGCAGGTTGGACATCGCCTGCAATGAGCGCTCATTGCAGGGCCTGCTATGAGTGCCAAAGGCGCTCATCACGAGGCCTGTTAAGTACATGAGGTGAGAAGATCGCTATGAACACCACAGGTGCTCATCGTGGGGCTCACCATGAGCGGGTAGGCCAGGCCTGAAATGAGCAGCAAAGCCACTCATTGCGGTGCTCTCAATGAGCACAGAAGGTGCTCATCGCGAGGCCCGTAAAGTATATGGTGGGAGAGGGTCGCAATTGCGAGGCCTGTGATGAGCGCCAAAGGCACTCATTGCAAGGCCTGCAATTCAGAGGGGGGAGAGCCTTTCATTGTGTGGCAAACAGCATTGCCAGCCTTCTAATTTTATTGCCCTAATTTTTGAGGGGCAAATCGCTAGTACATTATATTAAGCGTGGGATAACATTTATCAAATTTATGAATAGATATATCCTGCAATAGTAAAGTCATAAATTATACATACAAGTACATGCAGCTCATTTACACACTGTCAGACAAGATATAATGCATCCCAGATATAGGTCATATATACACACACACAATATGGCAATAGCCATACTCTTAAATATATGCTCACTAACAACTTAGCCTGATTTATATAACTTATAATTACACACAGCTTGCAGGGATGTATATTTCACATATTATGTACAGATGCAGAGACTGACTACAATACACACATAGCAGCGGTAACGCCTCTAAGCGTAGCCATTTTTAGACTTTAAACACATGGCATAAAATACATGTGCAGTATCAGTCTTAACCATTGTCTTACCCTTTATAAAAAATGTATATTTGTGAAGGATGTTCTATCAACAAAATGGTTTCCTTTGGAGAGCAGCTAAAGTGTACTTGCTGAATATAAACAGAAATAGTTATATAATGTACATTACATAAACATATACACAAATAATATATACATATAAGAGGCTTGGTGTTATTTCTTCAGCTTTCAGTTAGTGTAATAAGATGCAAATGTTCCTGTTTCTGGATGATCAGTTCAGCACCACGGACAGACTCATCTCTATCTGGGTCTATTTTTAGAGCAATGCTAATACTCTTATCACCTCTTCTTCAATGCAGCCTCACTATATATATATATATTTACACTCTCTATAGTCAACAAAAATCCTCTTAGTCAGCTTACAGCACCCTTAATTCCTACACAGGACGTCTATTAGAACTGTTTTTGAAATAGGAAATACCAGTTTTATTTTGGCTTGGAAGAAAATGTTCTCTTTTCAATGAATGTGTTTAATAACAGATTTCAGAATGGAACAGTATAGAAAATAAAAGATTATACTATCAAAGATTTAAACTAGGTTACAATAAATTTCAGATTCACAGAATCTAGATGACAAAAATGCTCCCATTTAGATTAGAAACAAAGTTTTGATTTGGGGGCAGTAACCAATTCCCGTGGTGATTGAACACCTAATTTGGTTAGATAAGTGTTAAGTTAAATAGGTAAGGGTCTGTACCCTTGCTCTACTGAGGTTACATAGGACCAATATAGTCGTTATTAATGTATTCATTTAAAAGCTAGTAAAATTGCCAATAGTGACTTAAAATAATTATTATATCCTTGGGTGTATCCTCATATATGCAATAGATTCAAAAGGTTGATCTATACACATGCAACAGAATCACTGGGTAACCCATTGGATTTAAGTTAAAAGCACAGAAAGTGTAAGTGTACCAAATGACATTACTGTCAATTCAAATTTGCAGATTTCCTGTCCCAAATGTGGGAGAGATAAACCAGAAGGTTCGAAGTAGTTGTTTGGTATATATGGGAGGTAAATATGATGGAAATCCCTATATCCTATACAACAAGTGTCCTCTATTATTAGGTATAGAGTGCCAATCGCAACCTTTTAAGAGTGGAGGTGCAAGTAAAGGTATTGAACTGCTATAGGGTCTAAGGATAGATGCTGAGCAATTCAAAAAGCTTTGTTGCACTAATCAATATGCTAGTTACTCCACATGGAACTCCAGACCTGCATATAGCGTAAAAGCAGTGTCTCTTCAATATGCTCCAGTGCACTGTGTACCATAGGTAAACTATTACATTTAGGTTTTAAATCTGTGTGATATACAATCACAACGTTTGTATCAGTACCAATATTCATTCAGATTGATGATACTGGTAGTGGTCCAAAAAGACTACTGGGGTGCACTCTGCAATCTAAAGCCCAGAATGGGAATTTACAGTAGATTTGGCGCCACAGCGCTTCTCATAAACACGGACTAACTGAAATCTCTCCCTGCTAGTGGGAAAGATCTACTGCAGATGCTTTGATGATTCAGACAGTCTATAATTGAGTAATATGTACAAAAGTCCAAACATTCCTAGAAGCAGCACACCATTACGAGTCCATGTGAAATACTAATGGTATACCTCTTTGTAGGCTAGTATACAGCTCAAATTTGGTTAGTCTCTCTTCATAACTTAGGCCCTCCATTCCCCTGATTAGCTTCTATACCCTTCTTAATACATGCTAATATTTTATTTGCCTTTGCAGATGCTGCTTGGTATTGGACACTGTTACCTAGGTGGTTGTCCCAAATCCCTTTCAATATCTGATTATATAGATTGAATATAGATTGCCTTAAAAATAGTTCTTCGACACCAGAGCATACATTGGGCAATTCTAGATACCACTTAGGTATATAAGCAATGTGTTAAAGATATGTTTAAAGTAAAGCTGTGGCCATAATCCCGGTCTCCTGATTCACTAAGCTAATGCCATGTTATATTACCTGCAATGCAGCTAACTAGCATCATAACCTGAACCCTTACAATTTTAATCTTAATTATTCTTTGGTTTGTGTGTGTGTGGTAGGGGGATGTTTATAGAATACATATAACACTTCCTTGCCATGTTTGTGGTAGGGAAGGGGTTACATACTAGTTAAAAATAAATATTATTCTTTCAATCCCTCAGGACCTTCCTAGTGCTGTTGTTAGACCAGTATTTATTTTAACCCCTCAGCCTGGCTCATCACACTCATTCTTAGCAACAACCCTCATCATATGTTCATGTTAAAAACTGTTATCTAAAAAAATTAACAAAACTACACCAACACATATATTGAAGTCACTAACTGTCATCATAAGCAGTGGATACATAGGGGTCATCAGATATAAGCACTGATAATGTTAGGAGGCAAACCACAAAAATGTAATGTCCGTCACTAGCTAAAATGCCACAGAAGGTACCAGGGATAATTTCACTTTTTTGCTGTAGAAAAGGTCTTATACGATTGTAGAGGGGACTGACTTAAATATTCAGTTACCACAATGGGTAACTTTGTTGATACATAAATAGGGAACTTTAAAGTCAGAATTACATTCAGAGATGGACTTACATTTATTCTAGGAACTTCTTTTTCTTTTTAATTTTTTGTCTTTATTTTGGATCTCTAAGAAATAAAACACTTTACCTTTTATAATTTGTTTATTTGATATTTTTTATAATTTTATATTTGTATATATTTGTTTGTTTTTTATAATCTATAGGTCATATTTTCAGATAGATTTATATATATATTACTATTTTATGGATTATTATTATTATTTTGTTTTTTGAAACGCCAGCAGATTTTGTAGCACTAGGAGTACAATAAACAATGTATATACATTTACATTCATTAAAAGGCAGATAAGACAAGAAAACACATAAACAGTGGTACAGTGTAGCTTTTCCAGAGTGTTGCTGAGAGAGTAGGTAGGAGTTATTATTTGTATTGTACACATAACGTACATATTATACATATAACTGACATATATTAATACAACTACACATAACTACACATGTTAAAGGAAGGCCACAACTCACATACACCCCATACCCCCACCCTATACCAACAACCTTTAAATTTACTCATACAGTAGTACATAGATTTTTTTTCATTATTACACATATATATATATATATATATATATATATATATACAAAGTTACATAGTAATTGAAGTTGAAAAAAAACTTTTAGTCCATCAAGTTCAAACTTTTTAGATGATCTCTGATCTGCAATATGCAAATTAATTGTTAATTGATCCAGATGAAGGCAAACAAAAACAAAACAAATTAATCTTGCCAATTATCACAAAAGATAATGGTGGACGGATTACTCCCTGGATCAATACCCCCTCGCTAATTATGCA
Source organism: Discoglossus pictus (assembly GCA_027410445.1). NCBI lineage: Eukaryota > Metazoa > Chordata > Amphibia > Anura > Alytidae > Discoglossus > Discoglossus pictus. The sequence goes on along the minus strand of CM050163.1, from coordinate 403,682,425 downwards.
AGTTAACTCTGAATGCCATTATTATTTAAAAATATATTGAATCCCTTTTTAAAGTTATCTATCAAATCTGCTGTCACCACCTCCTTTGGTAGAGAATTCCACAGATTAACAACCCTTACTGTGAAGAACCCTTTTCTTTCTTTAAGGTGGAATCTCTTTACTTCTAACTTCAAAAGATGTCCTCTTGTCAGTTGAAAACCTCTTGGCACAAAAAGCTCATTTGACAAAGCTTTATATTGACCCTGGATGTATTTATATAAGGTAATCATATCTCCTCTTAGACGCCTTTTTTTTCAAATATTAGCTCATCCATTTCCCTTATTAGTTTTGTTGCCCTCCTCTGTACCTTTTCCAGCTCTAAAATGTCCTTTTTATGAAGTGGTGCCTAAAATTGTACTCCATATTCCAAATGAGGGCGTACTAGGAATTTGTATAGTGGCAGAATTATATTTGTTTCCCTTGCTTCTATACCCTTCTTAACACATGCTAATATTTAACTTGCCTTTGCAGCTGCTGCTTGGCATTGAGCATTGTTACCAAGGTTTTTGTCCACAAGCACTCCAAAATCCCTTTCAATTTCAAATACCCCTAGATTTGCTCCATTAAGATTCTAAATTGTATGGCTATTTTTCCTTCCTAAGTGCACATCTTTACATTTATTCGTATTAAATCTCATCTGCCATTTGTCGCCCATTCCTCTAAATTATGAAATCCCCTTGGAGGTAAAGTACATAATTTTCTGATTTTATTACCTTGCACAACTTAGTGTCATCAGCAAATACATTATGCATTGTATTATTATTATTATTATTATTTTTTTAATATAGATTTATTTTGTTGGAGCGAGTATGGAGGGAAGAGGGGAGAGGAGAGAGGTTTCCCTGGAAAGAGGAGCTGGGAGAGGTTCAGAGAGAGGAAAAGGAGAGGAGAGAGAGAGAGAGGAAGGGAGAGAGGGAGAGGTAAGGAGAGAGGGAGAAGAGTGGCGAGAGGGACAGGAGTGCTGAGAGGAGGGGAGAGAGACAGAGGGGAGCTGTTGCTGAGAAATGGTCCCTAACTGGTTAGTAGGAGACACAGTGCAGCAAGTACAGCAGAGTCTGTGTATTCATGAGTTGCAGAGGGCAGACCCCAGCAGGGGATGTTGGTTTGATATGAGACAGTACAAACAGAGCTCATAAACATTCAATAAAACAAACTACATTAAGATAAATAGATACCCAGTACATATCCAGTAAACGCCAGAATAGTTCTATAACCCTTTAAATGAACTCTACCACCCCAACAGGAAGGAGATGCATGTGCGCTTCACTTTGTCTTTCCATGCATTGTACCATCACTTATAATCCTCACTAGATGTTTTTATAACAAATGTATGGTAATTATTGCTGCTATGACACAACATTACTGCTTCAAAGTACACAAACAAGGCTAACAATGTGCTAGATATTGATGTGATGACATCATCTACCTACAGGTACATTGCAATTATCCAAAATCAAACAAGCTATAACATCACATTACAGATTCTAAACTGTAATGTTACAATTATGTGCATTGGCCCTATGGCACATATACTTGTAATACAAATCAGTGATAATTTCTAGCAAATGCAAACTCCTCACAGTGACAATTAATTTAACCATCCAGGATCAACACATCACGAAGTCAGGTATACAGTAACACACAGAGATCACATGATTATCCAATATTGTTATCTGATATACTATTGATATCTCATTTCAGCTCCAAGGACATCTGATGTCTCCACAGAGGAGACAGAGGCGGAGACAGAGGAGACTGAATATAAGCAGGATCCCTGGTATGAGGAGGAGAAGCAGCAGTACCAGGAGAAGCAACATTGGCCAGAAGAGGACCCAATGTATCAGGGGGAGGATGATCAGTTAATGTGGTCAGTGGTGGAATCTGCAGGCCACCAGGATAGACTTTGACCCATCCTCCCACAGATCGCATAGGGGTCCCACTAATCTCAGCTATACTGTGGGTGATCAACTAAACAACCCTAGAATTCCACAACACTGCAACACAGTTATATTTCTTTCTGCAGGGTCATAAAATGTGCTACTATTCTGCTTTACCATAGGATTGCATTCAGTAGATAATGCTGTCAGACACACTAAGGATGTGTCACAGTAAATATTAAAAAATATCAATGAGTAGAGTAAGGATAGAGGCAGGTCTTATTTAGAATGAGTGTGATGAAGGTCTACTTGAAGGAGGAAGGAAATATGCCAGTGGAGAAAGAGAGATTGAAAAGATGAGTGAGAGCTGGGCTAATGGTGGTAGAAAAGGAGGGTATAAAATGAATAGGGGGAAACACCTTTATTACACAAAAATCATGCTGCTATACAAAAATTGCATATAGACAATAAGCAGATCAAAATGTGGACAAAAAACAAAATATCAATGGGAAAGTGTATGACAAAATAAGGATGGATAAGATCTCCACGCTGCGGGAGAGAAGTAGAACCCTATCATCTCAAAGGATGCCTCCTACCTGGAAGGTACAGCATATGATTATGCTCCACTTTCTGGTGATTCACTCTACATCTCAGATAGATAGAAAGTGTGTTGTCACAGACTTCCCAACCTGGGAAATAGGGAAATAGTGAGATTCCCAATTTGCAACTACAGTCCACAATGATCTCCTATGAGACCACCAACAATGGACACTAAATATTAAAAAGTTAAAAACAATGACAACCATAAATACATAGAGGGTACAAATGTGAATGAATAGGATCAATAGAGTAAGTAGTGAGGTGAGAGGAAGACAGGAGATTGGATACTTAATCCTCTATAAGCGGTGTGAAGAAGCTGAGGGTGTCTGTGGGAAAAGAGAGGGGTGAAAATAATATGTATGTGAGGTGGTGTGAAGAAAAGTCATGTATAAGTGTGTATGTTTTGTTTTGAAGTGGTTGGCATGGTCTTGTGAAACTTGGCAGTGGATGGGAAAGTGAAGGGACTGTGAGTGACTAAAGAGGGATTAGAAAGTTGAAAAGAGGCATTTTTGGATTAATTAACAGTGTTGTAGTGAGGGATGAAAATAAGGTTTGCATGGACAATTTAAGGGCTGAGGTGTAAGAGAGCTGCATTAATTTATAGTGCACAAAGTTTTGTGTGCTTCAAGTACCATGGATGGGGAGGAGTGTGTGGGTCATGATAAATGGTGGTGGGGACAGACTAGTCTATGGTTAGATAGTGAGATGTTGTAGTGTGCAGCAGCAAGATCTGTGCAGAATAGTGTGGTGAAGTAATGGAGGAGGGGTTGCAGTGAGAGGGCAAGTTCCTGTGGATCAATGTTGTGGAGATTGCTATAGGTTTGTGGAGTAGTGAGAAGTGTATGATATGGTAAATCTGCAGGATAAGAGATGTTGTTTTAAAAGAGGGAAGGGGGTGTTAGCACAGGTAACACAGAAACAAGAGACAACTATGTCAATAGAGTTGTCATTGCATTGTGTTGCAGATGTAGTCAACTGTGAGAGGGTAGTGAGAGAAAGTATGCTAGAGCATGGGCATAGGAGCCCCCAAAAATCTGTGGGTGGGTGGGGGGGGGGGGTAATTCAACTTTACTCACAGGACAGGAAATAGTCTCGGATGCTCTGGGGCCTCTCAAAAACTCTTTTTGTATTTCTCAATTCCCCTGGCCCACCCAATATAATTAAACATTTTATATATATAATATTCATACACACATACACATGTATATATATATATATATATATATATATATATATATATATATATATATATATATATATACAGTGGATATAAAAAGTCTACACACCCCTGTTAAAATGTCAGGTTTCTGTGCTGTAAAAAAATGAGACAAAGATAAATCATTTCAAAACTTTTTCCACCTTTAATTTGACCTATAAACTGTACAACTCAATTGAAAAACAAACTGAAATCTTTTAGGTGGAGGGAAGAAAAATAAAAAATACAAATAATGTGGTTGCATAAGTTTGCACACCCTCTTATAACTGGGGATGTAGCTGTGTTCAGAATTAAGCAATCACATTCCAAATTGTGTTAAGTAGGAGTCAGCATACACCTGCCATCATTTAAAGTGCCTCTGATTAACCCCAAATAAAGTTCAGCTGCTCTAGTTGGTCTTTCCTGAAATGTTCTTAGTCGCATTCCACAGCAAAAGCCATGGTCCACAGAGAGCTTCCAAAGCATCAGAGGGATCTCATTGTTAAAAGGTATCAGTCAGGAGAAGGGTACAAAAGAATTTCCAAGGCATTTTATATACCATGGAACACAGTGAAGACAGTCATCATCAAGAGGAGAAAATATGGCACAACAGTGACATTACCAAGAACTGGAGCTCCCTCCAAAATTGATGAAAAGACAAGAAGAAAACTGGTCTGGGAGGCTACCAAGAGGCCTACAGCAACATTAAAGGAGCTGCAGGAATATCTGGCAAGTACTGGCTGTGTGGTACATGTGACAACAATCTCCCGTATTCTTCATATGTTTGGGCTATGGGGTAAAGTGGCAAGACGAAAGCCTTTTCTTACAAAGAAAAACATCCAAGCCAGGCTACATTTTGCAAAAATACACCTGAAGCCTCCCAAAAGCATGTGGGAAAAGGTGTTATGGTCTGATAAAACCAAGGTTGAACTTTTTGGCCATAATTCCAAAAGATATGTTTGGCGCAAAAACAACACTGCACATCACCAAAAGAACACCATACCCACAGTGAAGCATGGTGGTGGCAGCATCATGCTTTGGGCTGTTTTTCTTCAGCTGGAACTGGGGCCTTAGTTAAGATAGGGGGAATTATGAACAGTTCCAAATACCAGTCAATATTAGCACAAAACCTTCAGGCTTCTGCTAGAAAGCTGAACACGAAGAGGAACTTCATCTTTCAGCATAACAACGACCCAAAGTATACATCCAAATCAACAAAGGAATGGCTTCACCAGAAGAAGATTAAAGTTTTGGAATGGCCCAGCCATTTTTGCGTCTCGTTTTTATTTTCTAAGTCCCTCGTCTCGTATTTTAACGGCTTGCTTCGCTTCGCGAGGCTTGTATGGGCTAAGTGCTACGGTTTAACGGCTCGCATCGCTTCCCAAGGCTCACAGCAATGAGCGCCTTTGGCGCTCATCGGCTAAGTGCTACGGTTTAACAGCTCGCCTCGCTTTGCGAGGCTCACTGCGATGAGCGCCTACGCGTTAACGGCTCACCTCGTACGCACCACGTAAAGTGTGACAATGTCTCGCAGGTTGACAACTATTATATGTGAGATATATATATATATAGATATATATAATATATGTCTGTATACAATGTTTCTTAACATAAATTATGGTGAAAGCATTCGTGGGAAAGACATACTGCTCCATAGCCCTCTAGTGGTCAAATCTGGTAATGCATGATTAAGATTAATTTTGCTAATTTTGCTTTCTTTATTCATTTAATCTGGGGGGGGGGGGGGTGCGGGATTAGCCCTGTGCTAGAGGTAGGGGCATCTGAATTTCCAACAGGTATTTTCAGGTCACCCAGAATGAGTGTGGGAAGGCGAGAGATGAAGAAGGGCAGCCAGGAGGCAAAGAGTCAGCAATCTGAAGGTTGGTTCAGGGGAGCGATAGATGACAAATAGAGAGGTTTCCTGGCTGGATTCAAACCAAAGATTCTGTGGTGAAAGCACCTGCATTCTAGCCACTGGGCCACCAGGGAATCCATAATATGAGCTTTGTGCTATTTTTGACCTTTCAATAAATATACTAATTTGTGGGAGTATTTCCAGAATAAATATTTCTTATACCTGGCTAATGATAATGTGCCATTGTGCCTATGAATCCACTGCCTGTAGTAACTCAAAGACTGAGTAGACAACGGGTGAGACTTTGGAGAGATGAAACAGTTCCTGTGTGTCATAAATCCACCCGGTAGTCATTGACGGTTGCTAGGACTCAACCAATCAGTTATGAGTAAGACCTTTAAGATCCAGCAGAACTCACAGCAAGGTGCCAGTAGTAAATTTCTGTACATCTGTGAGTCCTTGGCTTGCTATTCCTGCTTGCTGCATTCCTGCTGATGCTGTTTCTTGTATCTGTTGTCCATGTTCTACCTGCACCAACAACTCTGTTCCAGTTTTTGCTTGCATTTGCATCTGTTTACGATTTCCAGTCTTCTTGCTCCAGTCTGTGTTATCTGCTTTTGTCCAAGTCAGCTTCTGTTTTCCGGTCTGCTTCTAAGGACCTTTGTTCCCTCAGTTGTTGCAGAGGCCGTCTTCTACTGTGCTAATCTGCTACAGTGCTTCAAATGTCCAATTTATTATGTGTACATTCCTGCATGAGCTCTTGTTCCAGCAACTAATCATGCATGCATCCTTGGTCCAGTATCCAAATCTGAGTTCTTGTTTCAGACCTGGATCTGTATGAACTATTGTTTGTGTGTGCAACTGTCCCCTGTCATATGCAATCTGTGACACGTAGTGATTTATGGATTGTTATACTTAAGGCTACATAGGCCAAAGCTTTGTCTTTTTGCTAACTAAATGTGTTCTAATTTTATTAATAAATCCTTAATGCAACCTTGCCCCTGAATGGTCCATATTCAATTCAATACCCAGTACCTGACATTAATTCTTTAATCCTGAAGAACCACCTGCACTATCGTTATCTTAATGGCTATATTTGCTAAACCAGTTTATCAACATATTTAAAATAGTTGTGCTATAAAAACACAGGACATTGATAACAATGCAGTATAAAAACAGAGGCTTTTGTATAAGAGTGTAGAGAAACACAGCCTGATTCATGACACTGTGTGGTTGCTTCACCCATTTCCATTTATCCTTGCTGAGTAGACTACTAAGCGTGTTTGCTCCTTCCCTTACATCAGTATAAATAATCTTCCTTCTAGGTCTGCTTGTGTCTATCAGTCATCCTCTAAGCTTTTATAACGCTCTTTTGAAAACTACATGACATCCTTCTCTCTGTACATTTACAAAACTGTCTGATACAATGATCTTTATTCTTGCATATTTTAATTTCCGTTTGCTACCTACTCTACCCAGACCTTTTAATCTGTCAAAAAAGTCTCCTAAATGTCTTTCCATTTCTGAAAGGGCATCTTTTCTAAAATCTAAAATATTCTAGTTTTTATCTTGTCTGGTGAGTCCATTCTTAGGGCCTCATTCTATTATTGTCCGTAAATCGGCCGTAAGGCTGCGATTCCTTGCGGGGGTTCTATTACCTCGCAATTCTATTATACGGCCCCGCAAGAATCTCCTCTTACGGCCGGCCGCATATCTTGCAACCGGCCGTAAGCTCAGAAATCTTTCAAGTCAAAAATAAATCCAAGCCTGCACTGTACAGCTCTGTAAATGCTAGGGATCATATTGGGGGACATGAGGATTAATAGTAACCCCCTCTCAAGCTTGCACATCAGCCCAAATCCGAGTTTACATTAACTGTTTATTTTCCGGCCGCAGCGTGGCCAGGTCTGAGGTGCTCCAAGCACTCTGGACTTTTTCCATGGATATTTGACATATATAATAAAAAATTTTTTTTACGGATTTGAGTATAGGGGAATGTTGTGCTATTTTTGCTAACACCTACAATCACTTTATAGTCTCCCCAAAGTGCAGGATGGCTTTATTTGGGCTATATTATGTGCTTAATTGGTGCTAGCGGGACCTTTTTCCTGCAAGTAAGCTGCGGCTCGCTTTTACCCTTGCAGAGAGGGTTCCTGGAGCAATAGAATAGCAACCGGGCTTTTCTTGCGGCCGAAACTCTTGCGGCCGTTTTAGATCAAAGGCTTTCCTCCGGCGCGTGCGGCCGCAAGAGATAGCAAGGCGCCGGCCGCAAGCCTGCCGGAATCCCCGGCCGGAGGGGAATAGAATAGCAGAATAGCTTGCGGCCGGTCCTTGCGGCCCCACATCTCCTACGGCCGATAATAGAATGAGGCCCTTAGCCTTTACATGTACAATAAACCATAATAATACATAATCAGGGAAATCTAAGATTTAACACACAAAGTGTTAACATTTTCTAATGCCTAAGACTATTCATCACTGCAAACTGTTTTATGGGCAATCATATAAAATGGCTTCTGCTCATAGGAAGCAAACTATAAACATTTTTATATAAAAATAGATAAAAAATAGGTTTCTTAAATATTTAAAGATTATGTAAGAGAAGAATATCATATTTCACACAACAGAGAGTGAAAGAAGGGTAATTAGTTTGGATCACAATGATTTGCTGAAATCTCCTTGGTTTATGACATGTGGGATGCTTCTATTTGTCTATGTTTAAAGCAATCTTTAAATACATTTACCGGTAATTGCGTTTTAGAACAAACATATTTATGCTGCTCATGTGTTACTTTTAAGAGCTTGATATTATCAGGACATGACATGGTATTATTAAAAACTACATGACAAAAGAATTACTGAATATAATTAGAAAGTCAATATTTTCTTAATGTAAACCTATCTGTCAATCAGCCTTTTGGATCCATCTACCAAGCATAGTATAATATGCGTCTAGAAGGAGACCAGGAACGTGCCAGTTCTGCAATATAGACATGTTTGGAGTATATTGCGCTAATTAATTATGAAAAACTCCACGTATTTGTGGTATACAATAAAGTAAGGGCTCAATTATATGGCTCACGTAAGAATTCCATTACTTTCCATGTATAGAGCTATGGAGCTATTAAATTCCACCTGCAGCAAACACTTACGAATGACTTTGTATGGTAAGATCCCTGCTGCTTTGGGAGATTTTACCTAACGTGTTATTACATGTCTTTCATTAGAGTTAGTGAATATACTACATGTTCTCGGAAGGCTCTGAGTCCTCTTAGGGATAAAACCTTTTGTGTAAACTCAATCTTAAGTAGCTACGAGATTCTCAGTAAGAGAAAATTTAATGGTTAACTCAACCCTATACAACAATACTACAGAGTAATCAAATTAATCACAAAGGCCCTCATTCAATTGCAATTTGGCCAATTGAATAGGGGTCTAAATAAGCACATAACATATTTTTTTAAATAAGTTTTTACTTAGTAAACATCTATCCAAAAGCAAGGTTTTCACTAACTAAAAACTTATTTAAAAAAAATATGTTATGTGCTTATTTAGAGCACTATTCAATTGGCCAAATCGCAATTGAATGAGGGCCAAAGTCAATTACAAATACCTGCTCACACAATTAAATACTGACAACCAACTAATTCTAAGTCACAATTCATTAATACAGAACCCCAAGGGTAACACTTACCCACCTGCACTACAAATACATTTACAATCCCCACTGTATTAAAGGGTCATTGTAAGCATTTTCATATATATACATTTTCAGTTATATAAATATATATATATATATATATATATATATATATATATAAATAAATATATATATATAGACATATAACCAGAGTTTTGCAGTTTAAAGTGATACCTTTTTTTATTGGACAAACACATTCATAAATATTATGAGTAGCTTTAAAGAGCAGACCTCTCTTTTTCCAGTCAGGAGCAACTCTGATAGAAGATGCCTATTGAAATACAGAAATTACAGGTTTGTAAAAAAATTGTTCAGTTCAGTAAGCTGCGCGTAAGTCTACTTAGAGTAAATAAACAGGGTTGTAAATATTTGCACATCTGAGAGGTTGAGGTACCATAAAACTATAAGGAAATACAGGGACAGATCAGAAATAAACCAGAGACAAAAAAACAAAAAACATAACATATCTGTAATGTACAATTATAAGAATTCTAGATAATGCAACAAATATTCCATATTTACATTAAGACATGTGTTTTTCATATTAAAGTGTGTTAGCATTTTTATTTCAAAGGTCTTTCTTCCTTGTATGTTTTTAAAATTACCTTTGACTACTTTGATTTTCAAGTTTTGTACAGAGTGTTTTTTTGTGTGAAAAGTGGTGCCTAACTAGGGTACAGTAACTGTCCTCATCATGCTTTTTGATGGTACTTCTGTGTAGGTTCATTCTCATGTGCAGTTTCTGGCTGGTTTCTCCAATGTAGCATCCATTTTCCCATTGAGTACATTGTATCATGTACACTACATTGGATGATGTACATGAATATGATCCTCTGATGTTGTAGCTCTTGTTGTCGATCATGGCTGTGTCCTCTTTGCAGATGTGTTGACATAATTTGCAGCAATTTTTATTGCAAGGATTGGTGCCATTATCTCTGTGGTGCTGTTCATTGACTAATCTTCTGTTCACTAATGTTTGTCTCAGATTTGGTGGTTGTCTGAATGCAAGAATGGGAGGTTTGGGAAATATATGTTTTAATTCTATATTTTGCTTAATCTTTAGTATTTACTCTCATTTGTATTGCAACAGTTGTTCCCAGTGTGTTTAAATGCCAGAGACTACTTTCTGTGTAATGACATGAGGTTTGTAACCCTTCTGCCTGAAGGCGTCAAACAGTGTTTTTAAATGTTTGTCGCGATCCCCAGTGTTTGAACATATGTCATAATATCTGATGGCTTGACTGTAAATAACCACTTGTTTAGTATGGGAGGGATGGAAGCTAGACTTGTGTAGGTAACTACATCTGTCCATGGGTTTCCTATACACTGACCTTCTTTCTTTATTCAGTTGTACAATATACAGCAAGCAGAGGGGTTTCTTGATTTCTCCATAAAACCCCATAGCTCAACTGGTGAACCCCATAGCTCAACTGATATACCCTACTTAGGGTTTGTCACAAGGAGGTGCTAACTTTGTTTCAAAATTAGGGATTCAAAGCTTTTTGTAGCTGATGCATCATTAATTGTTAATGCAACAAAACCTTTTATAAGCTTTAAAACCTGCACTTTTAAATGCATGACAGAAAATGTGTGATGTCAGTGCTCTTTACCATGTGTTCATATTTCACTTAGAAAAAGGTTATTATTAGCTAGAAGTAACAAAAAATAGTTCAATGGAACTTTCTGTCAAATATAGTAGTAGTTTAGTAGTGCTACGAAAACCTTTTCCATATGCTTTCTGATTGTCCTAAGAGTTTTCATCGTTTTTACTTTTTTGACCAACTTATGGAGAAATTATTTGCAACAAGGGTCACTCTTTTACAGATGTACCGGACATTTATGGGCTGTTTTATGAATATACTGCCTTACCTGCAGACAGGGCTGTTTTTAGACAATAACTGTCTTCTCCTAATTTAGACTGGATCTCCCATACTTTACAAACTGCATAGCTTTGGTAACAGTGTATTGCTGCTGCAAGGTACAGCCATGGAGCAGTTGCGAAGAAGTGATAGTGCACTCTTCCACCAATGCTAGTTTGCAAAAGATGTCAGGAGCCACAGACTAAAGATGGAGTTAAAATCAGTTAATTCTCACTTTATTAATCAAAATACTTTTAAAAGTTTTTTTTCTAGTTAGATCTTTTAATTAGATCTAGTTAGAACTTTTAAGATCTAATTAGATCTTTACTGCTCATAAGGACTTTTTGGCATTGAATAGCAAGTAATAATACAATTAAACCCCCAAACTACAGTTGTATAGTTAGATATATACAGCCTTATTAAATTGCGATTCGGCCAATTGAATAGGGCTCTATTTAAGCATATAGCATATTTTTTTACAGAAGTTTTTAGTTAGTGAAGACCTTGCTTTTGGATAGAAGTTCACTAACTAAAAACTTCTGTAAAAAAACATGCTATGTATATAAATAGAGCCCTATTCAATTGGCCAAAGTGCAATTTAATAGGGCTGAAAACTCAGCCACATCAAGCAAGTATGTGCCTACACTGTGATTACAAAAGGACATCTAGTGGGCAAAATGCAGACTGCATGTAATTGAAAAGGCTAAAACTGAAGCAGAGAAGGAAGCATTCATTTGTTACAGAGCCCTCTACTAACAACAAAGCCATCCTCAACCCCAGCTCAAGCCCAGACAGACTGTCTCTCTGGCTTAAGTAAGGAGAAGACCCAGATCTTACTGTAAGGTGCTATGGCTCTGCTCAAACTCCTCCTCATGGTACAAATACAGATTAATCTCAAACATTTATTTAATCTTATCCCACTGGCATTTTCTCACTTCAAAATGTCTCAAAAGTGGAGATGCTAACAACTATACAGATGCCCCTTGGAGAATGGGAAACAGAGACTTGCAAGGGATTTGCCATGAAAAGTGACTGAATTTCTCCAAGTTAGCCGCAGGTTATGTCAATTAAGCTTTATTACTTCTTGTACTGCCCATACATTGAACTGACCCTGGTTTACATACATTCACCCCAAACCCTCCTGCCTTCTCCTACAGGAACATCCCTGGTTTGTGGGAATTTTCACACTACCCAGATCAGACTCAGGAAACCAGAATATCAAGATCACTGGAGCAGCCCAAAGTCCAGAGTTTCAGAATACAAAATGTTACTGGCTAATTAAAAATAATAAACCCTTTCCCCATCCCCTTGCCTAGGATAGGCATGATGTAAGAAGGAGTACACACCATTGATTAGTGTAACAGTTAGGGTCTCACTTTATTCCCTCTTGCACAGATATTTTTAAAACCATACAATAACCCACCCACAATAGCCAAACCCTCTTGGGCAAGCAAGGCTCTGTCAGATTGCTAATAACTTGTTTGATCTTCCTCTACCTAATTTTGATTGACAGGCTTGTTTATAGTCATGTTCCCACGGTTTCCAGATGTCTAGGGGGGTCTGGATCATTGTTCCTTATCGGTTCCTTAAGGCCCACCCATTACAACTCCAGCAATAACTATCCAGGTTCTTGTTTTTGTAATACTTTTGTTATCTGGTATATACTACTCTTTCTGCTGCTATTGGGGTTAAACGATCAATCTTTCTATTACTTTCTACTAACTAGGGCAGGGAAACATCCAAGTTGGGAGTCAGTGTAACCAGCATGGCTTACCCCATACAAATATGAGGAATGGATTCCTCTTCTACTAATTTAAAATTAGTCACTATCACATCAAGTCCTTAAGAGTAATTTCTTTTTATACAATTACACCTAGCAGGGTATGCTACTTCAACTAAAGATACTAATAGTGTCATATCTTATCATAATCTGAACAGAAATAAATTGTTTAAACATTAAACATAACTGAAAGACAAATTGTCACAGTCCTTAAAACACATCTCATGTTTATTGTAATAGCCCACATGGGCTAGGGTCCCAAATAGCAAATACATTGCATTCAGTGGGCTGTGACCATACATTTTTGGGTGATACAGGGCCCTTGCTTCTGGGGTTCAAGGGAGTCCCACCCTGGTCCCAAAAGTCAGTCATAGCACATCATTTTTGGAATACTACTAGATTAAGAATATTACCCTCTTCAGGATTTATATTGCTGCCTGACAATACTTACTCATATAACACTGCTGTGCAAAATAATTATTTGGAAAAGTGTGTAGCCAAAACTGAAATAAACTTCAGTTGATTGCAGGTATCAAAGTATGTAGCTGATGGCAGTATCCTTTTCAGCAATGTACTTCTACTGAAGTTTTATCTAAAAAGAAAAGGGGAGGGGGGGGGCAGTTGATATTATCTCCAAGCTCCTTACCACGTTTCTTTACATTTTACATGCATAATGACCAAATGGCATTTATATGCAATAAAAATAACTTTTCCTTTTTGAGTTTTATGGGAGATATAATTAATATATGCTATGCAACGGATCTATGTGCACTGTAACTAAGATCCTGAGACCTTTTTTCAGTGCTGCACGTTATGGTGCGGTCACTTTTAAAATCACTTTTATTGTGTCAATCAAATTTTATTATCAACAATGTCAATTATGTATCATTCAAACATAATTTTTTGACTTGCAGGTCAAAACAGCATATTCCATAAAATGTAATGTTCATTTCTTTGGCCTAGCATTAACCATAAATAACAGTGTGATTCTTCCTTCACCTTTTTCCTTTTTCATTTTCTAAAACAATGTATTATTAGCTAGCAAGGTAATTCTTTCACTTTTAATGTGGCTATATGCAAATTACTTACCATGCGTAAGCCCTTTTTCTTAACCAAAAGTAATGCAGACTCAGACCCATCCTTAGAGGCAGGAAAATGCCTCTGAAAATGTGTCCAACATATTGCAGCCAATCACAATCCTTTTTTAGATGCCACCCTGCTCTTTTAGCATGGGAATTTTAATTTAAATCAGAATGCTTGATTGAATTTATCAGTCCTATTCTGATTGGTTAAATTAGAATATAATATATAGTACATATTGGTTTATATATGCCATGGAGGTCCTGCAAGGGCCTCCAAGGCAAGGTAGTGAGCAGATGCCACAGGGGACTCTATAGGGCCCATATAGTATAGGGCTTGCATGTATGTGCCACAGGGGTCTGTTAGGGACTTCTGTGGTAAGGGTTAACAATTAGATGCCCCAGGGATCCTTTAAGGACCTCTGTGGCACGGGGTTATGTTTAGGTGCAATGGGGGTCTCAATAAATCCCCATGGTTATACTTAACAGGGATCTGGTGGGAGTGGTGAAGGGAATTCCCGCGGGTTCCCAGTGGTTGTAGGGGGGATCGGCAGTGGAGTTTTAAAATATCTGTCAATCACTTTTGTGTTTAACCCCTTCCCTGCCTTGGGAAGGTGGTTTCACTTTTCAGCAATGCTGCTCAGACTAGGGATATCATGGTAGCCTCACAGCATTGCTGAGTGGGGACTGTTGCAGCATCAGGGCTGTGGTCAAAAAGCCCTGATGCATAGCCCCCACATGACAGTGGGTTTTGGAGGGACAGGAATTTCGATCGCTATGTAAAAAAGCTACCGTAGTTGCAAAGAGCTTTTTTCTTTTTGCACAATTACATAAAAGATAAACAGGGCCCAAAGTATGTCTGTGAGCCACAGACTGTACAAAGCTCTCTTTCACCAGAAGGTGTGAAAAAGTTAACTCTTGGAGCAATTTGATTAACTTCAGGTGAGAACAGCCTTCAAAGGACTGAAGCTGTGAACTTGTTAGCGCCGTTTTTGCACAGCAGCTTAGAAGTGTGAAGAGGCTGTGTTTAAGGCCTGCAGACTGTTTTGGCCTAAAGCTCTGTTTGGGTCTGAGGCTGTGTTTGGCCCCACAATTCAAAAGGCTATGAAAGAGACTGTGCAAAGTTTACTCGGAGAGGTCAGACTCACAGAAATGTATGCTTTTTATTTGAGCTGTAAAGAGAGAAATACAGAAAGGTGTTTATTGAAGCTGAGAAGTGTGTACAGATGGTTTGAGTTGTTAAAAGGAACACAGAGAGGAAGTCCATACTGGTATCTGAAACTAAGGAAAGACACAGAGATATAGCGGCATGGAGCTGATGAGCGATATGTAGAAGAAGAGTGGAAACGTTAAATCTAAGTAATTAAAAACAAAGTATAGGAGGTAATGCTCCGGTGTGAGCTAGGTCTGTTATATTCTTTGATTTGTGTTGGTGTATATTTTGTAATACTGGTGAATATGTTCTATAGTAAAATTTGGAAAAGCATTAAAGCTTCCTTCAGTTGTATTCCTCCATCAAAGTGGAGACAGATAGCTTGCCACAATATATATATATATATATATATATATATATATATATATATATATATATATATAATATGAGTATTGCTTTTTGACTGTATAAAGAGAGGTTTATCTCTCAAAAGCTTATTACTATATTATGAATAAGTTTGTCCAAAAGAAAAGGTATCACTATATACTGCAATACTCTGATTATATATATATATATATATATATATATATATATATATATATATATAAATATATAAATAAACTGTTTTTTGTCTTGAATATGGGGCAAGAAGAAAAAAAGCAAATGCCCCCTCTAAGCCTTTACTAGTTAAACTATGGCACTTTTGTGATGCTTTAGCATGCCTTTGGTACCTGTCAACTAGAGACCTCTAGTGGTACATTGAGAAAGTATATATTTTATTCCACCACAAGATAGCATTGTAGACTGTAAAGTAAATAATGCCATGTCTGCTTTATTCTTGTGTTCACTAAAATGTTTTCCATTTCTGTAAAATTGCTTCCAACAAAGTAAAAATAATATTCATGAAGTAATTATGTTATATGTAAGAATAAAAAAAAGGCTTAAGCCAGTTTTCATACATGCAAAACAACCAAAGGACACTGCAAATACACAAGTACATCCATTTCTTCACCAGATGTACCAATCAAAAATGTACAACTCTGTAATGTTCACATTTAAATAATCATAAGTATACATATGCAATTGTATAATATAGTTTTATTATCTATGGTATAAACCATTGTTTTAAACTCACATTTATGACTTTAAAGAACTAGAGAGAAGCAATATAATAATCGCTATATACAATAATTTTAAAATGAAATTTCTAATGTTTGCTTATCTGCATCTATGAGGGGTGAGAGGAGACACTGAATGCAGAGACTTTATTAAACTGCTTTAATTGATATGTGGCAATCCTTAATGGATTTAAATATGATTAATTGGAAATGTATCAGTTTAGGCCCCTGCATCTTGAGGAAGCAGATTCATTGAACTTTGTAGTGATCACTATCAAATTATGTTCTTAGGAAGAGCATACCGTGAATAGGTGACTACAATCTACTTTTTTCATTCCCTGTCAAAGGAGGGACGTATTTTAGATTTTGAGTCCTATAAATGGAGTATTTGTGTATTAACGTTAATCACCATTATAGTTGTCGTACTGCGAGTTGCGAGGCGAGCAGTTGAGGCACACAGGACTTAGGGTGCAATGAGCCACATGGCATTCCCAAGCACAAAAGTTGCAGCGAGGACCGTAAAGTAGATGAGAGGAGAGGTTTGCGATGAGCGCCAAAGGCGCTCAGAGGTGCAAAATCCTCACATTGTGTGGCAAACAGCATTGCCAGGTTTACAATTTTATTCCCGCCATTTATGACGGGCAATTTCCTAGTATGTATATAAACAGGGGCACTCTTTTATAAAATCATCTTAATTTTTTTTTTAAAAACAAGAATTCTGTCAAGTGAAGTGTTGTATCCATGGCATTGTACAAATACAACTGTATCCGTGTATACAACACAGATTTTTTGCCTTCCCAAAGCTAAAGGGATAATTGTTAGTTATTGTGTAGATGCTTAATTAACCCAGACGTGTTATTCAATTAACAAACTAAAAAAGCAGTCATTTTATATTTTCAAAAAGTTTAATAAAATTAAGTTAAATTGTTTTCACAGAACCATTCAAGTACTTGTTTTATCCAAACATTATTAACACATCAATTGCAAAGTCATTTGTATGTAGAAATAGTGAAAACATTTGAAACATTTTCTGCTAAAAAGTTAACTATTTAAAAGATACTAGACAGTGGTTAAAGATCCAGTATAATGCTATAATATCATGAGCGAGATGTCTTTAGATGTTTTAGTTGATCAATGATAAAATTCTTGTTTATATATTTGCAGTATATTTACTGTATACTTGCTTTAAAACATCAGCATTAAACATCACAGTCTCCAGTCAAGCTGCTTGTCTCCACCTATTATTAGGCCATTGAGGTTTTCTGACTGAGAAATGGGTTTAAATGGCTTAAAAGACAGACAAGATCCAGCTTGTATCCAATATCTAAACAATGCTATTCAATGACTGAATTCCAACTGTCCTTTGCTAAGAGGAAAACTATTTAATACAAGTCTCCATCCAATGAAGAGTACATCCCATTTCTATAGACAAGTTGTTCTGTATCTGTATAGAACTTTAGACTTTCTTCACAGCCAGAGCAGTTCTTGCCCTCCTCCCGATGGCCTCAATTGGTGATGGAGACAAACAGCAAAGAAGGAGGCTCAACAACTAAAGTTTCATAGTAGGTTTAATACTGAATGTTGCTTTTGTAAATCATTAACCAAAGTGGGAAAAGGAAATAGGGATTACAACCCAGATCCGTAATAGAGTAATTGAGTTAATATTTACTGATAACCAATGTGAGGATCTACAGAAAGTCCCCTCTACTGGTCAATAGAACCCTATTAAATTAATAATTGTTTCTATAATACCTCTGTTAATACATAACCTTTATTACTACAATTAAAAATCATGAATAGGGAATTGATTCAATAAAACTACTAAATCCAGTACTATTAGATTTTATATAAGCATAATGTTCCTTAGAAGAAAACTATGTGGGGTAACACCAACCAAATGTCAGGTAGAAGACTTGCCTACAATGAACAGTGTGCCTCTGGGTTAGCCTAGTGAGGGGCACCCATAAAACCCACACCTAGTCTACAATGTCATAACTAGCTACCATAGTCAATTCCAGTTAGCAACAGACTGCTCTAGGGTATAGCATCAAAAGTTACTATACAAATAATTATTGCATTAACCGGCAACTTGCCCATCAAAAATGACAACATGATATTGTATTATACATTGTGTTTTCTGTCTGTTTATGTACTATCTCTCTGTGTACCATACGTGTCTCGCTGTACACCTCCTGTCTCTTTTCAGACTTTTTCAAAAATATGTAATAAATCAGTTTAACCAATAAAAATATAATATTTTTTATTTCATCCAATTTGTATATTTTTTATCTCTAAACAAATAATGAACAATATCTTCATATTAAACTGCAAACATTTAGTTATTTTTAATATACTTGAAGATCATAATAATGTACCATCAATATTTTTACATATCATGTTACATTTTTTTATGTACAATAAAAATACACATTTTCTATATGCAAAACCAATACATTTTAATTTACACATAAATAAATGTAATGAAATCACAAATATAATAATAACACATGGTAAATATATACATATTCACCATTTTATCACATATCAACAGTATCCTCTGGTAAATTACTTATTACCTCAGTTTTCACTTCGCCAGTTCTAATTGACCAATCATTGAATAGATTTTTGCCTTCTGATCTCATATTTTTCTCTAACTTAAGATGTTTAAATATTTTCCATAGTGTACTTGACTTTAGACATGTTTCAACAATGTTTATCCAATTTCCATGTTCAACAACAGGCAATGATTGCCTAAAATCCCCACCTAACAACATCACCTTCCCCCCAGAAGGCAGATCATTAGCCATGACTTCACATAACAAATGATCAATACATTAAAGACCATGGCAGATATCATTGTTGTCTCATCAATTATAATTAATTTACTTTTTCTTAGATTTTTAGCTTGTAATGATGACATTCTAATATCTAAGACTGATGTATCCAAAATGGAAACTGGAAGTTTAAATCCACTATGTACAGTTCTACCACCTTCCAACAAAAGTGCAGCAATTCCAGTAGTTGCAAATGGGAGAACTATTTCACCTTGACCTCTAATTAAACTTATTAATAAATTATATAAATACGTTTTGCCTGATCCACCAGGTCCATCTAGATAAAAATAACGCTCCTTGACCATTTCGTCATCTACTGCTTGTTGTATGGCTTTAAATGCTTCCATTTGCAATGTATTCAAAGTTAAATTTTTTCTTCTGCTTTTTGTTTTTCCACAACAGAGTCATACTGTTCATAGTTGATTTCCTCTATAACTCCTGGATCTGGAAGATTAAAAGTTGCACAACTTAAGCCATGACAAAGAAAGACCTCTTGAATTTTCATTAATCCTTACAATTCTGCCATGGACTCACTATGTTTTAAAAAGTCTTTGCACATATTTAATTAAAATTTCTGCCACAAAGATAATGCATTAGGTACATTACAAAATATGCAAATTAATGAAAAATGTTCCCTCATCTGCCGTGGTATTTGACATAGTGATGCTTCTTCTAGACATCTCTCCCATTAAGTATCATTTGCAAGGAAGTTTCTTTGTCGCGCAGTTAATTGAAAGGTAACATAAACAATGTCATTCACAGTTCTCAAATGTTCCAAACTTTGGGCACCAGGAACATTTAGAAGGAGTAAACGTAAACAAAAACGTTCAATGTCTCTTGGACTAATAGTATAAGTTCTTGGAATAATTTTATCACCACACCTTTTTCGCCATGCCCCATTTATGAAAACATAATGATATGGGATCACTATGTATAAGAATTCCCTTCACTGTCATTACAATTTAATGTAAACGAAGCAGTAAGTGTCGTTTCTCTATGTTTATTTTGGCCAGGAGCATTTCTTTCATCACCAGCATTAAAACAAACTAAGTGTCTTTGTGGAAAATTAACAGCTAATCGATAAACTGCATGTGACCGATCATGCATTTCAAATTCCAGAAGGAGCCACATTGCTCCTGGAGCACTTACGTAGCGAGCATCTACATGACATGAAAGTTCATCATGTAAAATCTGATTGTCTTCTTCGTTTTGGCCACTTTGCACCACTACAGTTACATAGTTACATAGTAATCGGTCCATCAAGTTCAACCTGTTAAGATCTCCTCTGATCTGCAATATGCGGATTAGTTATTAATTAATTTGTTATTAAATAATTATTAATAGTATAGTATTGGAGGATGAAGAAAGAGTTAGTTCATCAACTTCAACCTTTTTTTATCTCTATTGATCTTTTTAATGTGGACTATTTATTATTAAATGTTAATTGTTAATTGATCCAGAGCAAGGCAAACAGAAAAAAAAACAATTGAAACTTTGCCAATTGTCTCATAAGGGGAAAAAAAGCAAAATTCCTTCCTGATCCCAGAAACTTGCAATCAAATTTCTCCCTGGATCAATATTCCTTCGCTAGTTATCTAGGATAGCCTTGAATGCCCACTTTATTCTAAAATATATCTAACCCCTTTTTGAAGTTGTCTATTAAATTCGCTGTTACCACCTCCTTTGGTAGAGAATTCCACAGTTTAACCACCCTAACTGTGAAGAACCCTTTTCTTTGTTTAAGGTGAAATCTTTTTTCCTCTAACCTCAAGGGATGTCCTCTCAGTTGAAAATCTCTTGCTACAAAAAGTTCACTTGACAAAGCCTTATATTGACCCTGGATGTATTTAAATAAGGTAATCATATCCCCTCGTAGACGCCTTTTTTCTAGCGAAAAAAGAGTTTAATTTGGTTAGTCTTTCTTCATAACTTAGTCCCTCCATTCCCCTTATTAGTTTTGTAGCCCTTCTCTGTACTCTAAAATGTCCTTTTTATGAAGTGGTGCCCAAAATTGTACTCCATATTCCAAATGAGGGCGTACTAGGGATTTGACTAGGGGCAGAATTATATTTACTTCCCTTGCTTCTATACCCTTCCTAATACATGCTAATATTTTACTTGCCTTTGCAACTGCTGCTTGGCTTTGAGCGCCGTTACCTAGGTGGTTGTCCACTAGTACTCCCAAATCCCTTTCAATATCTGATACCCCTAGATTTGCTCCATTAAGATTGCATGGCTATTTTTACTTCCCAAATGCATAACCTTGCATTTATTTGTATTAAATCTCATCTGCCATTTAGCCACCCATTTCTCTAATTTATGCAAATCCCTTTGTAGGGAAAGTACATCATTATCTGATTTTATTACCTTGCACATTAGCAAAAACGGCGATACTACTTTCGAGTCCTACTTCTTTGTCATTAATAAATATGTTAAAAAGGAGAGGACCTAATACTGAACCTTGAGGAACCCCACTTATCACATTAGACCAATCGGAGTATGTTCCATTTACAACAACCCTTTGCTTCCTATCTTTTAGCCAGCTCTCGATCCATGAGCAGATATTTACTGCAATTCCTGTATCCCTTAGTTTGCTCACTAGTCTTCCATGTGGCACTGTATCAAATGCCTTTGAAAAATCTAAGAAGACTACATCCACTGAGTTGCCCTGATCCAAGTTCCTACTAACCTCCTCATAAAAACTAATTAGATTGGTCTGACACGACCTATCCTTCACAAATCCATGTTGACTGCTACCTATGATCTTGTTCAAATAGACATATTCTTGTATTCTGTCCCTTATTAACCCTTCTAAAAGCTTCCCAACTACAGATGTGAGGCTCACTGGTCTATAATTCCCCGGATTTGCTCTAGATCCCTTCCTAAATATAGGTATCACCTCTGCTTTTCTCCAGTGATCCAGTAGAGACCCTGTAGTGAGTGAGTCTTGAAAGATTAGATATAATGGTTTGGCTATTACAGAACCCAGCTCCCTCAGTACCCTTGGATGTATTCCATCAGGACCTGGGGCTTTATTAACATTTATTTCTTCCTGCATTAACCAATTATTTAGTGATGGTAGTGTAACCCCATTATGTTGTGGTGCCCCAACCACTGGTACCTCCCTTGTGTATACCGACGAAAAGAACCTATTTAGCTCATCTGCCTTTTCCTGGTCACTAATTATCAGATGGATTGTAATGTTCCTATAGCTACCTTCCTCACCTTCTTCCCATTAATATATTTAAAAAATGTTTTAGGTTTAGTCTTACTTTCATTTGCAACTGACTTCTCATTTTCTATTTTAGCCAGTCTAATAGCCCTTTTGCAAGCCTTGTTGATTTCATTATAGTCACATAAAGCTGCCTCTGTTCCCTCTTTCTTGTATAATTTAAATGCATGTTTCTTTTTCCTTATCATGATCTTTAAGTCATTGTTAAGCCACATGGGATGTGATTTACTCCTATTCATTTTATTTCCACATGGTACATGCCGATGAGTATGTTTATTTAGTAAGGATTTGAATGTTGTCCATTTATTTTCAGTATTTTTCCCTGTAAGTTCTTTATCCCAGTCTATATGTTGTATTGCTGCCCTTAGCCCATTAAAGTTAGCCCTTTTAAAATTTAGAGTTTTTGTTGGCCCCTTACAACTCTGTTTTTTGTATTCAATCTCAAATGAGACTGTGTTGTGATCACTGTTCTCCAAGGGTTCCCCTATTTTAACATTTGATATTATATCAATATTACTTGTGATGACTAAATCCAAGATGGCCCCATTTCTAGTAGGTTCTTGTATTACCTGGGCCAGATAATGATCCCCGAGTGTACTCAAGAACCTGCTTCCCTTAGCTGAGCTGCTGGTCTCATTTATCCAGTTTATTTCAGGGTAATTAAAGTCTCCCATTATTAGAACTTGCCCATGCTTAGCTGCATTTCCAATCTGTAACAATAATTGTATTTCCTCACTTTCAGCTATATTTGGGGGTTTATAGCATACTCCCACCAATATGTGTTTAGAATTAGCTCCTCCACTATTTAGCTCAACCCACAAAGATTCAATGATGCCGTTAGTGCCAGCATAAATATCTTCTCTGACTATAGGCTTAAATTCAGGATTAACATACAGAGAGATCCCTCCTCCTCTTTTACCATTTCCCCAATCTATCCTAAATAGGTTATAACCATCCAGATTAACAGTCCAGTCATGAGATTCATCCCACCAAGTTTCAGAAATGCCTATTAAGCCCTATTATTCTTGTACTAGCTCATCCATTTTCCCAGGCAAACGTCTTGCATTAGCAAGCATACACTTTATGTTGCTTTGACGTTGTGAAGAGCTTGCCACTGTATTTGAGGCCCCTATTAATACCTCCCTACTGTCTACTGTAAGCCTTCCCCCTTTTCCTCCCCATGGGTAACTAATTCATCCCTTTCCCTCTCGACCCTTTTTACCCCAATACTTCTATATAGTCCCTCTCCCCCACCTACAAGTTTAGAAACTTCTCCAGCCATTCTACCATCCTATCCCCCAGCACAAATGCTACCTCATCTTTAAGGTGAAATCCATTCCTGCTATAGAGATTGTACCCAAGTGAGAAGTCAGCCCAGTGCTCTAAAAACCCAAAACCCTCTGCACTGCACCACTTTTTTAGCCACGCATTAACCTCCCTAAGCTCCTTCTGTCTCCCTGGGCTAGCCTGTGGCACTGGTAGTATCTCAGAAAATACTACCTTGGAGTTCCTTGATTTAAGCTTATTCCCTAGTTCTCTAAAATCATTCTTTAGGACACTCCGTCTTCCACTAACTTTGTCATTGGTACCAATGTGTACCAAGACCGCCAGTTCATTACCAGCCCCTCCCAATAATTTATCCACCCGATCCACAACATGCTGAACCCGAGCACCTGGGAGACAGCAAACTGTTCGATTGCTGGAATCTGGGTGACAAATAACCCTGTCTACCTTCCTAATAATAGAGTCCCCTACCACCAAAACATTCTGTTGCTCTGCCTATTCTGTCCTCCCACTCCTCCAGTAGAACTGTTCTGTTAGATGGGAACAGCCCTATCTGGCATTGCCATTCCTGAATGGACATCCCCAACAGTTGTACTCAATCTGGCAAATCTATTGGTGTTTGCCAACTCAGAACTGGCCTGCCTCCTCCTGTTCCCCCTGATTCCCCTTCTAACTGTAACCCAGCTACCTCCCTGGCCATCCTCACTAGACCCAGCTCCTCCCTCCACACTAGACCCAGCTAAACTGTGCTCCGTGAGGACACCTCCCTTTCCAGTGAAGCAATATCACTAAGTGCTGCAATTCTACTCTCCAGATCTTCAATTTGAGCTTCCAGAGAGGCCACATGCTCACACCTGTCACAGAGGTATGGAAGCTGGATCATCTGTTCCAGTAGTGCATACATTTGGCAGGATGTACACTGAGTGAGGTTGCCACTGGACTGACTCATTATTATCAGTTAGAAAAATACAGTGAGAAAACAAATCAATGTATTTGTATAAAGATTACTTTTCTACACCTTAACCCAAACAAAACAGAAAAAAAATATATACGTTTGTTTTCAGTTTTTTCTTATAATACTCCTTTTCTTTGGATTTCCTCCTTTTATTCAATCTCCTACACACTAACTACACTTACACTAGAAATGATTGTAAGCTCCCAAGCTTGCTCTTCCCTTGTTAAAATAGACCCTGCCTACTCACCTGTACAATGATAAATGAGCACAGGACAGAAAACACTGCACTGCCTCACAGAACGGATTCAGCAGAACATGACAAAATGCACACAGATATAACTTACACAGGCCAAGCCACACCCACTCTCAACTGGACCCGGATTACAGCCCACAGGAAGAAAACACTGCACCGATTTACAGAATTGATTCAGTTGCTGCATCATATCCTTTGTATATATATTTATACACATAATTGATTTGATAGAAGTGCAAGCTTACACATTTATGTGTACATTGTACTGCATCAGCAAATTTGGATTATACTGTATGGAACAACATATCGGTTATCTACAAGTTTTCCATGAATATATGTCGTTTTTGACCTTCTCTTTTTTGATACAAAGGATATCCATCTCAATTTGCAAAAGTTTTCACTCTAAATTCTTTAGAGAAATCTTTGATGCATTTATTATTTTCCATACATGGCGACTGAGGATTTATTTCCACATGGGCCATGAATCATACGATGTGTAACAATTTCATAAAGTGTAGCATGTTTTTGTGGATCTGGTAGTTCAGCAATAATAACTGAATCCATTCAATCAGCAGAATTCAATTTATCTTTTTCTTGAAGGATTAAAAGAATATGTGCATGTGGAAGGCCTTGTTTCTTAAATTCTATACATAAGCCACACACTTAACAAATACATTTCCGATGGTTATGTCATATATTATTGCTGATAGTTTAATTTTGAGAACTCTAGCCACTAAATCTGGTCTATCAGAAGCAGTTTGTCCATTTTCCAAATTATCCACAGTTTCTGACCATTGTGGATTACATGTAAATGTAATAAATACATCTGTTTTCCCAAATTTAGTAACAATAGTCATAGCTTCATTGTATCTTTCTCTCATATTGCAAGCAGATCCTTGGAAAGAAGTTGGCAAAATGATGGCTCGGCCAGCTGGAAGTTCTCTGTTTATAGCAACTTCAGCTACAAAATCTATAAGTCCACAATACTGTTCAACATGTAGCTTATTTTGTTGATATTTTTAAAAATTTAGATTATTTGCTTCTACTTGAAGATATGTATCTTTTAACATAGCGTTACCAACAAACTCGCAATTACGACAACTATATATGTGATAACATAGACATATAAAACACTGCTTAGAAATAAATACCCTGTGTCTTTAGGAATTAGTGAAACCCCACAATACTGTAAATACATGAAGTGTGAAGCAGTCCTGCAACATTTGTAATCACCTACAGTTTAAGTCATATGTAAACACACTCATATCTCCTCATCTGAATTGGTAGGGTTAAAACATCCTCAAATGCGTGTTTCCCCGTTTATGTATACAGATTCTTCAAAGGAGAGTCTACATCTAATTAAGATCACATCCTCTTTCTATAGACAAGTCGTTCTTTATCTGTTCAGACCTTTAGACTTTCCTCACAGCCAGAGCAGTTCTTGGCCCATCCCGATGGCCTCAATTGGGGGTGGAGACAAATAGCACAGTAGGAGGCTGAGAAACTAATATTTCATAGTTTAATACTGAATGTTGCTTTTCTAAATCATTCAGTAGGTATTTTATTAATCACCAGTGGATAATTAAAACATCTAGTGCCTATTGTTAGAGCATTACAGTGGCATATTAAATAGACACTTAATCAACTGTTGTATAAAGATTGACAGTAATACCACTTAGTACTGTTTCATATTGCATATAAATGAACCCATCTAAGTTTGAAAGCTCTTCATTCCAGATTTAATAAGGATTATTAAGTTTAGCATTGGAAATAATTTCCAAATTGTTCTGTTTTTTTATAGCTTTTTTGTAACACCACATAATAATTTTAAATTTGATAAACAAACTGTTTTAAGGCAAGGCTTTATTCTTCAGATCATTCATTGAGTCCCTTCATGTATTATTGTGTGTGTTACAAATACTCGTGTAAATGGCATCCTCTGTACAAAACACAGAATAGCTATTTTCCACAGATTCTATGTGTGTAGTGGAAGGATATTCTGTGTGTTTTAGGATTGACAGCCAACTTTGGGAGAGTGAGGTGAGAAGTACTGTGGAGAGATAGAAAGAGAGAGGCGGCATGGGGTGTACAAGATGAGTGAATCGGGACAAATGGTAAAAGAGGGAGAATGGGCATGGACAGCAAAGAAAAGAAGACAAGGCTCAGGGGTGGGTAAGCATCAGCAGAGGGGAATGAATGGGCTACAAATGAGAAGACACAAGCAAGAATGCGGCAGATAGTATAATATGCTTGAGGTATATAAGATAGAGGGATTTTCAGCCTGTAATCCGTAGATCGTTTGCAGCTCACAAAAAGATGCCAATTGAATAGCAAATTAGTTTACAGGCTACATTACAGGCTCCCATAAACAACAATAGCTCAATTGAATCGAGGCCCAGGTGAAGACACCCAGTTTTTAATTCTTTTGGGTTTCTGCCTCATTGTAAAATATTTTTTTTATTGTGTTACTTAGCTTCACTGCCTTGTAAACTATATTTTGGCCATTTTATTATTAGCATAAAACAATTAAGCTTGAAATCTTTTGGACACTGATGATCTTTTAGAGACATGTTCATATTAATTTATAATAGTATACACTCTGAAGATATGATATTCTCTTTTTTGTACTTTTTCGTTCTACGATATGCTTTATGTGCTTGCATTTTAAAATATAATTGTTTTTGAATTTTGAATTTTAGGACATTATTGAACACCACCCAACACATACCCACCACCCATAACTCCTTCCTACATTCTTATATTCTACATACCAATACACACCCATAATGGAAAATTTAGCAGGTACACAAACACTGAGTGATGTTATGCTTATGAGATTTAGACACAAAGAGCCTCACTTAATTGAGGCATCATAAGTCACTTAATGTTAATGTAGCACTTACATTTTCTGGCCTGCTGCGGGCCCGAGTTAAGGTGCTATTCAACCTCCAAGCCCGTAACTTGTAAGTGAAGGCCATAGGACTCTGAAATCCAACCTCTGTTTTTTTAAGTCCTACGGGCTTCAACCTCCAAGCCTATCGGACTTTGAGAAATGGAGGTTGGATTTTCAACGTCCCACGGGCTTGGTGGTTGAAGCCCGTAGGAATTCCCATTGATTGCTGTGCTTGATATAACACGAAAATTAAACATGAAATAAAGTATTGGAGAATGTTGTGCTATTAATTCTAAGATCTAACATCACTTTCACTCTTCATAAAAGTACAGTATTGCTTTTTTATTTGCTTTTGAAGTGCTCCTATTTTTCATTAAGCACTTTGCGAGACCTCCTTGGTACCATTAACTTATGGTTAGATATTTACCATTTGCAGGCTTGACGGAGTGGTTAGCGAGGGGGAATCGTAGCAATTGAATATGGATTTGCAATTTTAGCTTTCGGGACTCTTGAGGCCGTGAGGGATCAAGGGCTTGGAGGGCATTAACTTGAGATTTGACAAATTGCAATGGATTGCAGCTCGCAACGCGTAACTCAATCCGAGTCCGCAAACGGAAGCCAAGTGAATAGCAAAATAACTTGCAACCTCCACTTGCGAGCCCAGATCTCCAAAACTGAGCAGTTGAATGAGTGTCAAAATATATTCTTCTAAAGCCCCGCCAATGACAGGAGAAACAAACAGAGAAGGACATTGCTCAAGAGGAGGGCCAAGAGACATCTCTTAGAATATGAGGAACTGGCAGGACCATCGTCCACCATTTGACCACCTCCCACAGATGGTTCCTCTTCCTGGTTTCTCACATTGGGGGTAGCCAGCTTCATTGAGCCCAACACCTCTGTCATCTTCCATGGAAGCATTAGGCACTCCATTTAGTCACCCTTTCCCACTTCTTAGGTGGAGGTTAAACTGGTCAAGCAAATTCATCAGCAGGAACAGACCATGGGCAGGTATTTCCTTGTGATTGGTGGCTCCCAAAGACAGCAGATCAACACATTGGGTATGACAAACACAAGCAACAGTGGTAGATCACAGTGAAACTACAGCAAAAAAACTGCAACAAATTGAGATTGCTTAGTCCATTGAGAGTCAGCTCCTTGGCCCTGACTAGAACTTGAGTTGACTGGGGCAATGCTGGGAATAGTGAACAGGTAAACTGCAGTTACCTCCCAATCCACTGCACTGGAGGAGAGATCCCCCAACCCACCCCTCTAATGCCCATAGTACTGCTGGTGACATATTTCCACTGTCCCCAAGAATAACCCACTCAAGGGACTGATCCGCTGGGGGCACTTGTTTGGGTGCTACTGGGAGTAAGAACGGGACCAGTTAGATTTTTTTTGCATGTCTTTTTAATTATATTTTTTCCATTCTCTTTCAGGTAGTTCTGAAATAAAACACTACAGCTTGTTGAGCCCCAAGCAGTGCTAGTTTATACATTCCACACCAACACCCTACATGTACATAACCACATCTGATCTGTGAACACATCTTACATAGGCTTATAACAGTGGATAACAAAATCAATTAATGCATAATTTAGAAAATTAAACATAACAGTTTCCTAAAAGGTTTAATAGCCTAAACTTATGGTCACTATATATCCACTCTATGTTGTTGTTGTTTAGTTGTTCACTCACGTTCGACTCTCCGTGACTCTATGGACCTCAATACGCCAGGTACGTCTCTCACTCGCTGTCCCTCTGAGCTCCATCAAGTTTGTGTTCTTTGTTCATTGTTTCTTCTTGTGCCTTAAATCTTTCCCAGCATCAGAGTCTTTTCTAGGGAATCCTATCGTCTCATGATATGGCCAAAATATTTTAGCCTCAGCCTCATGATCATACCTTCTAGTGAACAGTTTGTCTTGATTTCCTGAAGTATTGATTGATTGGATCTTCTTGCATTCAAAGGGACTCTAAGCAGTCTTCTCAAACACCACAATTGAAAGGTGTCAATTCTACAGCGCTCAGACTTCTCTATCGTCCAGCTCTCACATCTGTATGTTATTACTGGGAATTCCATAGTTTGATCTATGTGGACCTTTGTTGATAGTTTAATATCTTTACATTTTACTAGCTTGTCCAAGCTTGACATGGCTTTGCTCTACAGAAGAAAACATCTTTTAATTTCATGACTACAGTCACCATCTGTGAGATCTTGGATCCCAGGAAAATAAATTCTGTCACTGCCTCCACTTCTTCCCTGTTTATTTGCCAGGAAATGAGATTGCCATTTGCCATGATCTTCTTATTTTTTACATTGAGCCGCAGGCCAACTTTTGCACTCTCTTCTCTTACCCTCATCAATAGGTCCTTTAGTTCCTCCTCACTTTCAGCCATCAGAGTAGTATCTGAGGTTGTTGATATTTCTTCCAGCAATATTGATTCCGGCTTTGGATTCATCCAGTCCAGCCTTATGCATGATATACTCTGCATATAAGTGGAATAAAAAAGGTGAAAATATACAACCTTGTCGCACTCCTTTTCCGATCTTGAACCATTTTGTTATCCTATGTTTGGTTCTGACCATGGCTTCTTGGTCCACATAGAGATTCTTTAGAAGGAGGATGTATCATACTGCTTTTTAACTTTTCACTGACAATTGCTGAGTGTAGTATAATGAGATTCTCTTCTCCTAGGTGCTAACTAGATGAACAAATTATGTAGGTGCTATGCACTATTACTCTTAGTAGCATTTTAGGAATTAATTTGTTGGAGAATTCAAAATAGTTATTCTAGTGTACTGGCCAGATATAAACAATTTGTAATAGTTAGTTAGGGGTTAGTTGGGTTATGGGACCAATGAGGAGAAATTGTCCAAGTTTTCAGTTACATAGGCCACAAGACACACTGTCTCCTTCCTTAATTAGCCAGCTAGCCCCTGCCTCACAGATTAATTTGTTAATTACTGTTCCAGGCTCCAAGGTCGTTAGGGAGTTTGCCAGGCCCTAATTGACAGGTGGGCCCTGTTGCTAGGAGAAGGAGGCAGGAGGATTAACTAAACGGAAGGTTTACTAAGGGGTGTGGATAAATATGCCCGATTTGTGACTAATAAAGAGTTCTCAGTGTGATCATACATAATCATGTGTGTGCTCATTCTTGAGGGAAGGGCTAATCCTGATCATTGGGATTAATACTGCTATACCTGCTTAAAGGAGAGTTACAGCCAGTAAGTCTGCTACTCTGGCTAGTGGTTCCTGTGTTCCCATGGTAGTCCAATAACGGTCTAGTTCCATCTCTGCAATAAGTGATAACAACAAGAACCATCACCTACTTACTCCTGAGTGGGTCAGAACCAGGTTCTTTGCAAGCCCAATTGAAGTAGTGGTCTTGACATCACCATGATAAAAACAATCCCCTACTATTCACCACTATACAATCTTGTCAAATGCTGAAAACAACTTTATTTGTTACATATGTGGCATCTCTTTTTCTCCCTTAAGTTCAGAACATGGAATTTCAGGATGCCAAATCTGATTGTCTCTGCCTTTTGTGGCAACTGCAATAAAAATGTTGATTATGTTATTTAATAAACCGTCTAAGAAGGGTTGGTGGCACCAAGACATCAACCAGACATTGATATTGAGATCCTACTACAGTAATATGCAAGGAGGTTAATTAATGCATACTCTATTACTTATACTATTCCTAAAATTGCTCGTACTGTATGGCATCTCACAAATCTCTGTGTATCAAGTGCTCTTTACAAGGAGTGGACTTTTTGTATGAAATTGTACTGAAATAAAAAAAAATCAGGGACTCAATATCTGCACATTTTCTTATAACTATGGGATGTTCTATTCCAAGTCCAGATATTACATTGGTCCTAGGCATATATTATCTAAGAAATAAAAGAAGCTTGTAGATAATTCATTCATATATGGCAAATGGTCATTAGCAAACAAAATATCTCTTAATACACAACATGGATGAGGACACTATCACTATACACAGATAGTCATACATATAATGTTGATGTGATTTTTGTCTGTAACATAGATGTCTTATTTTCTCTCTATGTTGCATCTTGTAACAAAATGTTAAAGGGATATGTAAGTGAGCTGGATTATGATTGCATCTGATAGAAGATAATTAGTAGTGTATGAAAACATTTTTTTGCATGAAACATACCAAAATAAGCATTTAAACACTTACCTTGAATTTAGTAAAATATCTTTTAATTTCTGTCAGTTGAAACTTATAACACCCTCCAAACCCAAGCTAAACTGGTATACAATTTGAAAAATAGTTTTGGCTAATCAGGAGGACGTAAAGACTGAAACATTTGTATAACAATCTGGCAGTTGCTGTTTGATTTTTTTTCTCTCTGCCTGTCGCCTTATGGTGCAATTTCAGCTGTGAAACCACCAACCATCATTTCCTATAGAGGTCACACACTGTACCCTGCAGGGTACACTTTATGTAAGCTTCCTAGGGGTGTGCACATCCACATATCCGTATCTAGCATATAAATATGAAAGTACATTCCACTTTTCAAAATAATACATATTTTTCTACTGATCAGTAGCTGTTTATTAGGCAACATTTACTAAATTTCATCATATTTGCATGCTGATCATGAGTACTTTTTCTATTGATCCTTTGAGTATCTCATACATGTTTAATGATGTTTTTATCATAAAACAGAACTCATGAAAATTTACATTTTTTCTTATCTATGTTAATAAAAGACCATTGCAGTAAATTTCATCAAGAAATATTCACATTGCTTTCTGAAAAGGCCACTTCTAACAAGTATAATTCATTTGGGATTTAAAATATATCTGTTACAAATACTACAGAACAGGGTTTTCAGCATTTATATTGCAGCTCTTTGATACAGATATAAATAACAGATATAAATCTCCTTCAAGCTTCCACTGACCAGAACAGAAAATAATAATTGTATGTTAATAATTCAAAAATGTCTTATATTCCTCAAACATATGTATTTACTTCTTTAACATGGATACCTGGATACATTGCGGTTGTATAGTGTACATTCACTTTTATGGGCCCCAATACTCTATACTGATATTATGACTTTAACAAACACCCATGGTGATGTCCATACTTTTACATATACAAATACAGGCACTCATAGACTCAAAATACCAGCAACACTCACATGCCACCACAAACTTCTGAATTGACTATAATAACATGACACAACTGTTGCTTAGTATAGCATATACAAGTTTTGCCATCCCAAATGAGGGATGTGGCCAGGCAGCACATATAGACACAATGGGCCAATTTGGATTTATTGTTATTCTTTATTTGTAACACCCCAACATATTCTGCAGCACTAATTAGGATAAATATATGTGAGAATATATCACCTGGACACTTAATTACCCCCACCTGGACACTTTAGTTAATATGGTCATATGCCATACATGCCACACACTTGACAGGAATAACCTGTGGGCCCTCAAAGCCTAGGTAGGGAATTTAGGTTAGTCCTACGGGCAACAACAACTACTCCCTGACTAGAGGCTCATACATTATTGTTATTAGCAAATGATTTTATGCATTGGATGTAATTCCATTGGGAATGCTTTAATGTAATTGAGATTTATTACTTACCTTATCAACTGGTATATTATACATACACATGCCTTTTTATAGAGAACATATATATTTGTTTGGGTGTCTGGATCATAATGTTAAACACAAATGATGATTCTAAAGAAATATAATTGTGTTCCATATACCTCATCAACCATAAGTGTTAATCTCAAAACAATACTATACTATACTTTCAGTATATCTGTCGCTATTATCTTGTAGTTGTCTGACACGATTGAGATCGGTGCTAGGGGCTACCCCCTAATCAGTTACTAGCTTGATCCAAGATGATTTGCCTCTGATCGATTTCAGTGTTTACATTATGTCATACATCCTGTTAAAAGAATAAAATAAATATCAGCCAATTATTCGATTGAATTTAAATCATGTATTTACCTGTTTAAGCATATCTATGGGATACTTCTGAGAAAGCATACAAAAAACATTCCCTACTTCACAATTATATCACTTCCAATGACGTCACCATCTAATCCCACTAGAAGCTTTTTTTTAAATCGCTAATAGCACTGTTATAGTATTTGGGCAATACACTTATTGGTCTATTGGTCACCTTACAAGATAGAATCTGTTGTAGCTCAACCTCTTTGTTGCTTTAACTAATATTAATGTTTTCAATGGCTATAGGTGAATCTTTGAGTTTGAACCTAAATAGTTAATGATAAAAAAGGAAATCCACTTACATTATATAATTATGTATTTAGAGGCGACAAGATGCTTATTTGCTTTTTTTTCAGATTCAAACAGCCACAGTTTTATTATTGTATTTTGGGATCCATTCTCTAGTTAGCTCTTACATAATACATAATAGGAACTGTTTGTGTATTGTATTGTTTTTTATGTATAACAATAATTAATAAAGTTAAGTTTTAGATACACAACATTTCCCCTCACCTTGTCCTAACTACTGTTAATAAACCAGCTCACAGCAAGTTGCTGTTGTTAATTTTATTCAGTTTGTTTTACAATCTGTTGGTGGTGGGAAAAATGTATTACATATTTTGGGGTGCAAATGATTTTTAAAGTGGTTTTACAGTAACTACAAGTGACTGACAGTTTAGATAAGCTGTTTACCAGTGGCGGCTGGTGACTTTTCAAGTTGGAGGGGCGACAGGGCGAAACATAGCCACTCCCCCTTTTTCAAACCACACCCATTTTTATAACTCCTCCCCCTGACGTCATAATGACCTTTATAAGCCCCGCCCAATGACCTTATGCTTGTAAAGCCCATTGAAATACATAATCTGCAATGCAGAAATGTCAAGAAGTAAAGTAACAATGTGTTAAATTCATTGGTATACAATATAGATTGAAAAAACTCATGTGACAAGACTACAGCAATATCATAATTGCACCTATACGTATTAACAGAAAAATTAAAGGAGTGACACCTACCATTAGTCGGCTCTTCTTCTCAGGGTATTCACGTTCATTAAGTTGACCAATGAGTAGAAACAAATCTGCAGCCACATAGGGTTTGCACCTGGGGTTGAAAGAAAACAAGCAAATCAATCATACCATTCAAGAACAAAACCATACTTAAAAAACATTAAACGACCAAGTGGAACCATATAGGCCCCAAACATACCTTAGAAGACCAAGTGTGACTATATAGGCCCCAAACATACCTTAGAAGACCAAGTGGGACTATAGGCCCCAAACATACCTTAGAAGACCAAGTGTGACTATATAGGCCCCAAACATACCTTAGAAGACCAAGTGTGACTATTTAAGCCCCAAACATACCTTAGAAGACCAAGTGTGACCATAGGCCCCAAACATACCTTAGAAGACCAAGTGTGACTATATAAGCCCCAAACATACCTTAGAAGACCAAGTGTGACTATATAAGCCCCAAACATACCTTAGAAGACCAAGTGTGACCATAGGCCCCAAACATACCTTAGAAGAACAAGTGGAACTATATAGGCCCCAAACATACCTTAGAAGACCAAGTGTGACCATATAGGCCTCAAACATACCTTAGAAGACCAAGTGTGACCATAGGCCCCAAACATACCTTAGAAGACCAAGTGGGACCATATAGGCCTCAAACATACCTTAGAAGACCAAGTGGGACCATATAGGCCTCAAAACATACCTTAGAAGACCAATCAGCACTGCATAGGCCCAAACCAGTGGATCTTGGGATTCAAGAAAACAACAACATTTCACTTCTGTTTAGACAACACAATAATCAATGTCAAACAAACACGTTGAATTAGCATATGGATAACCATATGAGCAGTAACGCCACGCCAAGGCTTCAACAATTGTTACTGACCATTCACACACCTTTCATAGCTCCTTCAATATGCACACCCACACACCATTCATACTTTACTTACCACTAGTTATTTTTGGTAGTGAGGTGGTGCCATTTCTGAGAACTTTACGTACCCTTGAAGGTGCCTCCAATTCCTTCAAACCAATGCATTTAACCGCTACAGGGCCATGGTGCTTTTTAATTACTTTTTTGATCATCTTCAATGTGGAGAAGCATCTTTCTGGTTCTTTAGTAGTCTTCGTTGTTGTAAGCAGGATTCCTTATAGCTTCAC
Source organism: Discoglossus pictus (assembly GCA_027410445.1). Classification (NCBI taxonomy): domain Eukaryota; kingdom Metazoa; phylum Chordata; class Amphibia; order Anura; family Alytidae; genus Discoglossus; species Discoglossus pictus. The sequence continues at coordinate 403,646,514 of CM050163.1, read as the reverse complement.
TCACTCTGTTAAATTATGTAGATTAAATTGATGCTAAAGTTGCTGCAGAGCAACAGCACTTGTACAGACATGGAATTCTTGCTTCCTGTACACAAGTGACAGCTACCCTTGGAAGTGCCTCCAATTCCTTCAAACCACGCCAAGGCTTCAACAATTGTTACTGACCATGCACACACCTTTCATAGCTCCTTCCATATGCACACCCACACACCGTTCATACTTTACTTACCACTAGTTATGTTTGGTAGTGTGAGGTGGTGCTGCTTAACGCAGTTTATCTTTGCACACCTTGGGGGTATGCATTCTTCTTTGCTTCAATCACTTGTATTTTAATTTTGCACGGCGATCTTTCAAAGAAGAAAACTTCTCAATGGTTTTTTCATTGAAGTCTGGGATCTCGGAAATCAGTTGCTTTTCCATTGAGAGCATCGCCAATGCATTCAACCGCTCCAGGGACATGGTGCTTCTTAAAAAGGTTTTTATCCTCTTCAATGTTGAGAAACATCTTTCTGATTCTGCAGTAGTCATTGGTGTTGTAATCAGGATTCTTAATAATTTTACTGTCTCTGTGAAATCATTCTGCAGATTAAATTGATGGAAAAGTTTGTGCAGAGCAACAGCACTTGTACAAGTATGAAACTCTGTCTTCCCATACAGAAGTGACAGCTCAGTGCGTAATTGTTCCTTCTTCAGTATTGGATATGCTTGCACGGTGTCTTCCAGAGCTTGGGTTGGAAAGCAAGTGTCATGGGTTTTATACCAGTCACTTTGAACAAGTTTCGCACTGACTAGGTGATTTGAAAATGAAAAACGTTCTTTTGCATGAACCACCACTATGTCACATACCTCTCTTGAAAGTTGTCTCAAGGTTGAGATCTCCGCACTCCGTCTGTTGACTGTTAGATCGCTCGGCAAACTTGCTTCTATCTCTTCCACAGAATTACGGATTTTCTGGATGCTGGCGACAAAGTCTTCTGTGACTTTTTTGATATAAACAGTATCCGTGTCTCGCTTCTGAAGCTGACTATAGAGGATGTCTACATGTGGCATTATTAAATGAAATAATTTAAGGAAGTAAAGGAACTCCCTGTCTTCCAGCATTCCAATGAAACCTGCGGCTTCCCGTATAGATGTTGGATCAAAGTTTAGACATGCTTCAATTGTCTGGAAACACTCAAGTAGCGCATCTCTGTTCTCGTAGATCACGTTCACGGTCCTAACGTTGAAGTTCCATCGTGTCGGTGCACCTCTTGGAAGTCTTCTACCAACTACCTCATCCAGAACTCCAGTCCTTTTTGGAGAGCGTGAAAAAAAAGATGGTATGCCGCCTATGTTTGAAAAAAAAACTCGAACTCTTCCAATCCTTGAAACTGCTTTCTCCATTATTAGGTTCAGTTGGTGAGCATAGCAATGGACGTAGTGTGCGTTCGGGTACACGTCTTTTATTTTTCTTTGAACTCCTCCTTGATCTCCACGCATCACACTGGCACCATCGTAGCTATGAGTTTCTTCTTGTCTTCTGGCTCTGGGAGAACAGTATTCAGTGTTTCCAGCACAACAGCAGCAATCGAGTCTGCATCCGTTGATTTCATTTCCGTGAAGCCATCAAATCTTTCCACCACTTGATGCTTCTTGTCAATGTAGCGATAGACTACAACGCACTGTGTCCTAGCGGAAATATCGGTTGTTTCATCCGCTTGGATTGCCACAAACTGGGCTTCCTTAAGCTCTTGGTGAATCACTTCCTTAATAACTTCATGCATGCAGTCCAGTAGCTCATTCTGCACGGTTTTGGAAGTGCCCTTAAACACAGTTGCAGTCTTCAAATGCTGTTCCATTGCACTATCGATACTGCCAACCAAATCCACCAGGCCTCTAAACACTCCTGGATTTAGCGATGTTTCACTCTCGTCGTGTCCTCTTAATGCCAGTTCAAAAGCGCCACAAAAGCGAACACAATCAATTATCTTCGAAAGGATGTACCGGTTCTTAGCCACTTCTTCGTTGTGTTTTTGAATGCTGACTTGGTATCCTTGGTCCAGTTGAACAGCAATGTTCGCCTGTCCAAGCATCTCAAACTTGATCCTGTTATCCAAGTGAGCTTTAGAACTTTTGTGTTTCGCCAATTTATCAGCTAGATGTTTGACGTCAGTCACTCCAGTTTTGGTCCAAGCAGCGTCACCACCAAATAGGATGCATGGGAAACAATATAAGGACTTCCTAGAAACGCTTCCAGAAAGCCAGTCGTTCTTCTTGTACCATTCAGTATTGAAATTACGGACATATTGCTTCCCTCTATCTCTTGCGATTTGCTGCAGATTTATCTCTGGTTGGTCAGCTCCTAACCGTTTTACTTCCACCTTCTCCTCATAGGTTAGGGTGGCGAAAGGCTTCACAAGTAGAGAGTCAATAGTATTCATTTCTGATATTGATACCAATAAAAGAAAGAGATCACGGTATATTAATTTATATTATGTCACAAAATTACTTTAAAATAACAGTGTGTTGATTTCATTGGTATACATTACAGATTGCAAACCCTCATGTGACAAGACTACATCAACATCAAATTTGCACCTATACACATGGACAGAAAATTAAAGGCAATGATACTCACCAACAGTTGACTCTCCTTCTCGTGGTATTCACGTCCAGTAAGTCAACCAACGAGTCCAAACAAATCTGCTTTCACACTAGTTTGCACCTGGGGGGTGATAGAAAACAACAACAAAAACATTAGAAATCTCAAGACCCAAACCGTAACTTTTAAAACCTTAAAAGTCCAAGTGTGACCATATACTCACCAACAGTTGACTCTCCTTCTCGGGGTATTCACGTCCAGTAAGTCAACCAACGAGTCCAAACAAATCTGATTCCACAGATAGTTTGCACCTGGGAAGTTATAGAAAACAAAAAAAAAAAACATTAGAACGTTTAAGACCCAAACCGTAACGTTTAAAACCTTAAAAGAGCAAGTGTGACCATATAGGCCCCAACCGCACCTTAAAAACCTTAAATAGCCAATTTTGACCATATAGGCCCAAACCGCACCTTAAAAACCTTAAATAGCCAATTTTGACCATATAGGCCCCAACCGCACCTTAAAAACCTTAAATAACAAATTGGGACCATATAGGCCCCAACCGCCCCTTAAAAACCTTAAATAACAAATTGGGACAATATAGGCCCCAACCGCCCCTTAAAAACCTTAAATAACAAATTGGGACCATATAGGCCCCAACCGCCCCTTAAAAACCTTAAATAACAAATTGGGACCATATAGGCCCCAACCGCACCTTAAAAACCTTAAATAACAAATTGGGACCATATAGGCCCCAACCGCACCTTAAAAACCTTAAATAACAAATTGGGACCATATAGGCCCCAACCACCCCTTAAAAACCTTAAATAACAAATTGGGACAATATAGGCCCCAACCGCCCCTTAAAAACCTTAAATAACAAATTGGGACCATATAGGCCCCAACCGCACCTTAAAAACCTTAAATAACAAATTGGGACCATATTGGCCCCAACCGCCCCTTAAAAACCTTAAATAACAAATTGGGACCATATAGGCCCCAACCGCCCCTTAAAAACCTTAAATAACAAATTGGGACAATATAGGCCCCTTAAAAACCTTAAATAACAAATTGGGACCATATAGGCCCCAACCGCCCCTTAAAAACCTTAAATAACAAATTGGGACCATATAGGCCCCAACCGCCCCTTAAAAACCTTAAATAACAAATTGGGACCATATAGGCCCCAACCGTACCTTAAAAACCTTAAATAACATATAGGCCCCCAAAAAAAAAATAATAATATATAAATATATATATATATATATATATATATATATATATATATATATATATATAAATTGATATCAATATATCACAATAAATAAATATATATATATATATATATATATATAAAAATTGATATCAATATATCACAATAAATAAATATATATATATATATATATATATATAAAAATTGATATCAATATATCACAATAAATAAATATATATATATATATATATATATATATCAAATTGATATATATATATATATATTTATTTATTGTGATATATTGATATTAATTTTTATATATATATATATATATATATATATATATCCAAATATATATATATATATATATATATATATAAAATACACATAAATATACATAAACATATACATACAACAATATATATTAATTGATATTTATTATTTGATTAATTGATGTTCTTTATTACATGGTATATTATATTGTTCATGCATTTCTATTACACTTTATTTGTTATACATATTACAGTGCTATTTTTTGGCTATACATGTTACAGGATATTATCCTGTAACATGTATATCACATAAAATAGCCCTGTAATATGTATAATACATACAGGGTCAAACAAGTTCACACTAACCTTTTTTACCCTTACAGGCTTCCATACCTGCTTGCTGATTTGCTAATTTTTTAAAGACTCTCATTGGTTGAAATCGATGTCAATCAAAAATTTCAGCCAATCAGAGTCCTTCAAAAATTAGTATATATAGCAGACCGTGGGAAAAAAACAATTAATCGCGGGAGGGGCTCCTTGTAGGAGGAGCTCTTTTAGTGTGTTGTTTTTTTTTTTTTAGAGCGTCGTTTTTTTTTGTGGAGGCCTCTTTCAATGGGCCAGAATGGATGGATGGACAATGGCTTCAATCAAGATTGGATTATTTTTGATCATTGGCTTCAATCAACATGGATTATTTTATTTTTGATCATTGGCTTCAATCAACATGGATTATTTTATTTTTGATCATTGGCTTCAATCAACATGGATTATTTTATTTTTGATCATTGGCTTCAATCAACATGGATTATTTATTTTTCATCATGACTATATCCAGAGAGGACAGAAGGCCAACGCTGGAGGGGTCAATTTTACAGGTAAGTATGTGCTGTTGTTTATTTTATTTTTTATTAATGTTTGTTTAAAGCTGTTTATTTTTGTATACAAAGTGTTGTGTTACTAACTGTACTAACAATGTGTGTATGTGCTGTTTATTTTATTTTTTATTAATGTTTGTTTAAAGCTGTTTATTTTTGTATACAATGTGTTGTGTTACTAACTGTACTAACAATGTGTTTGCTTACTGTGTGTTTAATTGTAATAATGTTGTTACTGTGTTTTTTTTTTCCCTTCCCTTATTTTTATTTTATCTTTAGAAGTGACAGGCACATATACATGCCTGTTACTTCTAAAAATGGAATAAAAATAGGGGGGGGGGGGGGTAGGTAGTTTGTTCATCCAGGGTGGGGTCGGTCCCGGTCAGGCGCCCATCGGTCGCCCATAGGCCACGACCAGGGGTGGCACAGGCCTCATGGGGGTGAACATCCACCCCCATGTGGCCTGGTCAACCCCGCTCACTGCCCGAATACCCGGGGTAGCATAGGCCGCATCGGGGTGGTGCCGGGGGGTGATCGGGCCTCGGGGGTGGCATAGGGCGGCAACATGGAGGTCATCAGGGGTGGCACAGGCCTCATCAAGGGGGTGATCCGATCACCCCCATGTGGGCCTGTGCCACCCCGCTCACCACCCGACTACCCCGATCCCGTGATCGGTGTAATCCGGTGGTGGCATGATGGCATAGCTAGGCTAGCATAGGGCAGGCCTGATCGGGGGTGGCACAGGCCACATGGGGGTGATGGCTGGGGTCGTCGGTGGTAGTTGGTGGGTGGCTGGGTAGGTGGCACTTGCAGGCTAGGCAGGCATAGTGGGGGACTGGGGGTAACTGGTCACCGCTAACTTTTATTAGGGGCTACTAGGGGTTTTGGTTTGGCCAGGGGTAGGGCAGGTGCCAGGTAGAGGCAGGTGTAGACTTACTGTGTTAGGCAGGCAGAGCAGATGAGTAGATTCAGCCAGGGAGGTCTCTCAGTCTCAGCGTGACCAGGGTCAGGAAACAGAAAGGGGGAAGGGACAGGGAACTGGTGGTTTTATTGACTGTATCAGTCAATCAAAATTTAAACTCGAGGCCCTATTTGCTGGCGGGCGCTCAGGGCTAACGGTCTGGGTGGGTTTAGATTGATCACTTAGTAACTGGACAGCCTTCCATCATTGATTGGTCAATGATGGAAGACTGTCATTTATTAATTGATACATTTATGACCGCCCATGCATATCGTCACTGTGATGGTGGGCGGCATGCATTAACGGTCAGTGGGCCAGGCCAGGACTCATTGAAGAGAGAGAAGAGTCTAAAGGTTAGTGTACACAGTGTAACTATTGTAATTTGATCACACAGGGTGCAGGCAGGGGGCGATAGATACACAGCATTAGTTAATGTAGCGCAACGGTTATTTTAAAGTGACAGTGTCCCTTTTCTAACTTTACTTCATTTTTAATACTATTTAGACTTGAAATGATGATGTACACCTTATATTTATTTGTTTTTGGGTTATACTAATACATTGTTGTGTTTTTTTTATTGCAGGGTGAAGAAAATATTTGGGGGGGCGTTTGCCCTGACGCCCCAATGGACGGGCCGCCCCTGCTGTTTACTGGTGAGCCCTCACCAACATACCCATGTTAGGCAGATACATCTAGGGAGGGACTTATAACAAGTGTCATTGTCCTGATGAAAACGGGTCCTATTCTATTGCCCAATTCGTAAATGTATACACACTTAAAACTGCTCTTAATGTTGCCACAGATTCTATTAGCTACTCGCAATCCGATTACAAGCTACCCACCAACAATCAGTACAGGCCAGCCAAACCGGCAAATGTAGCCTAAGAACTCCATTGGTGTCAGCACAACTTGAATATTCGATATTCTATTAGACCTGTAGCTCTAGCTCGCAATTAAAGTCTGACCAGCAACTGAAAAAAGTATCAAGTTTCTGCCAAAAATATTACAAGTACTAAATAGGACTCACAAGGGCATTTTCAAACAGCTGTACTGTATTTTAAAAGCAAGGGAAGGCATGGAAAGACACTAGAATTAACTGCACAACAGTCTCAAAACCACAAATATGTAATTAAAAAAATATATTTTTAAATGTTATTTCTGAGTAATATCGATCCTGGGACTCAAGTGGTTAATACATATCATGAAACCCACATGGACTATAACAGATGCTCTAATGCATTTTATAAAGTGCTAGATTGCGAGCCTGATCAGCAAATATTACTGATTATATATAACTTCCATGTTTTACTGACACCATGATGACAATCTCATTTACTATAAACTGTCTAAGAAGTAAATTACGGGCTTGCTTAAGTATTTTCAGATCATATGATCATGCCCCCTGAAATCAGACTTAAAAAGGCAGAGTTTATTAGTTCAGCCTTGCGGTTGGAATTTGTGAGCAGAAGTCAATAGAATACATGTAAACATTTATTTTTAAAACACCCGCAGCGAAAAGAACAGAGGCATTTTCGAGCAGCTAATAGAATATGGCCCATTGTTAATTTGGAACATACTTGATAAACAAGTGTCTTTATTCTTGAACTGCAGTGGTCTTTTAGCAATAACTCATCTGAGTACTTCATCCACTGAACCACATAAAAAGCTCACATTAAATATAACAAGCTCCATTAAGTTAAGCTCTGGGATCTCAGTGGGTCAATTTGATTCAAACAGAGGGAAGGTGTGCTACATATCATCAGAGCAGAGTCACAAAGCAGAAATATTGATGAGAATAAAAGTCTGTTGCCAAATCATGACACTACTCATCATAAATGATTATGGGGATTGACACAAGTATGCGTATCAAAATATTGTCCTGTGGATCCTATTTAGGAATCCTTGAACAACCAACCAAGGTTGTACAGAAACACCTTTTATGCAGCCTTTATTTTAATTATTATTGCCACATACTAATTTTAAAAAATTCAATCTTTATTTGTACATTTAAAATGTTGTTAAAAATGCAACGATTAAAAAAATCATGTTAAACCCAAGGTGTTTAATCCTTTGGGTTTTTTGACGTCCAGCAAATTATTAGAGGTTTATTTAAGTTTTATTTTTGTTGTTATTATATTCTTTGCTTTGATCACAGCTTTTTTATTTAATTACTTTATTATGCTCAAGTCAATAAAAGATTTGGTTTTTCAATTCAATTGTATTTGTGTATTTTTGGGTATGTTTCCTTAGTCAAATCCTTATCAGGTACCCTGGATTTTAATTTACATAAGATTAATTTTTTTTACATAAGATTAAGATAAGGTTTTATAATCCTTTTGTCTGTTGTATAGTTTTGTTTATTCATACAGCACTTCCCTGGAGTATATGTTTTAAGTGCCTTTGCATTTCTTTTGTGTTAATCTTTTGTCCTGTTTATTTATGTTAATTCGGAATTCTATTTCTTAAAGTGCATTATAATTCAAGTTGTGTTATTCAAAAATTCTTATCTTAAAGTGCTTGTGCTATTTGACTTAGTGCTTATTTCTTCTTATATTACCCTTTTACCTCGTGACTGTTAGTCTGTCACAGTCACTACTTTACCTTATTCATTTATAGTGCTAATGCTGTGCTATTTTTAAACAATGTATACACTCCTGATTATGCTGTTTCTTAAACTATATATTTCCTAAATGCTTCTGTCTATTGTTTTTTAGAAGGAGGTTGTGTCCTCCTTTTTCTTCAGTTTTTTTGCTTTAATTATGCTTTTACTCCTTTTTCCTTTTTCTTGCTTTTCTATTTCCTTATACTTGTATATTACTCTATTGTTACTATATTGAGACTTTATGGTGAAGGAATTGGCTTTCTATCTTTCTTTTTAGTTAGTAGTGGACCTGGAGCTTTTGAGCTGTATCTATCATGCTCCACGCTATATTGGCGTGGTCTGCGCTGTGATCGCGCTTACTGATGACGTCACAATCTCCCGACGCGCATTTCGTGAGGCTCTATCAGTCTCTCACTCATCAGGGGCACAGTGCTGCCTTGAAAGAATTACTAATAAAACAAAATACAAAATAAAAAAAAAAAAAAAAAAAAAAAAAAAACTTTTGATAAAAGATAAGAAAAATTAAAAGAAGTAATTAGAAAACCATCTTTATCTATAAAAGTCATTAATATAATAATAATAAATATAAAACATAAATAAAATAAATGCATATAAATAAATAAATAACATAAACAAACAAATAATGAAATAGAAATAAACAATAAAGAATATAGCAAAATAAAAAATAAAAATAAGTATCCGGATTAGATAAAAAATAAATTAACATGGTATGCAAGATAGTTATAGTTTGGAATCGGATGATATGTTTAGCAAACAAAGTTTTGATAGAGTGGTGCAAAGGCATACTAATGCTAGCAAGTTAAAAGTATTACTTTGAAAGTAATTTCCTTATTCAAAATCATTATACTTATTTAAATAATATAAAGATAATATAGTAAAAAAGAAAGTCAAAAGCAACATATGAAAATAAAGCATGCACAAAAACATTCAGGAACACAAAGAGTTAACTAACTGCCATAGAAACTATGGAACACAAAGAGTTAACTAATTGCCATAGATTAGATAAAAAATAAATTAACATGGTATGCAAGATAGTTATAGTTTGGAATCGGATGATATGTTTAGCAAACAAAGTTTTGATAGAGTGGTGCAAAGGCATACTAATGCTAGCAAGTTAAAAGTATTACTTTGAAAGTAATTTCCTTATTCAAAATCATTATACTTATTTAAATAATATAAAGATAATATAGTAAAAAAGAAAGTCAAAAGCAACATATGAAAATAAAGCATGCACAAAAACATTCAGGAACACAAAGAGTTAACTAACTGCCATAGAAACTATGGAACACAAAGAGTTAACTAATTGCCATAGAAACTATAAATAGCTCCACAGAGAAGGCAGCACTGTGCCCCTGATGAGTGAGAGACTGATAGAGCCTCACGAAACGCGCGTCGGGAGATTGTGACGTCATCAGTAAGCGCGATCACAGCGCAGACCACGCCAATATAGCGTGGAGCATGATAGATACAGCTCAAAAGCTCCAGGTCCACTACTAACTAAAAAGAAAGATAGAAAGCCAATTCCTTCACCATAAAGTCTCAATATAGTAACAATAGAGTAATATACAAGAATAAGGAAATAGAAAAGCAAGAAAAAGGAAAAAGGAGTAAAAGCATAATTAAAGCAAAAAAACTGAAGAAAAAGGAGGACACAACCTCCTTCTAAAAAACAATAGACAGAAGCATTTAGGAAATATATAGTTTAAGAAACAGCATAATCAGGAGTGTATACATTATTTAAAAATAGCACAGCATTAGCACTATAAATGAATAAGGTAAAGTAGTGACTGTGACAGACTAACAGTCACGAGGTAAAAGGGTAATATAAGAAGAAATAAGCACTAAGTCAAATAGCACAAGCACTTTAAGATAAGAATTTTTGAATAACACAACTTGAATTATAATGCACTTTAAGAAATAGAATTCCGAATTAACATAAATAAATAGGACAAAAGATTAACACAAAAGAAATGCAAAGGCACTTAAAACATATCCTCCAGTGAAGTGCTGTATGAATAAACAAAACTATACAACAGACAAAAGGATTATAAAACTTATCTTAATCTTATGTAAAAAAAATTAATCTTATGTAAATTAAAATCCAGGGTACCTGATAAGGATTTGACTAAGGAAACATACCCAAAAATACACAAATACAATTGAATTGAAAAACCAAATCTTTTATTGACTTGAGCATAATAAAGTAATTAAATAAAAAAGCTGTGATCAAAGCAAAGAATATAATAACAACAAAAATAAAACTTAAATAAACCTCTAATAATTTGCTGGACGTCAAAAAACCCAAAGGATTAAACACCTTGGGTTTAACATGATTTTTTTAATCGTTGCATTTTTAACAACATTTTAAATGTACAAATAAAGATTGAATTTTTTAAAATTAGTATGTGGCAATAATAATTAAAATAAAGGCTGCATAAAAGGTGTTTCTGTACAACCTTGGTTGGTTGTTCAAGGATTCCTAAATAGGATCCACAGGACAATATTTTGGTACGCATTTAAGTAATAACACCTAGGCCCCAAAAAATAAACTAAGATCATTTTTTTGAGTATTATGATTGACACAAGTAGCCTGTAGCCTATACTGTAAAGAAGAACTGATTTCAAGTATGTTTTCTTGATGTGAAATTAGGGACTGCTTGAGGACTTTCTGGCAAAGGCACAGTGACATATTGTACAGAATACATAGTATATACAAGTTTCTGTCTATAAACATCATAATACATTGAAATGTACCCATGAGTAATTAGTATGCTCCCAAAAAGGTTAATTGCCATAATGCACATTATTTCTTCACTTGCACAATTTACTGTGTATCATTGATGCCAACACATTAACAAGTATTCCATGGAATAAACTCGAACATTGAGATTTAAACTGCATCTGTTGTATTTGTAGAGCATGATAAAAACTACAAACACACCTAAGATAGCATTGATTTAGATAAAGAGGACAACATGTGTCAGGGATAATTGAGATGAATTTGAAAGAGAGATTTATTGACATGGGGGAATCCTAATGCACTGTCCACTCACTACCAGGAATTCCTCTTGCAAGTAGGGTAATGTAGCTATGAGGACAAATAGGTGCCAATCTATCATTTGTGCTCTCCAACCATGAAACTACAATATAAAAACTAAATTTATCTATCACCTGTATGAAAAGACAGTGAGTCTTTATAAAAATAATAGCACACAGTATCTTTGTGTTTAAGCAAAGCCCACTTGTCTCATGTATTTGAAATGCATTGTACAATCTTCAGTCTTGTCAATCTAACTGTGTGGCTTAGGGCAAAGTAACATTGGATGGACAGGTCTTCTTCAACAGACACTGATAGTCTTATAGGGACTGTCAGCTCCTATCTTTCAGATCTTGGAGAAAGAATCAGAGATCCAATCTGCCTTCAAGAAGAACTGATCCGGTGAAAGAAAGTTCAGGAGAAAAGGATTGGAATTTAGGCAACAAAAGGTTAATTGAGATATTAACAAAACACTTATACATTTAAAACAATGCATTAAAGCAACACCAGAACAAGGGATTGATTTATGCTGATAGTTGCAGTATGTTTATTCTAGCCCCATATTCAGGATTAGAAAATATAGGCAAGTGAAACTGCACCTACCTTGCTGACAACATACAGTACCTTGCAAAAGTATTCACCCCCCCCTTGACTTTTTACCTATTTTCTTACATAACAGCCATAAGTTCAATCTTTTGTTAATTTTGATTTTATGTGATGGATCAGAACACAATAGTCTAAGATGGTGAATTGAAATGAGAACAATTTATACATAAAACTATTTTTTAGAGATTGAAAACAGAAAATTGGCACGTGCAGGTATTCACCCCCTTTGTTATGAAGCCCATAAAAAGCTCTGGTGCAAACAATTACCTTCAAAAGCCACAAAATTAGTGAAATGATGTCTACCTGTGTGCAATCTAAGTGTCACATGATCTGTGCTTACATTTACACACCTTTTTTGAAAGGTCCCAGAGGCTGCAACGCCTAAGCAAGAGGCACCACTAACCAAACACTGCCATGAAGACCAAGGAACTCTCCAAACAAGTAAGGGACAATGTTGTTGAGAAGTACAAGTCAGGGTTAAGTTATAAAAAACTATCCAAATCTTTGATGATCCCCAGGAGCGCCATCAAATCTATTACAATCAAATGGAAATAACATGGCACAACAGCAAACCTGCCAAGAGACGGATGCCCACCAAAACCAGGCAAGGAGGGCATTAATCAGAGAGGCAGCACAGAGACCTAAGGTAACCCTGGAGGAGCTGCAGAGTTCCACAGCAGAGACTGGAGTATCTGTACATAGGACGACAATAAGCCGTACGCGCCATAGAGTTGGGCTTTATGGCAGAGTGGCCAGAAGAAAGCCATTACTTTCAGCTAAAAACAAAATGGCACGTTTTGAGTTTGCAAAAAGGCATGTGGGAGACTCCCAAAATGTACAGAGGAAGTGCTATGGTCTGATGAGACTAAAATTGATCTTTTCGGCCATCAAAGAAAACGCTATGTCTGGCACAAACCCAACACATCACATCACCCAATGAACACCATCCCAACAGTGAAACATGGTGGTGGCAGCATCATGCTGTGGAGATGTTTTTCAGCAGCTGGGACTGGGAAACTGGTCAGACTTGAGGGAGAGATGGATGGTGCTAAATACAGGGATATTCTTGAGCAAAACCTGTACCACTCTGTGCGTGATTTGAGGCTAGGACGGAGGTTCACCTTCCAGCAGGACAATGACCCCAAACACACTGCTAAAGCAACACTTGAGTGGTTTAAAGGGAAACATTTAAATGTGTTGGAATGGCCTAGTCAAAGCCCAGACCTCAATCCAATAGAAAATGCTGTTCACAATCACAAACCATCCAACTTGAAGGAGCTGGAGCAGTTTTGCAAGGAGGAATGGGCAAAAATCCCAGTGGTAAGATGTGGCAAGCTTATAGAGACTTATCCAAAGCGACTTGGAGCTGTGATTGCCGCAAAAGGTGGCTCTACAAAGTATTGACTTTAGGGGGGTGAATAGTTATGCACATTGACTTTTTCTGTTATTTTGTCCTATTTGTTATTTGCTTCGCAATAAAAAAAAAAATCATCTTCATAGTTGTGGGCATGTTCTGTAAATTAAATTATGCAAATCCTCAAACAATCCATGTTAATTCCAGGTTGTGAGGCAACAAAACACAAAAAATGCCAAGGGGGTGTATACTTTTGCAAGGCACTCTACATATTGCCACTGTGTTTCATATGAAATCACAGAAGGTAGTAAGAGAAATGTTCACTTGGTTAGTAAATTAGGAAACATACTTCTTAGTAATTAAGATAATCTTACATATACTTGTACTAAAAAGAACACCTCCCTTAAGGTGACACCAGTATGGAAAAAAGAGCCTAATGAAGTTTCATTAAGTTTCAGAATATTGCAACCAATTCTAATTGCCATTTTAGTCCTGTTCATTATCTTCATGCATACTGATGTGCCAGTGTCCCTGTAATAGTTATTTGGGCTGATTGAGTGAAAGGCAATTATTGTTTAATTTATTAGTATGCCACATTTGTCACATTTTTATGAAATATGCAATCATTCGCTATCCCCTAGCTCTTCATTTTAACATTAATACAGTGTTGTTATTGGCAGCTATGAGATAAATGAAGTGTAGTTGTATGATTTCCCAACTTGATAGTATAGAACCTCCAGGTTACTTGTAGTAACAGCATCACATTTAAATACCCTTCAGCGCATTTGGACACAGGGTAACTTTGGCCTTAAACCTAACTGTCTACTGCATTTAATGACATCTCAATCTACTGTAAGCCAGCAGCAAAAAGCTGATTTAGTGCTTTTTTATCTTTGCTATATGGTCTCGGGCAACTGAAATATCTGTCCAAGCATGGCTGTGATATAATTTCCCCTACTGTAACTTCTCCAATTATATTTCAAAAGGGTATCTGTGTATGTTCACACATTTACCTACATACAGCAATTCTAATATTTCTGTCTCTTGACACCAAAACATAATTTACCATCAACACACTCTTTCCCGCCCTTCATTGCACCTACTATACAGGAATTTCATCATAACCTTCATACCCTTTTAGATTACAGCCAACCAATCCATAGCCTATGGAAGGAAAAGGAACAAACACAGATTTTACTAGGATGAAGTTTGAGAACTGACATTGGTTCAAGTAATTTAGTGAGAAGCATTGGGCCAAGACATAATTGTTTTGTCTTGATAAAAATTCCTCCAGTAATTACTTTAACAATAATATCTACATAATGCCTTTCTCAGTTTTAACAAACAAAAATAGAGGTATTTAATCATAGAACAAATGAACTTTAATAAGCTTGTGCTATGGATATGGTCATCCACTCGGAGAGCATCCTTTTTTTAGGACACATGTGCCCTTGCAGTAAACTCTGCAGGATATCAGTCTGGTCTCACTCAAAGGAGTGATCCAGCCTTGAAATACCAGGCAATTCTACCCTGAAAAGGTGAAACAGCAAATCCTAGACATATGTTTCGGCCTCTCTTGAGCCTCATCAGTAGGGTATAGCTGATAACTACCTAAGACACAAAGAGCAGGGAGTCCACTTCTGAAGCCCTATCGCCCTTAGGGAGACTAAGCCCTAAGGGTAATTTGTATATGCATCAAAAAAAAATAGAGGCCCTCAATCAGGGAACAAACTAACCTTAATAGTTTAGTTCTATGGACAAGATAATCTACTCTGAGAGCAACATTTTTTAGCTCACTTGTGCCCTTCACAGGGAGAAATATCCTGTAGTATATCAGTCTGGTCCCACTCAAAGCTTTGGGAGAAAGTTGCTCAATAGCATCCTAAGCTTCCTATGTTCTATTTGCCCAATGCTATAGCAATATATTGCTGCCTACCCACACAAGTAAATAAAGCAGATTATGACACACTATTGGGAAGGATCCTTGGTACAATGATGGGCCTCAAACATTCACTGTTTTCAAGACCATCTAGACCACTGACTTTATGTGAGAATCAATAACTTGACCACATTCACTGCTCGCATAGCTTCAGCACAGCTTTCCTGAAGAAAAGACTCCTCAGACTGCTCTGCTGGTTTATATTGCAACGGTTTCCCATTAGGTATGGGCTAGAACACACAAACTGTTTAATGCCAACACCCCCCCCCCCCCCCAATTTACACTACATCTCTTTAACTATCTGCTCATAATAAAGTGTCCTTTTTAACAGTGCAAGAGCATGAAAGATCACTTGTTTTCTTCTATTTATATAGCAGCTTGTGACCCACATCAGGTATGAAGAAATGGGTTAACTCCTTGATTTCAGTATTTAGCTACAATATCCTTACTTTTTAATATTATTCTTATTGTGACAAGATGAGGTGAATACAAAATGAAGGATGTACTCTACGATCACATAACATTATTATACATTTTTGTTGTTTAGTCGTTCATTTGTGCCTGACTCTCCATGACTCTATGGACTACAGCATGCCAGGCACATCTGTCAGCCACTGCCCCTCTGAACTCCATCAACTCATGTTCATTTGCTGCAATGACCTGATCTATCCATATAATGTCCCCTTTATTGTATGCCTTCAAACATTCCTAGTATCAGAGTCTTCTTCTCAAGACATGGCTTTAGCCCCATGATTATACCTTCGAGGGAACAGTTTGGTTTGAGTTCCTGTGCTTTGAATGGGCATTCTTGCAGTCCAAGGAACTCTAAGCCCTTTTCTCCAAGACTACAATTGAAAGGCATTATTCTACATCACTCAACCTTCTTTAAAGTCCAGCTCTCACATCCGTATGTTACTACTGTCAATACCATAGTTTTAACAATGTGGACCATTGCTGATAGTGATATAACTTTACTTTTAAATAGCATATCCAGACTTGCCATAGCTTTCCTCCCCAGAAGCAAAAATAATTTATATTTTATGGCTATATTGGGGCCCAGGAAAATAAATAAAATCTCTCAGTGACTCCACTTCTTCCCCATCTATTTGCCAGGAATTAAGGGCCCTGTGCTAATCCCTGAAACAGCACTTACGAGTGCCCTAAATGCAGAGTAAATCCTACTTAGTTATGTTAATCACCCATCCTTAAAACATTGCAAGAAAACTCTTACGGGTCACTGCTCCAAGTGAACTGCACTACACAGCCGAAAAGGAATAAATCTCCAGTTTTGCACTGAAAATAAATTACGAATTACACCGTTAGGCTTTGACACCCACACCCTATGCTAATAAGATTTTACAGATCTCTTTTTGACACCTAAACCCTATGCTATTAAGATTTTAAGGATTACTCGCAAATCAAGGCACTGCCGTAATTGAAAAAAGGTAAATGTTCTTGTAGAAATGAGGGCAATTTTTCAATAAATGGAGCACTCTTTGGCACTGCCCTTTTTTGGGATTGGTATATAGACTGGCCTTTTCCAGTCTGCTGGCCATTTCCAAATTTGTTGACATAATGTAAGCAACAATTTTACAGCATCATCTTCTAGGATTTAGAACAGTTCAGTTGGGATTCCATCAATACATATATTACTACTACTACTACTACTATTACTACTACTACTACACACAGGTAGGTACAATGATAGATTGACAATATTGACTGACAATATTCCAACAATGAAGGCAAAAAAAACCAAAATAGTAAATAGTTACAAAGGGAAAAACATTTTAGGGGTAAGGAGGAAAAAGGGGAATGGAAGGGATGTGAAGTAGTGTTTGAAGAGGTGAACTAGAGGGGTAAAGAGTGTAGGAATATTGAAATAGGCACATGGCAATGGCAATTCAATGCAGGTAGTATTTCTAGTATTTGCAGTGTCAAAATACTGTGTTATTATTAAAGTTGAAGTAAAGATTAAAGTTACTGCAATGTAAGATTTGATACGACAGTCATGTAGATTTCAGCTTTACCGTTAAGTTGTGTTTCACTGTTGCTAATTATTAGTGTGAAGGTAAGCTAGGCAGCATGTAGGCATAATTGTGGCAAGAGAAAAGCTCTATACAGCGTGAATAGGGATGCTGCGTTCTTAGATGGAAGTACAGAAAGTGTGAGTGTGAAGCATTATGTAGCAGGGGCCCATCTAGAGAAGGTGGAGAGAGTCCAATAATGTGCCTTCAAGTTGTTTTAGGAAGGCTATGTGGATATCCTATGTTTTTCCAGTCTTAAGAGTCCACAACTTACAACCTTGACTATACTTTAATGCTTTTGATTTTTGTCAATACATTTTTAACACGCAGGACTTCCGAGAATAGGCTACGTGCTGAGCACGTTGCACTTCGTGCACGTAAATCCTTTCATCCAACCTGTTTTTTGACCGCTACATGTTCAATTCAGCTATTAAATTGCAACATGGTCAAATGGAGCCCAAAGGCCAACGCGTGCTCGAGAGCACCCGCAAGGGGGCTAAACTACAATGCATAGCACTTGTATTGCAAATAACAGCGCTCTACTGTACAAGTGATGTTAGGTCTTAGAATTAATAGCACAACATTCTCAAGCCTGCAAATCGGCCCAGAAAAATACTTTATTTCAAGTTTATATTTTGTGTTATATCGATCCCTGCTATGAATGTGTTACGACATATACTGTAACTCACATGTAATAGAATATCATACTTGTGGCTTTATTAATATTGCATTTTATCTGAAATGTGGGTCCGATCGCACACAGTAATTGAAACACGTAGAACTTCATATTCTACCCTCCCCTTTTCAGTGATGTAATGCTAACGATCTCTTTTTCCATTGGCTCCATCTGAACCTGTAGCTACGTGCTTGCTTTATTTTTTGCGGTCGAGCACACAACTCCGACGGCCGAAAACTAATTTAAGAAATAGCCACTCTCGGTCGTAGCTTGCAGCTCATTCTAATTTAATAGCCACGTAAAACGGACAAATCTGAAGCACGCAGCCCTTACGTGCTGCACGTTGGATTTACGAGGCTGGAATTTAATATGGCCCTATATTGTCAAAAATGTAACTACTGAAACACGTAACGTAGCCAGCAAAAGTAACTGCTATTAAATTGGTCTCTTTTAGCTACCCACAATCGATCTGTGGGTTACAGGCTAAAAAGCAACTGTGACCCATGTTACCCTTTGATCTGTTAATCCCGCAAAAGTTACAAATCGCTAAAATCGCAAATCGCTATTAAATGACTACAATTCCTCAAGCCTGCAATTGCTTTCACACCCGTAAATGGCAATTCCTAGGAGTACTAGAGGGGACTCGAAAGAGGATTAAACACCTGTTCGTAACACTATAAAAGCAAATAAAAACTCAATACTGCACTTTAAAATACGGTGAAGGTGATGAAAGACATTAAAATTAATTAAACAACATCTCACGCTTGCAAATCTGGAATCAAAAATTATTATTTTCAGGTTTTATTTACGAGTTATATCAATCTCGGGAATCAAGGAGTTAATACATATCAGGCCACCCACATTGACTATAGCATTTTCTTCATTCATTTTTATAGATTTTTACATTGCTGGATTACGAGCCCGATCGCATATTGGACGTCTAAAAGCTAATTGATTGATGTTTAAATGCCATGTTTTACCGATGTCATGATGACGGTCTCATTTATTATTGGTTGTTTCTAAATCGGTAGTTATTGGCTTGCTTAATTGATCATGATCATGCCATGAAATGCTACATCTGGAAGTATGGTTTACGGTTTGGGCTTTCAGCCATGTAGTTGCAGGCCAGTGGGGGCTACAGTGCACTATAAGGGATTCTGGGGCAACAGGGACCTTAGAGGACATGCAGGGGCCACAGAGGACCCGTGGGGGGCGCAATGAGCCACATAGGAACAGCGGGAGTCACACAGGCCCACAGGGACCACTAGAGGCCATGGGGACCACAGGGGGGAACTAGGGGGGCACAGTGGGCCGTGGGACCACTTGAGGGCCATGGGGGCCACAGGGCAGCCAGGGGACCCCAGTGTACCCATGGTGGCCACAGGGGATCCGTGGGAGGTCCGCAGAGACCCATGTTTGTTGGTGTAATATCTTTAGTTTTTACTAGCTTGTCCAAACTTGCCATAGTTTTCCTCCCCAGAAACAAACTTCTTTCAATTTCATGACTGCAGTCACCATCTGAAGAGATCTTGGATCCTATCACTTTGCCAAAAACTTCTTCCCCATCTTTTTGCCAGAAACCGATATTGCAGTTTGCCATGATCTCTGTCTTTTTAATGTTCAGCAGCAGGAAAACTTTTGCGCTCTCTTTTTTTTCATCCTCATCAATGATACATTCAGTTCCTCCTCACTTTCAGCTTCCAGTAGTATCATGCATGTATCAGAGGTTGCTGATATTTCTTCCAGCAATATTAATTCCGCCTTTGGATTTGTCCACATTAGCCTTACGCATGATGTATTCCAGTCTATATGTTGAATAAATAAGGTGACAATATACAACCTTGTTGCATGCTTTTCCTAATCTTGAACAATTCAGTTCACATAAAGATTCCTCAGTAGGCGGGTGATCTGGTACTCCCATCTCATTAAGCAGTTGCAATATTTTTTTGTGATCCACACAGTCAAAAGCTTTATAATAGTCTATGAAGAAGTAAAAGTAAATGAGGCATGATGGGGGCGGTACCGGAAGTGGAACACACACCAGATCGGAGATGAGCTGGTGGTAGGAGAGCTGGGAGGTCATGCACGTTTAACAGCGGTCGCCCTGAGTCCTGAGTCCTGAGCCCAGACTTGATCCAAGGATACAGACACTACACAGATGCCCTTGAAGCCTCGAGAAGGACTCTTCCAACACAATACAGCTAAGTAAAGCTTTATAAACAAACAAATAACATGTACTGTGCCTTCAGCGTTACCCTTCCCATCTCCCCTTCTCCCCTTATGCCATAAAAAGAAAAAGACAAAACCCCAAGGCTTAAGGCTACTAGCAGGGATAAAAGTGAGGCCAAAAGCCCAAAAGTTTATTAAGCTGAGTTCGGGAAGAAGTCGGAGGACGGAGACAGTCCCCGTGAAGTTCCCGCGAGAAGACGCGAAAAAACGAGCCAAGGTGAGAGATCTATGCGATAGAATCGCGGGAGATAAAGTTTGAATAAACGAACAAGTCATAAGAAGATACAAGGCCTAAAAAAAACAAAAAATAAAAGGTGAAGTGATTGTAAGAGGCATATAATGCCACAGGATTACCGAACTGAGGAGGAACGGCCAGAAACAACTAGAACCCGCTAGTAAGCTAAAAGAGGGGTAAATAACAAATAAAAGAGAAGATAAATGAAACTATGTTAAGGTAGAGGGAGTAGAGGAGAAAGGGATAAGATAAAACAATAAGCTTTACGAAAATACGTAAGAGACAAGAGGCCAAGGGTGAAGATTGTAAAGTACCCCTCTAAGACAATATAAAAGGCGATACAACCAATATAAATTAAAAAAGATAAGTAAAATAAATGGACAGTTTAAAAAGATAACTGGAGAAGATTAAAACAAAAATCCACTGGATTATATCCCAAAAATAATAAAATGGCAAATAAGAAACCTCCAAATGCCATGAAAATAAAAAGTAAGGAGAAGAAGATAGGTGCTCCAGAAACTAATCAATTTTTTTCACCAAAACAAAAAACGAATACATTAGAAATAACACAATCAGAATCCTCTTTTTTGGAACAATCTGTAAATCCCTCCCCGAAGAAAACAGTACAATCTTCATTAGAAGATTCTGAAAAGTTACAAGAGGAACCAATAACATATTCAAAAATGAAAGACCTTTTATATGATTTCCAAGAAAAGATCACGATGGAATTAACAAAACAGATGGTAGAAAACACAAACTCAGTTAAAGAAATAAGTAAAAGAATAAATGAACTGGAAATCAAAAGTGATAAATTAATCATGGATAATAATGCATTATTGAAATACACAAATAATTTGGAATACAAAATAGAAGAATTAAATATGAAGATAAATCTTATGGAAGATAAACTAAGGAAAAAAAATTTAAGAATAAGGGGAATAAATGAAAATATATTGGAAAAAGATCTGCCAGGATATATTAAAGATCTATTTAATAATTTATCAACCCAAACACCTAAAGATGATACTAAAATAGAAAATATTTACAGAATTCCCCTTCCTAGAGGATTAGACAAGAAAATGCCAAGAGATGTTATAGTCAATCTTCAATCTCCTCTTTATAGAGATGAAATAATCAAAGCTAACTCCACGAAAAGACCGATGGACGCTCCATATGATAAAATAAAAATATTCCCTGATCTGTCCAAATATACATTGAATAAAAGAAGAGAATATATGGCAATAACCCAAAGCTTAAGGAAAGCAGAAATGAAATACAGATGGAAAAATCCAATGGGACTATATATAATGAAAGATAATATATGGAACAAAATAGACTCGGTTAAAGAAGGACTGTTGTTGCTACAAAAATGGAATATAGAAAGTGGATCTTTCCACTCCTCCTAAAATCAATACAGAACTAAATTTAAAGAATCCTGAATGGGTCGTAAAATAACAGAGGATAAGGAAGAGAGGAAAAGACTTGATAAGAAATTTGGACTATATTTTGATGCATCTATCACTGTTTTTTAAAATATTTTCCTTTTGGGCTGGTTTATAATTATAATATGATTAGTAGTGATGGCTATAGCACATAGGGGAAAGGACATAAACACTTCTCAAGAGATTATCTAAAATATGGTGGTTAATATAAGCACTTTAGCTATATGCACTTTATATAAATATTAAAATATAAAGCACTTTAAATACACAAAGGAGTAAAAATTGTAGAATGGTCCCACAAGAAATTTAGATTGTATACTGTTGTATTGAAAATTTGTGATTAATATCAATGGCCACAGCATATAGGGGATAGGATATAAATATCCTCTATGAGATTATTTATATTATGGGGGTAAAATATAAGCACTTTATTTGTATGCACTTTATAGAGATACAGAAGTTTACTAATAGAAGATGAAGCACATCAATACACATAGGAGTAAAGGAAAAAAAAGAAAAAAAGAAAAAAAAAAGGATAATGAAAATTATAACAGGAATTATAACACGAATTTAGTGAATTTAGAATTAAATATTAGTATTTTGTGAAATAGTGATTATTTCTAGTATAAATTTACAATCCTGATGGAAATTTTTGAGAGAACACGGACACATTGGGGGGAAACCAAGCACCTTATTAATATACACTTTTTTGATATATGAAAAATTTAAATAGATTAATAAACACTAAAAAAAAAAAAAAAAAAATAAGAAACATAAAGTAGTAAGATTTTAAGATTGGTTTATTAACTCGTTATGGAAATATGATTGTTTGTGTGTTTTTATGGGTATTTATGTTTGCATTCTGGAAGCTATTTGCAATGGGGGAGTCCATATCATTCCTCGGGGAGTAAAGGAGGAAAAGAGAAAAGAAAAGTAGAATAAGAAAAAGGAAAAAGGGGACTTCTGGGAACATTACTACCAGGATAGTGGGCAATAGTAAAGTCATAGTTAGAGTAGACTATAATAACTAGAGTAAATGGTATGGACCCCCTCTTGGAGATAGCTACTTAGGGGGAATTCAAGGTATTTTGTTAATTTATGGTAAAAGGTTAAAGGGGAAATTTATAAAAAATTTAATCACTACACTTGGGTAAAAGTTCGGATAGAAATCAATTAAAGAAGAAAAGTAAAGGTATTTATTTCTTAAGAGATACGAAGGGGATGATGACTGAGGAGTTAGGAAGGTTTGGCTAAGACAAGGGGCGAAAAGAGAAGAGATATAATATAAAAAAGAAAAGAAAGGGGAGGGAAATAAGAGAGATAAGAGAAAGGAGAGAGAAAGAAGGAAAGAGGAGAATAAATAAAAGATGAAAGGGAAAAAAAAAAAAAAAAAGGGAAAAAGAAGGGAAAAGAAAAAAAAAAGGAAAGAAAAAAAAAAAAAAGAAAGAAAGAAAAGTAAACGAAAAACAGGGATAAATTCAATGTTAGATTTATATAATATTAAACATATCTATAAATTTAATTCTGGAGGTTGGTATCAAATAAAATATAACAGGGGGGAATACTATGGTCTTTGAGGCTAAGGAAATGTTTCCATATACTCCTCTATAGACCTGAGTTGGGCATAAGATCAAAGGAAGTAAGGAGGGGTAAATGAGAGGAAGTGGAAATTAAAAACAATACAAAAGATTAAATAATAATTAATAATGGTAAATATTAGGGAAACAAGAATACATGATCTCCCAACTAATAAACTAGTAAGTTTATTAAAAACTCCTAACATTTCCTAAAATCGACATGATAGCCCTAAAATATTATATCGAAAAGGAGGGAAATAATATAGGAATAAGTAAACTTGGACTTAGTTTAAGTCCAAAGAAGAACATGCCCAAGGTTTGTAAGGAAGTACGAATGAATGAAATCCCGGGAATGCGAATGGCTCAGGTTCAACAATTGGTGAGAGGCGAGATGGAATTAGATATATGGACACAAAAGTGGAAGGTTAATGCAATAACTATAAACAATGGTTAAAATAATAACTCATAATGTTAATGGACTAAATTCACCAGCAAAAAGGAAAATAGCTTACAATAATTATATAAAAAATAAAGCAGATATTCTCCTACTACAAGAGACACACTGGGGAAATGACACCTTAAGATATGTAAATAATAAAAACTTTAATATTAAAATAGATTCAACATACAATAAAAAATCTAGAGGAGTATCAATGTGTTTTAGTCACAATATAGAAGTCTATGAGGAAGCTAAAATTATTGATCCCCTAGGAAGATATATAATTTGGTGTGGCAAAATAAATGGAGAAAATATGACAATAGCCAATATATACCTTCCAAATGTAAAACAACTTAGATATCTCAAAAAGATTTTGAAATAAATAAAACAAATTAGAAAGGTACAATTAATAATTGGAGGGGATTTTAATATGGTGCTAGATCCGTTAACAGACAGAATAGGAACAATAAAAAAAATTCAGAAAATCAGATTAAAAAATCGTCTAAAGACTTTGGAAAAATAGTATCAAACGACGACCTTTTTGACGCATGGAGACTACTACATCCATATGAGAGGGACTATACATTTTTTTCAAATCGTTTTAAATCCTACTCAAGATTAGATTATTTGTTAACAGATATAAACACAATAAGACAAATTAAGGATATAGAAATAACAACCGCTACATGGTCAGATCATTCAATGGTCTGTATGAATTTAAAAGAAGAAAAGAGAAGCAAAAATAAAAAAAAATGGAAGTTAGACCCTATCTTATTTAAGAATGAACAAACTATGGAATTCTTAAAAAAGGAAACAAACAAATTTTTTAAAATTAATAAAAATACTTTAGACTCACCCTCCATGCTTTGGTGCTCATATAAAGCAGTATAAGAGGCCAAATGATATCACGGATGGCAGTAATGCATAGGGAAAGGGGGAAACCCATGAGACTATTGTATATAGATTTGGAGAAACTAACAAGAGAAAATAGAGTGAACCCATCGGTGAAAAGATCAGAGCTGATTGCTAAAAAGAAAGCCCAAATAAATAAAATATTACAAAATCAGGTTGATTCTCTGATGTGGAAATTTCAACAAACCAATTTTCTAATGGGTAACAAAACAGGTAAATATCTGGCCAATAAACTAAAAAGACAAAAAAATCAAAATAAAATATATAGTTTAAGAGGTCCAGACAATGTTTTATACACTCACCCTGATAAAATATGCGATATTATGAAGATGTTCTATAGTTCATTATACAATCTAAATAGTAATTCCACATTTAAAAACCCTAGTAAAGAAGAGATAAATACATTTTTGAGTGAAGTAACTCTACCAAAATTACAAGAAGAAGATCAAAGATTCTTAGATCAAGATATTTCTTTGAAAGAAATAGAGGAAGTAATTAATAAAGCAAAAGTTAACAAAGCCCCAGGTCCAGACGGCTTCGACCATTTATATTTTAAAATGTTTCAAAATGAAATTGGTGAACATTTGCAAAATATGTTTAATGAGATTAAAGACCACGGAAAAATGCCGTCAGAACTATCAGAAGCTAAAATAATTAACATTTTAAAACCAGGGAAAAATCCAGAAGAAGTAACTAGTTATCGCCCTATTTCCCTCATTAATATAGATCTAAAAATATACACAAAAATCATGGCTAATAGATTAAATAAAATTATTCCAAAGTTGATACATTTTGATCAATCGGGCTTTGTACAAGGCCGTCAGGCATCAGATAACACCAGACGTCTAATTGATCTAATGTTCTCCATTCGGAAAAAAAGGATCCCCACACTAATCCTGTCATTAGATGCAGAAAAAGCATTCGACAGGGTTAGTTGGGAATTCATGAACGCAGTATTACAAAAGTTTGGGTTCACAAATTTTGCTTCTAAAACAATTAAAGCTATTTATAAGGATACAACAGCTTATATTGCAGGTACAAACTTCGAAACAGAGAAGTTTGGGATCAGCAACGGAACACAACAGGGATGCCCCCTTTCTCCATTGCTTTTTTTGTTATTTATGGAACCATTAGCATCATTAATAAGGAAAGCTGAAAATATCAAAGGTATAAAAATAGGTAATAATGATTACAAAATAATGTTATTTGCGGACGATATCATGTTAACATTAACAGATCCAATAGGTTCTTGTGCCAATTTACAACAATTGCTAACAGACTTTGGTAGAGTTTCTTATTTCAAAATAAATCCTTTGAAATCAGATATTATACATAAATATATAGAGCAAGATACATTAAATAAATTTAAAAAATTATATGCGTTCAATTGGAATACTAAATATGTCACTCATTTAGGTATTAAATTTAGCTTCCAAAATATAATATAAAATTATAGCAAATAATATAACAGAAATATTAAAACAGATTAGAATACTTTTATATGATTGGAATTCAACAAGATTCTCCTGGTCGGCTAGAATAGCCATAGTTAATATGAGTATCGTCCCCAAAATAACATATTTAATGAGTTGTGTCCCGGAGAAAGTCCCGGAATATATTATTAAAATAACACAGCAAATAATAGACAAATTTGTTTATGCAGGGAAAAAAGTGAGAGTTAAAAAAACTATAACAAATAGAAAGTTTGATCTGGGAGGTATGGGATCTCCAGATATGAAAAGGATCAGCGAAAATATAGCAATATCTCACATAATTAATATGAACTTACAACATAGGATAATAGGATGGAAAAACATTGAGGAAGATCTGGTGGGAATTACCCCAATAAGAAAATTGCTGGGGAAATTTAATGGAAAAGAAACAATATGGGATAAATTACCAGAAGGTATAAGATCTATTATAAAATTCTGGGGGAAAAGTAAAATCAGAGCAGAGTTATTTCATATACCTTCCGTTACCACACCTATAGATATATTAAGAGATGAATCATTTAATTTAGAAATAAATTTATTGAAAAAACCATCAATTTTGTATATAGCTGATTTATACCCAGCAGGCAGTCTATTAAAGCAAAGGGAACTTCAGGAGAAAGGAGTAACAAAATCCTTTTCATGGATAAATTATGGAATATTGCTAGAAAAAATGAAACAAAAGGGATTTATATATGATAAAATAGATAAATTGTACGACTTGGAAGCAATTATGATTAAAGGTCAGGTGAATCATCTGGTATCAAAAATTAGCAAAAGTAGGATTAAACTTATGAAATTTGAGAAAACTAAGAGTATAAAAGACTGGGAATATAACCTCAATATAGACTATAATGAGCAAGAATGGTTAAGGGCTCTAAGGATAGTAAAGAAATCTTCTATTAATACCATGTATAGAGAATTGTATTTTAAATTAACACAAAAGTGGTATATAGTACCAACAACTATGAAAAAGTTTGATCCCCAACAATCATCATTATGCTGGAAAGGTTGTGGTAAAGAAGGCAATACGCAACATATGTGGTGGGAATGTGATAAGATAAGGGAATTCTGGGAAGAATGTTGTGGATATTTGACAATAATTGCAGGGACAAGATGTCCGTGTTCCCCGGAGTTGATATTATTCCATATAGGGATAGATACATACTTCCCCAGTAATACATTTTTGATATCTCACATATTATTGATCATTAAAGCAATGGTAGTTAAATATTGGAACAAATTGGAAATTCCTAAGTGGAAAGAGATTATTAATAAAATCAATTACAATAAAGATCTGATGAAAGAAAATACATATGAACAGTCCAAGAAAATAAACACTTTTAATTGGACTATCTGGGAGCAGTATATGGAAGAATATTAATGGGGAACATGGAAAAAGATATAATTGAAGCCGATGTCTATTATGACTGATAGAGTTACAAACGCTGTCATATAGTCCAGAGATAAAGGAAAAATTTCCTACTATTTACCTTTCTTTAGAATTAATTATTGGTATATTGTGTCTATAGATATGTCTATTTCGGTTGCGGACCGCTGTGTTGAACCTGGTTGCTTGTATTTGTTGGGTAATTGCATGTATGTTATGTGATCAAAAAAACAAAATAGAAAAGGGTTAGAAAAGGAGAGGATAGAAGGGGAAAGCGCTGTAAGATCAATAAAAAACCTTTTATAAATCATTTATACAGGGAGCTATACCTTAAATTAATATAAAAGAGGTATGTAGCCCCTGTTATTACGAATATGTTCGTCTACCAGATTTCCACTTATTGTTGGAAGGGCCGTGGAAAATGTATGTATATGTTTTGTATGTTTTTTTTTTTATATATTGAAATTAAAAAAAAGAAAAAAAGAAAAAAAAAAAACGAAGTAAAAGTAAATGTTTTTCTATTATCCAGAAGATACTGGCAATTTGATCTCTTGTGCCTCTTCCTCTGCTGAACCAGGCTCGCACATCTGGTAATTCTCGGTCCCTGTATTTTTAGAGCAGAGCTTGTAGAATCTTAAGCAAAATTGGAGCACTCCTTGGCACAGCCTTTTTTGGGGACTGGGATGGAGACTGACCTTTTCCAGTCTATTGGCTACTGTTGAGTTTTCCAAATGTCTAAAAATCACTTTCACAGCATCATCTTGTAGGATTTTGAATAGTTCAGCTGGGATTCGATCAACTCCTCCAGCCTTGTTATCAGCAAGGCTTCCTAGGGCCCATTTCACTTTGCTCTCCAAGTTGTCTGGCTCCAGCCCATTGGACAAACTATAAGGTAATCACTGATGTTAAGATCCTTCCTGTATAGATCTTCAGTGTATTCCTGTCAACTCTTCTTAATTTAATCTGCTTCTGTTAAGTCCCTACCATTTTTGTGTTTTAGAACTCACACTAACACGAAAGGTTCCGTTGAGTTCTCTGCTCTTCTTAGAGAGATATCTTAACTTTCCCAGTCTGTTATTTTCTTCTATTTCTTTACAATATAGAATGTCTCATTGTCTCTTCCTGCTATCATTTGGAATTCTGCATTCCGTTGGGCAAATATTTTCTTATCTCCATTATCTTTCCTGGGCTACTTTCAAAGCCTCTTCGTATAACCAGTTTGCCTACTTAGTTTTCTTTTCTTTTGGGGATATTCTTTGATGCTGCTTCCTGGATAATGTTTCAAACTTTGGTCCAAAGTTCTAGTCTTTACCTCCCACTGCTTATTCACAAGGGATATTATTTATTTTGTGCTTGGTCTCATGATTTTCCATCTTTTATTCAGTTTAACTCTGAAATTTGCAATAAGAAGCTCATAATCTTAGATACAGTCTGCTACATGTCTTGTTTTTGCTAACTGTATAGAGCTCCTACATATTTGACTACAAAGTATATAGTCAAACACCCCCGCCACCCACACACACACTTCTAATGTTCATTAAATATACAGTATAGTCACTATGTACAAATGATACAGCACAGGTCAAAAAACTAACCTGTCATTGTCAGAGGAGCTGAAACTCTCTATTTAATCCTTGCACAGACACAGTTCTCAGCTCTTCTTCTTCATCTGGACATGTGCTAAGTGGCTGGTCTGTTTTTTCCTGTCCAGCTTCTTTTACTTTTCCCCATCGCTGCTTCCTGTTTATAGTGCTAGCCTGCCTGGCTCCCCTGTTGTATTTTGTCATCCCGCTGGCCTGTTCTCTAGCTCTGGGCTCCCCTCGATCCTACCCGACTGCCCCCTTCATGCCCCTCTTGTTTTTGGCTGCCCGGCTGTACTCCCTGTTCTCCTACGGGCAGCTTCTCATGACCCCTCCCTCTCCACTTACCTTCCAGTTCTGTCCCCTGCACACCTCCTCATCTCTAGCTTTTAACCATGTGGCCTCGCTCCCGTTCTCTCTCTGCTGCTTCTGTGCGCACCCCCTGCTGGTCACCGCACACTTCTTATCGCCCCACTTGTCAGTGGCTTGAGCCCGCGCTTGTCTTCCCTGCTTCCCTTTGTCTTACTTGCTGATATTCCTGCTCCTTTTGCTATTCCTCATTCTTATGTTTGGTTCCCTTCTTTTTCTGTCCTGTTTCTTTTTGTCTCATAAAAGTTTAGAGTGTTCTACCTGGACTCTGTTCCTCTGCAGCAAATAATTCTACCATAGATCAGTAGATGTTGTTATATTATTATACCCATCATAGCCACCTTGAGGATTGTCCCAGCCAATCAAATAGTAATCTTGTGTAGAGTCATCTTTGTAGCTAATGGTAAATTCCATCTGCAAATGGCCTGTGGATGTAAGTATGGCTCAAAGAATGACAACTCTCACCTCTGTTTGCTGCCAGCATCGTTGGGTACATTATAATTCTAGCATTGTGTCCGTAAGGAAAACCCACCCCTGAAGCTTATTTGGTAACGTACAGTTGGTGTTTGATCACCAATGGGGTGTTATACCAAACAGAGGATCCCAGCCTTTTGGTCTACAGATAAACTAGTTACATAAATGTAGTTTCTGATGGATAGTTGCATTTCTTAGGGAATGAACACAGGTCTTGTTATTCCAGAATAAAACATTTTAACAGTTCATGCTGTGGCTGGCACAAGTGTGTAAAGCTTTGTGTCACATGCACCTATACTGTTATCACATATATAGTTCTCAGCAGTGCCACCTTGCCAAAATCCTTTGGTAATGCAAAGGGAGGGCCGCGCTTGCGGCCAGGCAAGGAGCGCCAAAGGCACTCCTTGCAATTGTGGAGATGAGCGCCATAGGCGCTCATCCCTACTACCCCGAACGACTTAGGCAGGGAGTGCCGAAGGAGCTCACTGCGCTGGTGGAGATGACCGCCGTAGGCGCTCATCCCTATGACCCCATACGACTTGCGCATCATACCTACAACCCGCGGAACTACACATCAACACAAAACTCAAATACGAAAATAAGTGCGAGACCCATAGCCTATAAAAAACGTCTATAAAAAATTACAGCCCGTAGCACTTAGAAAAGGAAACTACAACTTTGAAGAAACAAAATACGAGCCGCAAAAAATACAAAATTAACCGGCGCACCACGCACATCGAAAAACACACAAAATACAAACTAAAATAAAAAAATAAAAAAAACACACACAGCAAGGGGGGGACAGCCAGGACGTCTGGGAATGAGGTTACACGCCAATTTAAATCGCCACCCTAAGCGAGAGAAAAAATGGACGCCGGAAAAAACGAAAACAAGGCTACACGACCCCTAAACACGCAAAATACAGCCAAACACATACTCCTTTCACACAGACCCGTACGACCTACTAAATACACTATTAGGAAGGACGCTAAATGCCCCACACCTGCCTAGCACATACACAATCGCAGCCATTTTACAACACTGACTGCAAACTAATAACATTACCATTACAAAATGCGGAACTACACAGCTAAACAAACGGTTTACCTTCGCACACACAGTCTATTTACACTACACACTGCACACATTGCTGACCTTAGCTCACCAACAGTGAAAATCTACATCGTATGCTGCAGGAACATCAAAACAGATTGTTAGCTCTTCAGCCTATTGCTTCCTGCAAATAGGTAAAGTATATTAATTTATAACTTTACAAATTTATTAATTAACATTACAAATTACATACACAGAAGAAGAAGAAAAACATAATCAGAATAAACGCTAAAGGAGCTCAGCGCGCGCCTCACCAGGAGCACCAACGCTGTTTAGAGGACCACAACTAAACCAGGAGCGAGGCTCACAATGAGAGCCAAAAGGCCATCAGTGCAAACCTGTAATGAGCGCCTAAGGAGCTCTCATAACCAAACATACACCAACCAAGAGCCACGCTATGAGCACCAAAGGCGCTCAGTGCGAGGATCGCAATGAGTGCCGAAGGTACTCACACAACCAAAATACCTACTTTGTGTACTAAACAGCATTACCTGTCTTACAATTCTATTGCTGTCATTTTGCGAGTTTGTTGGTACTTCTATGTTAAAAGATACAGACTTGCGCATGTGCAATGAATGCCGAAGGTGCTCATTGCGAGGCATGAAAGTGGCGAGTTGGCCGAGGCCTGCAATAAGATCTGTAAAGCATTGCGAGATCTGTGAAGTAGATGCTGGGAGACAATCGCAATGAGAGGTGAAGGTGCTCATTGCAAGGCATGTAAGTGGAGGGTTAGTCGAGGCTTGTAATAAGCAGCGAAAGTGCTCTTTGCGAGTCATGAAAGTGGAGGGTTGCCCGAGGCCTGCAATGAGCTGCAAAGCCTCTCATTTAGGAGCTCGCGATAAGCTCATTTCGAGGCCCATAAAGTAGATTATGGGAGAGGCTTGCAATGAGCGCCTGGTACTTTTATGCTTACGCTATTAATAACCTTTCATGGTAAACATTAGTTCCTATGACCTCTGAGCTAGAGTATGGAAAGCGCTGGTGCAAAAAAAACTTTTGGGCCCCCCTTGGGGGGATGTAAAAAATGTTTTGCGCAGTGACCAAATCACTCCTGCCTGTGTGAAGCTCCACTGCCTGCACCACAGCTCCAGGGCCTGCAAGCTCCACCTCCCTGCACATCTTCTACGTGTATATATATATATATATATATATATATATGTACACATATATATACTCATATATACACATTTATACACACCTCTTAGCACCCATCCCTACATAGCACCCAGTCCTTGTCAGCAGCCATCCACACTCAGGATCCATCCCCGCACAGCACCCAACCCCTTTGAGCACCCACCTCACATAGCACTTATCCCTATCCACTTTGTTCCCCCTCACAGTACCCAAGCCCCTGTACTTTTCTGACACTTTGCAGCCCTTGCTCTCTTGCCTTCTTCCCTGATACACATCCTCAGCATGCTGAACTACTCCACACTGCCGCTTATTGGAGCTTCAGTAGAAGTGCTCTTTTTTAAACAGGCAAACATAAATTTCAGGATGGAGTCGATCCTTCCTCTATCACCCTTGCTTTTACAGCTTTCTTCGCCACAGGGAGATAACTATATCCTCACATAAGTTAAATGATCTCACCAAGCAATCCATCACTCACAACTACTTCAGTCTCACAGTTCCTCACACCAAAATGAGTAAAAAAAACCTGATCAGATTCCATACTATCCGACTAGTGATTCCTGGTGTCCTGTGCTCGAAATCCAACAGCAACTAGACACACTTACATCCAAATCTACCAACCATCCTCCTACTGCCCATCTCCAGCCAACCACTTTCCACGGTGACATTGGTTCATTACATCTGCCTGTCCGATTAGGACTGGATCCATATGCTTACACCAGACACTCCATACGCATTGGTGACACTACATCTGCCTTAAGAAATCAGTCACCTGAACATATCATAAAATTCCTAGGAAGATTGAAGTCAAACTGCCTCACCAGGTATATTCACAACCCAACATCTGAACACCACAAAGCTTTCCTGTCTATCGCTCAGTAAACTTTAACATTTATCTTCTTCTCAGACATTCGTTGGCCTCTGATCAAGGCTAGGACAACATAGCTAAAAACTGCCACACCTAAAGATATACACTGAGAGAAGGCTCTGACCACAAAGCACAGGTTAAAAAACTAACTACAGCTTAATTTAAACAAAATAGCCTGTACTTATATGAGGAGCTAGAACTCACCAACATATCCTCCCACAGACACAGCTCTCAGCACTCATTCTTCATCCCCACCCTACCTTTTCTTCTCTCTATCATTTTCACTTTCTCTGGCCCTCTAATCAGACTAGGATGACAAAGCTAAAAACTGCCACACCTCAAAGCTACTTAGCACATTCCCGAGACATATATGGCAAAACTCACACATACATAGTCATTGGTGACCACAAATATACATTTCCCCACAAGCACACATATACATTTATAGTAGCTCATATGGGCACATAGCTTGTTTATGTTTATATATGATAAAGTTGGAAACTTGTCTCATCAATGTTTAATGGGAATTCTCCAGAGCACAGTTAGAAGTTAACCATTGGCTTTTATGTGAGGTGAATATTGCTTTGGCCAACATTCAAAAACCTCTTACTTTTTCACTGTATCAAATGCTCCCTCCCACTTGGAAAGACAAAAGTCAATCATATAGAGACAGTATGTCAAGAGGGTGTTTGTGTATTGGTGATAGGAATTCACATACTTCATAGCTCAAACAACACTAAAGCTATAGCTGTATGATTATATCTCTGTTTTTCTTGTTCTGTTTTTCCAGCAAAGGTAAATTCTGGGGGGCGTTTGAGGACATCAGTATTTGACCACTAACTTTTCCCTTGAGCAGAGCAAAGGGTGCGCCATTCCCTTTAGCTTGTAAGTAGCGCGTTTACAATCTTGTAGGGTGCTTTGGTAAAAAGTACTTTCTACAAAGATTCTAAGCTCAAAACAAGGACTTCCATTGTCTGCAGTTTGCTAATATTGTTTCTTTCCTTTTTCTTATCCCCTATACAGTGCTATGGAATATGTTGACGCGTTACAAATACAAGTTAATAATAATAATAATAGGAGTTGCTGTTGCCTTCTTGGACTGGACAGTGACAAGATAAAAATTCTGTGGTTTGGCAGGAATATTGGGGCTGGGCGTTAGAGAGGGAGCCTGGCCATAATGATAATGCACCTAGGTTGCACTTACTCTCCTGCAGACATCTAAAGTTATCTTTGTAACTGTCCCTGTTGCCGTGGCAACTACAACACCATAGGTTTGATTGGAGAGAATCCAGAGTAACCCAGGTGATTCAAGACCCCAAGCTTGTTGTGGGCGGCTGGACATCTGAGGTGTCCAATTGTCTGGAGAGACCATCAGTGTTCTCTGCCCTGCATGTATTGTATTGTAACATTATGAGTCTGCAGAACTTGGCTCCATCTCAACAGGCAACTATTGTCCCCGGGCACAATGGGTTGTGGTCTGTGACAACGTCAAACTCTTTCCTAAAGAGTTAGTGCTGTAGTTTCTTTAGGGCTCAGATGACTGTCAGGCACTACTTCTCGATAGCTACATAGCTGATGTCTCGGGGTAACAGCTTGCAGATCAGAAATGCAATGAGGTGCCCCTTGCCATGGAAATCCATCTTGCAGATGTCATATATAACACATATGTGATGTCATATGTGGTGACATCCGACTTTGGATTAAGAAAGGGTGAGCGTAACCCAGGGTAACTAGGATGGGTTGGAAAGTTAAGGCAGCCTTCGGGTCCTGGAAGGCTATCCCACATTCAGGGGTCCACTGTATCAGCCGGGGCATTAACTTTTTGGTGAGGTCTGCCCGTGGCATTGACAGGGTACATTAATGGGGAATAAACCACCAATAATACCCTAGGTACACAGAAACACATGCCTCCTAAACACTGGTGTAGGCCACTGCTCTATCAAGGCTACCATGGCTTCCCACTTCCTTTTCTGTGGCCTAGGTACTGCACCTCCCCCTCAGCTTGCTGGATCTGACCCAGGACCACAGTTAAGTGGTCCACATGTTCCTGCCTGGTATGGCTGAAAATGACATGTCATCCAGGTACAATGTCATCTAGGTACTGTGGTAGTTTGACGAAGATCATGTATTCTTTTAATCTTTTTATTAAAGGTCCTTTACAAAAGTTCTCTTGTAAATATCTTCATCAATAGAAAGTGGAGCATTCGGCCCGCCCGTCTCTCAGAAATGCTCCAACCTCCACGGACCTTTAATATGCCTTTTAGCAACAGCACTGGCAAATCCTAGGCAATACTGCCGCCTTCTCCCTGGGGTTAAATCAGTGAGTGTGTGTCTGTGTGAGTGTGTGTCTGTGAGTGTGTATGGGTCTATGAGTGTGTGTGTCTGTGAGTAAGTCTCTGAGTGAGTGTGTGTGTCTGAATGAGTGTGTCTGTGAGTGAGTGTATGTCTGTGTGAGTGTGTGTCTGTGAGTGAGTGTAAGTCTGTATGTGTCTGTGAGTGAGTGTGTGTGTCGGTGAGTGAGTGTGTGTCTGCGTGAGTGTGTGTTTGTGTGTACGCTTTTGCCGCCCGGGGCTGCCCCTGAGTTTGACTCAGGAAACTCTGCGGTAGCCCTGTGTGGCAAAAGCTCTAGCTACGCCACTGGTTTTAAGAAATACCTCTATCCCTTATATACCCGCTCAAAGGGCTCTATGACCCTGAAGATGTGGTAACAAGGGGATTAACAGGTGATAGGAAGCATAGATCTAATGAGACCCAGTTATAAATGGAAGCACAGCATATAATTAAGTTTTACAAAAAATGACGTCCTCTTTATGACACTATACTTATAAGTGACTGTGGGGAAACGAAGCACACTAATATAATGTGTCAATAAAGATGAACCCAAAGACGGGTACAACAAACCTGTCTTTCTCAATTCAAATGCAAGTAAAAAAATAAAAAGTGTCAAGTACAAAAGCTGCAATAGCATTCATACCAAAATGTTCAGGGGTCAACTGGTATTGGCCAGAAGAAGTTGGTGGGGAATGGCCCGTAGGCTGTGCTTGTTCGCCCCTTAGCAATCCCCCTGAAGGCTGACCCAATCCTCGGATTTGACACCTTGGAGCTGGCACTGCAGCTCAAAGTCCAATAAAAAGTTTTTGATGCCCCACATATCATCATCAAATCAGTGAAAAGCTTGGTAGGGCAGTTTCCTGGATGGTGGGCACAATCAGTTAAGCTCTGCCTGTACCATGGTGACTCTGGCCGACTTGCTCCCTGATCACTTCCACGCTGACTGTCCTGATCACTTCCATTTTAGGATCTGGGCTGCTAGTCTCCTGCAGACAGCCAAAGTCGTCTTTGCAACTGTAATTGTTGCCACACCAACACCACTGTTTTGTAGTAAAGGGCTGTTGTCACACTGTAATGAAGCTGTGTAGCACTGCAATAACAAATACAGTAGAATCACGGTTATCCAGCACCCAAATAAACGTGACTCAGAAGCAACCGACACCGGCATCAATTCCCCATTTTCAAAAAACTCGTGCTAAACCGGCATAACCAGCACTATCCGGCACTATCGGGGGTTCGAGACTGAAAAAAAAATGCTAACTTTTTTTCTAATTATTTTTTGTGGGCCTAAATGTCCCAGTTTAGGTGCTAATGCCCTTTTAACTACATTTTTGAGGGTTTTTGGGGGGTTTAAGGATCGTTTAGACCTTTAAATTCGGGGACTCACGATTAACTGGCAACTACACTTATCAGGCAACAGGGAGTCCCCGTGGGTGCCGGATAACAGGGGTTTTACTGTACATAGGTAATATTAATAAAATGAATGTGTAATAAAAGTCTTTCTTAATTCTTACTTTTCTAAAAAAAATAGTTATTCATAAATGCATCCTGTGAATATAGGACTCCAGTGTTTCCATTTAGTAAGCTGATACTTTGAAATTGTAAGTTGAAAAAGAACACTTTGAGTTTCATGCTTTCACACTGTGAAGTTTAATAAATAATCCTCACAAAGTGCAATAAATGGCACTGGATTTATCAGGAGAGTAATCCTTTTCATATATATACAGATGTTACTGGCATCCCTGACCCGCATTAATATCTGTCAGTAGATGTCTTTTTCCACATTATCTAGACTTGCTGGTGGAGATACAGGGAGCTACATATTTTATTTACATGTAAAGAACTTGCTCTGCTGCCTGGCTGACTATTTTTTTATTGTTGCCTTTTCATTGCTAATGATTTATACAGGTAATAGTGAATAGAGCATATTGAGCAATTTGCCCTGCTTTATCTGTTCTGATGGTAAAAAAACTCATTAACTCAGACTTCTAATTATTAGAATCTCTGTTTATTACTCTGCTGAGGGGGGATCATCAAAGCCTCATCCACCATTCTTATTTACAGCAAATACATTGACAGAATGGCATTATTCTGTATATGTACAAGCTAATTATCTGCCACAGAACACAAGTAGTACTCTTGGAATAAGAGGGTTAAATGGAAGCTATGCCCTAAAAATTTACAGATATTGAAGTAATCAAATAAACATTTACGTTTTAATGCTGATAGGTCAATATGTAAATCATTGTACATCATTGTACAACAAGAAGTAGAAATACTATGATAAATAAATGTGAGCACTTTCTCATTGGTGGGGCAAGTCTTCTTCCGTTCCTGTCATATTTTATGAAACCTATCCATTGAAGTGTAAGGATTAGTGTAAAATTTGTAAAGGAAGCCCAAGAGATTTACACAGCCACTCTGAGTGAATATAGCCCTACATAAATGGAAAGGAGAACATTTTTATTTTTTTTGTGAACCATGGAGCCAATTCCCTTTCAAAAGTAAAAACTGTTGCTGCTGTATGTCTTTTTACAGCTGTATATCATATAAAATAGGATTACATTATAGGTGTAAGGATTGCAATATATTATGTTTTTTATATGTTGGCAGCATGATATACAGTGGGGGGGAAAGTATTTGATCCCCTGCTGATTTTGAACGTTTGTCCACTGACAAAGAAATTATCAGACTATAATTTTAATGGCAGGTGTATTTTATCAGTAAGAGACAGAATAACAAAAAAACAAACAAGAAAAACGCATGTCAAAAAAGTTATAAATTGATTTGCAGGTCAATGAGGGAAATAAGTATTTGACCCCTTTGTCTTAGTACTTGGTAGCAAAACCCTTGCTGGAAATCACAGAGGTCAGACATTTCTTGTAGATGTCCACCAGGTTTGCACACATCTCAGGTGGGATTTTGTCCCACTCCTCTTTGCAGATCCTCTCCAAGTCATTAAGGTTTTGAGGCTGATGTTTGGCAACTCGAATCTTCAGATTCCTCCACAGATTTTCTATGGGATTAAGGTCTGGAGACTAGCTAGGCCACTCCAGGACCTTAATGTGTTTCTTCTTGAGCCACTCCTTTGTTGTCTTGGCTGCGTGTTTTGGGTCATTGTTATGCTGGAATGCCAATCCACGACCCATTTTCAATGCCCTGGCTGAGGGAAGGAGGTTCTCACCCAAGATTTGACAGTACATGGCCCCGTCCATCACCCCTTTAATGCAGTGCAGTTGTCCTGTCCCCTTAGCAGAAAAACACCCCCAATGCCTAATGTTTCCACCTCCATGTTTGACGGTGGGGATGGTGTTCTTGGGGTTATAGGCAGCATGCCTCCTCCTGCAATCACAGCGAATTGAGTTGATGCCAAAGAGCTCGATTTTGGTCTCATCTGACCACAGTTTTCACCCAGTTCTCCTCTGAATCGTTCAGATGTTCATTGGAAAACTTCAGACGGGCCTGTACATGTGCTTTCTCGAGCAGTGGGACCTTTGCGGGCGCTGCAGGATTTCAGTCCTTCATGGCGTAGTGTGTTACCAATTGTTTTCTTGGTGACTATGGTCCCAGCTGCCTTGGGATCATTAACAAGATCCTCCTGTGTAGTTCTGGGCTGATTCCTCACCGTTCTCATGATCATTGAAACTCCACGAGGTGAGATCTTGCATGGAGCACCTGACCGAGGGAGACTGACAGTTATTTTGTGTTTCTTCCATTTGCGAATAATCGCACCAACTGTTGTCACCTTCTCACCAAGCTGCTTGGCGATGGTCTTGTAGCTCATTCCAGCCTTGGGTAGGTCTACAATCTTGTCCCTGACCTCCTTGGACAGCTCTTTGGTCTTGGCCATGGTGGAGAGTTTGGAATCTGATTGATTGCTTTTGTGGACAGGTGTTATTTATACAGGTAATGAGCTGAGATTAGGAGCACACTGTTACCTCTATAACTGACACCTGGGAGCCAGAAATCTTGCTGATTGATAGGGGAACAAATACTTATTTCCCTCACTGACCTGAATATCAATTTATAACTTTTTTGACATGAGTTTTTCTTTTTTTTTCTTTTATTGTTGTAATTCTGTCTCTCACTGTTAAAATACACCTACCATTAAAATTATAGACTGATCATTTATTTGTCAGTGGACAAAGGTTCAAAATCAGCAGGAGATCAAATACTTTTTCCCCCCACTTTAGGTTTCTGCTCCATAGACACTGCAGGTATCACACACTTTTTTATTATAATTACGGCAGGTAAAATAGGTTTCAAAGTCCTAAGAAATGGTCTTATTAACAATTCTGGAGCCCAGGATTCCTCAGCTGCAAAATTAGATTTATGTTTGCCCATTTGCTTGGTATTTTTATCCCCTTTTGCATTTATACTCTATTCATTGACCACTCACAAACATAACTTTCTAAGAAGAGACTATGAATCATGAATTTCTTGTTGGTCATACCATTTAGCCATGTTTGCTGCCCAAGATTTGAGATGATTGCATGGACTTAATATATAAACCATCCAGGTGTCCCCTGGGTGTGGTAACCCTAGCTAGCTGGCTAGATTTAAATCAAACCAAATGGGTAAGTTAGTGTATCCTAGCAGTCTCATGAGGGAGATTCTGAAGTAAAATTAGGGAGTATATGTAGTGTAAGTTAAAAAGTCATTGTCATACCTTTCATTGAGGTTCAGAAGCCATGGACCGGATTGTTACCTATCATACCTGAACAGTGGGCATGTTGCCTTCAAGAAGAGAGATCTCAAATAATTCAATTATTTGGCAAGAGAATGAAAACAATAGTATGGAGATTATTAATCAGATTTAAATATGACTGAATGTGAAATCCTCATCTATCCCTCATCTAACACTGGAGTGCTTCTAAGCAGTGTATTTGCATAAAGCAAGTCGTTTTCTATGGTTTTGAACTTGAGTGATTTAATGACAATTTGTGAAACTATAGACTTCCTACAAACCTAAATGGACCTGAAACATACATTCAGTGCAGGAACTTTGTTTGTGAATTTTGAGTTGTTCCCATGATTGACCTGACAGTATAAGCCTTGGTCAGAAAGCAGTTTGCCATTATATAGCTGGAATTGAGCAGCTCATGGGCTGATGCAATGTGCACACAGTACATTCAAATTGGTGGAAACCCTTCTTTCATCCCACTTGTGTGCCTTTTTGACATAAACATCCCCCGGGCAGATTCCTTCAAGGATGAAGACTCAATGGTAACATATTTGAATCAAACTGACACAGAGAATATGCTCAGATCAGGAATCCTAGTTCCATTCTTGACCTGGAGCCCTAGGAATAGCAGTGGTCTATCTTTCTTGTAAAATGAGTTTCAGTAACTATAATCATTTTATCATTTATACTTCTATCTGAAAATAGTTAAATAATATATCCTTTAAACCAAGAAATCAATAAATAATACATAGTAAACATTTTCTTCTAATATAATTGAATGCTGCATAGGTGATGAGGACAACTTTGAGATATAGTGTAAACTGACAAATTAATATTTGTATATATATATATATATATATATATATATATATATATATATATACATACCATAATTTATAAAACCACATTCTCCTGCAAAACACCATGACACAAGAGAAACAACCTGATTTAAAGAATACACTATTAAAGCAATACATCTTCTTACCACAAAAGTGTTAACCTAATAAAGAGTTTTGGGGTAAAGTGTTCTTACAGTGTGGAGGATTGAGCTCTGTGTCACTTGATTACATTGCAGCTGCACTAGGTGGCCAGGGCCTTTTCCATTTTTGAGCTTGTCATGCAATCATTCTTGTCTAGCAACAAAATAAATACTTTTGGTAGCCAATAGTAATGTATATAGACCACAACAATGCCAAGCAGCTGCATTAAGACTTTTTTTAAATCTCACTTGGACATCATTAAGATTTCATTATAACTGAGACTTTGCTATTAACTATAAGCTTCAGTCCTCAACATCCTTTGAATAACATTTAATTATTTTATTGTACTTTCATCGCACAAATCTGAAAATCTCTTAAATATTAAATTAGTTGTTTAAAGATGTTTTGTAGCTGTGGGCTTAGTCATTAAAGTGTACAAAAAGTTATAACTGTATTAATTGCAGATCTGAGTTGTGGTTGACTATTAAATATACACAGTACCCATTTCACAAGGATTCTCCTTCCCACTGTACATCACACATTATTAATGAGCCTATTAAATCAAGTGTATGTGGAGGTGGAGAATTCCTCTTGTAGTGAACCCTCCTCCTCTCTCCCTCCTGTCACCAGTCTTAAGAATTCCTCCCTCACTTTCACTTATTCAGCTGGATCCTGCCTGGTTCACAGGAGAGGCAGCATGTCAGACCAGAACTCCACAGCTCCTGCAGACAGGCATCCCAAGCAGGATGCAATCACCCCAAACAACAACTCCATCCCCCTACCTCTTCTGCCCCAGACTGATACA
Source organism: Discoglossus pictus (assembly GCA_027410445.1). Lineage (NCBI taxonomy): Eukaryota > Metazoa > Chordata > Amphibia > Anura > Alytidae > Discoglossus > Discoglossus pictus. The sequence continues at coordinate 403,604,301 of CM050163.1, read as the reverse complement.
CGGGACAAATGGAGCAAGAAGATGGACTTTCTACTGTCCGTCATTGGATTTGCCGTTGACTTGGGAAACGTGTGGAGGTTTCCATATATCTGTTATCAGAATGGTGGTGGTAGGTAATATCCGTTACTTTTACTTATTAGAATCATATTAGCATTTCAGTTAGTGAAATATAAATAATCTCTTTTACATTATACAACGTTATCACAAAGCTGCTCTATAAGTTCTGATTCCATTTATTTGACTAACTTATTAGTTTACAAGACATTCAGTCAGTAAATAAACTTTCCACAGATTAGAAAACATATTATATTCACAGTGACATCACTTATTAATGTAACTAAAAGTCATGTTAGTCTATGTTTTTAATGATTTTAAAGTTACACTAAAACTACATAATATTCGAACACTTTCTGCGTATTACGTTATTTTTAGATAAAGACAGGTGTTACAGAGCTGTGGTTAACAAAATACTGACATCTCAAAACTGCTTCACTTAATTTTGAAGTCAAAGTTATCCTCACTTTAAATGGAGCAAACATTCACCTTGATTTAAAGCTTACTGTCAGGGTCAATAGATCATCCCTATGTTTTTATATGGGGAGGTTAAATTGGACTTATCCTGTTATGTGCATGCACTCTTCAGCGCTGGGAAGCGCTGCATAGACATCCCAATGTAGCTGTCTGCATGTGCCCAATAATTGATTAGGGGTTTTCGGGTTAGGGTTACAGGGTTAGGGGGTTGGGTTAGGGCCGGTAAGTGGTGCAGGGGGTTATGGGCTTAGGATTAGAAAGGTACTTTTAGGGGGTTAGGGTTAGGCTAAGAGGATTAGGAGGTTAGGGTTAGGGCCAGCAAGGGGTATAGGGGGTTAGGGTTAGGGGCTTAGGCTTAAAGGGTTAGGTTTAGGGTTAGGGCCAGTATCTGGTGTAGGGGGTTAGAGTTGGGGCCACCAAGGGGTGGTGGGGGTAAGGGTTAGAGGATTAGTGGCTTAGAGAGTACATCGGACGCCAGCCCGTCAGACACCAGGATGCTTCCAGTGCCGTGCGTGCACATAACAGGATAGATCCGTTTAATTAGTACATTGAATTTATTTTTGCCTAAACCAGAGCTCCCCTGGAGTGGACAGATTCAGGTCCAAAGCCAAGTTAGGTCTGCTTCATAAGCAAGTCAAGGTGCTATAAGTTGTCATTATTCATTTAAATAACATAAGCTTATGCTTTGCATGTTTAGTTTTATTTCCAAAATAGATGCAGTTTTGCAACTTGTCACTTTGTTTCTACCTTTACAATTCAACTATATTCTATTCAAAGAAAAAAAAAATCTGTTTTTTTAGTGGCTTTCTAAAAAACAAATCAGCAAAAGAGATGCTAAGAAATGCAATTTTATTTTAATGATGTTTAGACAATTATGGGCTTAATCTTATGCGAAGCACAAAACAATGTTATTGCAAATGCAAAAAGTGAAATATGAATGTTGAAATGACATAAAAGCACAGACATTAGGGACAATAAAATTTATTGGGTGGCTGTGAAGTCAATAAGTATATTTATTCCGTTTTAACTACTGTAGCCTGTAAAAAAGGTGAATGATTGAGAAACAACAGGGTCGAAAGAAAAATAGCTCTAAATCAGAATTCTTAAAGCAGTGCAAAAATATAGAATCAAAAATACAATGGATAATATTATAAAAATAAATACCTTACACATTATTCTACAGTAATCTACATAGGGAAAGATATATTGTCTTGGGTCCTCCTGGTTATGATTTTCTTATATTTATATATATTGTTATATGCAAAATGAACCACTGTTAATGTATTGTATTACAATTTTCCATGCAAGAGATTATGTGTTACAATCAATCGCCACATTTTTTTTTAAAGGAAGAAGGGATTCAGTATTTTGATAAAATGATTTAAATTTATAATTCGAAAGAAAAATATTAGTTTTATACATACAATTTTTAACAAAATTCTGAGAAAACTGATTACGTATAATTAACTTATTATGTACAGTTGAATTGTATAGAAAATCATTAGGGTTGACTCAAAGTAATCAAACAAAATTGTATTACATATCACTGTCCATAAAGTAACTACACGATTACCTGAATCATTGTAGCCATTCATTAAAGTATATCTATGCCAGTCTGGGCACTCGAAAACTTCCACAGACGACAATGAGGTATCCGTTGCCACGACTGTTGCTCAAGTATTAACTTCCAAAGCTTATTAAACCATCTTAGTTTCTGACTTATATTTTTTATTTAACTTTCATAACTATTATTTGGTTTACTACCGTACTACAGGAGCTCTGCACTTTGCAAGTTTAAATTATGAAAGGGCAGAAAAGAAATATAAATGATCTGTACAAGTTTGGAATATTAACCATTTTAATGTCAGGGGGCCTGCAGTTCATTGTTTTGCAATGTGTTGCATGCCCTTCTGCCAATGAAAGGGTTAACTTGTATACACGGTACAATGCTGTAGAGTTATCTTTAAAAAACTGTTGTGCAAAGCACAGTTCTCTATACATGTTCATGGAAGAGGAGCTGTTCTTGATGCTTACTGGATCTCTATAAAGGTTCCTATGCAATAAACTGTGCATGGTACATAGTTAAATTATCTATACAAGGTTATGTATAAGAAGCAGTCCATGATATATACAGTATTATTCTTTATATAAATGTATGGATAGGATGCTGTCCATGGTACACAGTACTATTATCTATGTAAATGTATGGATAAGGAGCTGTCCATGGTACACAGTACTATTATCTATGTAAATGTATGGATAAGGAGCTGTCCATGGTACACAGTACTATTATCTATATAAATTTATGGATAAGGAGCTGTCCATGGTACACAGTACTATTAGCTATATAAATGTATGGATAAGGAGCTGTCCATGGTACACAGTACTATCATCTATATAAATGTATGGATAAGGAGCTGCCCATGGTACACAGTACTATTATCTAGATAAATGTATGGATAAGGAGCTGTCCATGGTACACATTACTATTATCTAGATAAATGTATGGATAAGGAGCTGTCCATGGTACACAGTACTATTATCTATATAAATGTATGGATAAGGATCTGTCCATGGTACACATTACTATTATCTAGATAAATGTATGGATAAGGAGCTGTCCATGGTACACAGTACTATTATCTATATAAATGTATGGATAAGGAGCTGCGCATGGTACACAGTACTATTATCTAGATAAATGTATGGATAAGGAGCTGTCCATGGTACACATTACTATTATCTGTATAAATGTATGGATAAGGAGCTGTCCATGGTACACAGTACTATTATCTATATAAATGTATGGATAAGGATCTGTCCATGGTACACAGTACTATCATCTATATAAATGTATGGATAAGGAGCTGTCCATGGTACACAGTACTATTATATATATAAATGTATGGGTAAGGAGCTGTCCATGGTACACAGTACTATTATCTATATAAATGTATGGATAGGAAGCTGTCCATGGTACACTGTACTATTATCTATATAAATGTATGGATACGGAGATGTCCATGGTACACAGTATTATTATCTATATAATTGTATGGATAAGGAGCTGTCCATGGTACACAGTACTATTACCTATGTAAATGTATGCATAAGGAGCTGTCCATGGTACACAGTACTATTATCTATGTAAATTTATGGATAAGGAGCTGTCCATGGAACACAGTATTATTATCTATATAAATGTATGGATAAGGAGATGTCCATGGTACACTGTACTATTATCTATATAAATGTACGGGTAAGGAGCTATCCATGGTACACAGTACTACTATCTATATAAATATATGGATAAGAAGATGCCCATGGTACACAGTACTATTATTTATATACATGTATCGATAAGGAGCTGTCCATGGTACACAGTACTACTATCTACATAACTATATGGATAAGGAGCTGTCCATGTTACACAGTACTATTATCTATATACGTATATTTATAAGGAGCTGTCCATGGTTCACAGTACGATTATCTATATAAATATATGGATAAGGAGCTGTCCATGGTATATATACAGATTTTTGGATAAGGAGCTTTTCTCAGTATGTAGCACTATTACCTATACAGATTTATGTATAAAGTGGAGTCCATTGTACATAGTACTAATATCTTTACAGACTTAAGGATAAGGTGGTATCCATGGCATGTAGTACTCATTTCTATACAGGTTTATGGAGAAGGAGCTGTCTATGGTTCCTAATTTCTTAATGCAAGTTGCTATAAAGGTTTATCTTCAAGGAGTTGTCCATGATAGTTATACTTAGTTTGACTAATGATTGCTCTGCATGCTATAGGTTCTGAACGTAACAAAGGTAGATTGCTAAACAACTAGTGTAATCCCATTCTCATACAGTAGGTGTGTGGTTTATAATTATTTCCATGAATCAAGTCGTTATTATTTTTAATTACTATTGCTCTGACACAACCGTCATAATACAATGATTAATGGCAGCTTTATGCTCCTGAATGTCGGTGAGAAAAAATATATTCTGATTGGATTATACAATAATTGCTACATTACTTCATACTTTACTGCAAATGTGTAGTATGCTTGGCTCATTTGCTGCAGTAACCCATAAACTACCTATATACAATAATCATGTCAGCAACCAGTGTATATTTTTATTTTCTTGAATTTATATATCCAATCTGCTTTATTTCTCTTTAAATATTAGGCAGACACACAAAGGTAGTAAATGTTAGAAACGTAATTCAACTTTGTACAAATCCCACAAAAAATTAACATTATATTATTCAAAGCTCTTGCTGCATTTCAAAATAACGAATATAATAAAGTCCTACAGCTGCTAACTGAAGAAAAATTTAGATTCAGATTAATACATTTAACTATGAAATACCTGATTTCTTTATTGAATATTTAATTTTCTTATGATTCACAATTTATCAAGGAATCACGGTATGTCAAAGTGTATCTATCCTTGTGAATTAAAAAATATAATAATATAATCAGAATATTTTGCTTCACTTGCAAAATAAACAATTAAATTAATTTGTTTCTATTGTTATTTCTATTTCAGCTTGCATAATAATTGCAACTGTGTTTAGAAGGTTCCTAGAGACAGTTTTGCACTACAAAGCATTTTTTATTTATTTCAGTTAAAGGGATTGTTGGCACTACTATATAAAAATAGATAAATTGTAAGAATTTACAATGACAAAAATATTCTACCAAACTTGAAATTCTTAATACCTATATTTATATACACAATTAATGTATTTAATTTGATTGTATGTTATAGTATATATATTCACAACTTTAGTATTATGTTTATATGCCTCCCTTTCTTTATTTCCCATCTCGTTTTTTAGTTTTAACTGAATTTGAGATGCTACAAATAGTATATATTGATATATTGGGATACATATATCCCATATGGTTATCTTGAACCATATAGAGTTACCTCACTAACCTCTCACACTAAAATTAACAAGCAAGGAAAAGCAGAGTGGACCCAGAAGCAGGAAATTTTCTTGCCAGCCTCACATATCTTTATTAGATGTCTTGTTTTCGAAGAATAATTTTACAAATAATTAGATAGCTGGGAAAGAGATAGAAAACAGGTAAAGCACACTCACCAGCAAAGCAATTACAGTAAATGGTGTTATATGTCAAAAACATGGAAAACAGGAGCTAATACAAACTGTACAACCTGCTAGGAAACATTTCATACAAGAACTTATTATATCTGAATTTTATGTTATATATTTTACAGTGAACAAGCTGTTTTTTATAGGACATATAATTATTGAGATATACAAGTGACATTGTTTGTAAAGTGTATTTAAGATATATGCATAATTATATCTATAAAAATATGTATATTTAAATGTATATAGACATATATATACACATATAGACAATGAAGAATAGTCTTGGCATTGCAAATTACTAGCACAGTAAGTTTGATTAATTAATATGAATTCAAACAGGGGTAAATACATTTCTACCAGCAAAGAAAATAATTATTACTAATACGTGCTCCTAAAAAACATACTGATTAGCAGAGGGTAGCACTCAGAAAAGGATGTATATCTCAAAAATGACTTTATCCAGGATCCACAAAGTGAAAGTTGTTGGTAAAGAGAACATCAAAATGTTAGCTGCAGAGAAAGTGGGAAAGAATGATTAAAAGCTAGATGATCATAAAACAATATGTGGGGTATACTAAAAAGTTTAGATGTAATTATAGAATTATTAAAACTGTTCTCGATTATTCACCAATTTTCTTATGCATTTATATGAAACTCAGAACATGTGTAACAGGCAAACACACAAGAGAGTTGTTTTATATAAAGGTTGGGTTTTCAAATAATTTATAATGTGTTATTATGCAAATATACTACATCTCGGAATCTCTAACAATATGTTAATTAACAGTATAATGCTAAATATTTAATTGGTGGCCAAAATGATTTACTACAATATTAGCAGGTAGGGTCTTATCCCTGCGGCACTAAAGAATTAGCATCTGCTCAACCAATTAGTACCATTAAGTACAATTTAGTATGTGTGCATGGCCGGAATATACATTAGGCAAACTTGACAGCTGCCTAGGAGTGCTTCCTTGTGAGGGGCGCCCTTTCTTAGCTTAAAAAACCCTAAAAACTTTTTTTGGGTTTAAAAACAAAATACTGCAGTTAACAGACTGGAACTAGAGTATAAAGTTCTCACTGTTCAGTCATCCCATACGTTTCCTGCTGAGTGTAGAGTTTTTTCACAATTTTTTTTTTTTGTAAGGAAATATTGGTAGAAAGTAGCTCCGCACTAGTATTTATTGTTGGAGGAAGGTTATTTAGTTAATTTTAGGTATTCTGTCTGAACAGCGATTAATACTGTATGGTTATAGGTATACTTGGGTTAATATTTATGTATTTATATGTATATTTATATATTGTTATGCTAATTTTAGATGGCCCTTGCTGAATATGTGTACATTTGTTTAATTATAGTTGATTCCGGTTAAATATTTATATATTTGTATTATAATTATGGGTGACCCTAGCCGAATATGCATACATTTGTATGCTTATAGGTGAAGCTGGTTAAATATATATATTATAATTATGGTTGACCCTGGGAGCATTTATGTAAATGTATATGATTTTAGGAAGCCCTGGTTGAATATATATTTAGAAAATCAAAATAGGGGACACTGGAAGAATATGTATACATTAATATAATAATTGAGGTTGAATATTTATATTATAATGGTCCCTGGCTTATGTCCCGTATATGTCTATAGGAGACCTTGGCTGAATAAGTGTTTGTTTGTATGACACACTGATTCAATATTTATATACTGCATTACTATAATGATTCCAGGTGGCCTCTCTGAATATTTATAAATGTATTTGATTATAGGAGAGCCTGGCTGAATATGTGTACATATATAGTATTAGAGGGGCCAATTATAAATATGTACATGTTTATTTGATTACCCAGGGCCATGACTGAATATGTGTATATTTATTTCAGTGTAGGGGACCTTAGCTAAATATGTATTCATTTGTATTATAATTATAGTGGTCCCTTAGTGAATGCTTATATAATATTAAGAGGCCCTGGTCTAATATGTTTAGATTGCATCAAAAGTGATCCTGACTGAATTGCATTTATATGTGGAATATGTAGGGAACCCAGTTGTGGCTGGTGAAATATTAAACTGGGAGGGCGGAAGACTTACTTTAGAATTACACATATATATATATATATATATATATATATATATATATATATATATATATATATCATGGATTTTGTTAGGGCATCAAAATGCATTTTATCTAATTAAAAACTAGCTGTATGATTTTTTTTTCTGATTACTTATGCTCTTAGTTAAACTAATTTTTTTCAAACAATTTCTGTTTTCATTGTGCAGTGGCCCTTTAACGCTCATAATTACATGGGGCTCCATTCAATTTGAGACTCGCAACTCAACCACAGACATCCGAATATCTGCGAGTGTGTTGCCGGCTCCTGTTCGTCTCCTATTGAGAAACGCCCATTTCGAATCTGCCAATAGAAAATGAGAGTGTCATTATTACGGCAGTAAAACACGGATGTTACATGTCAACCACTTAGGTTTGGGGGCCCGATATGCGATCAGACAAAACTTGCAAAATAAAGAATTATAAAAATAAATGCCAATACTGTTCTAGTCCTGATATGTATTAACTCATTGATAACCGAGATCGTTTTAACCCCGAAATTAATTTTACTGCTCATTTGCGAGCTTGAGAGTGTTGGGCAATTAATTCTAATGTCTGTCATTGCTTTCTCAGTTATTTACAGTGCAGTATTGATTTTTTATTTGTATTTACAGTGCTACGAATAGGTGTTTAACACCCATGCGGGTCTTCTCTAGCACTCGTTGCTGTTGCTGTTTACAGGTGTGAATACATTTGCAGGCTTGGGGAAATTAAGCAATTGAATAGCGATTTGCGATTTTAGCCTTGCAAAAGTGACAGATCAAATGCTTCTGCAGGCTGTAAGTTACGAGTTTAAACATTGCCATTTTTTCAAGCTCGTAACTCGGAAGCCGATCCGAGCCCTCAAAAAGACGCCAATTGAATAGCAAAATAGCTTGCAACCTCACTTACGGGCTACTGGCTCTCAAAATCGCTCAATTGAATGTGGCTCATCTTTTTTATATGAGATACAAGTGATAATGATATGTGTTTGTGTAACATATGTTTGCTGCCCTCACATAAAAAAATATAAATATTATGACCCACCATAAAATGCATTTAATAAACAAGTAATAGCTCAGCGTGTGTATGAGTAGCTACATTGTAAAAATGGCTGTTATGGGAAATGTCTGTGATTTGCTCACACAGCAAGAGAGTGATATATACAGGCACAAGAAAGGTGAAGAATGGGTTCATGCATACCATGAGCACTTGTTGGGGCTCCTCTACTTCAATGCTTAGGGGCTCCAATAAGGTAGATCCAGCACTCTATGTGTGTGTTAAATAAATCAGAATAATAATTTAATATTTTAACATTAACATAAACATCTTGGAATTTATACTGCAGTTAGGAAGCACTCCATGGGAAAAATCTATGTTTGTTTTATATATAGCAAGCTGTCACATTATGTATGGTTTTAGGTAGAGTATGTTAGTGTAATTCTTATCCATTCTTCTCTAAGGTCCACTTTCAGTGTGCTTTATGAGATGTGAAGAAATGAGATGTATAACTTAAATTGCTGTGTACTGTATCTACAATGAAGTTTTCTTCAATGTGAAGAATGTGCAAAATATACATTCCTACCTATATCTCCTTGGAACTTGGATTCCCCCTGCATTATTGCACACAAAGTAGTTGGAAGCGGACAGCAAGGCTTTCTGGGTGAACCACAGAATTGTGCTGGAAGTGGCTGGCAAGGTATAACCTGCTTATTGTCAAGCACAGAAAACCTTCCTATATAACATGCACGTGCCAGCGTACAAATGCATAACATACCTGTGACATAATAAGCATCACTGTAAACAGAAAAAGAGAAGAAAAAAGTCTCCCATTTAATCCAGTATGCCCTATTACATTACCCTTAAAATTTATAAATAAACAATATAATAGTGTAGAATCAAATATTTAGAATTTATTAGCAAGTATAACACTATTAAAAAATGACAATTAAAATACAAACGGTCGCCCTTGCAGCCAATAACACCCTAACATATAAATTACATCAATGTATAAAGTCTATGTGCAAAGTATTGCTGGTGGTATTCTCCAAACCACTTAGGAAATAAAGTGCTTAAGTGCAATATTATATACCTATATACAACATCATAAGAGTGGCATAGGAGGAGCCCGCCACTTACTCCCTAAATGTGCATAAAGGTAAAGACTAATCTAACCCTTCTAAAAAAACTCACCCTACTATAAAAGGAAAACCCTATTAGGATGTGGCAGAATGGGGATTGTCACTTATCCCCCTATCTTCATGTGAAATAGACCTGTATTATACTATACAATACTAATTCCCTAAGTGGGATGTGTATACCACTGTTATACCTAAACACAAATATATATTGTAAAATTATTTAAATAGCTAGTATATCAGACAATATCAGTATCCACAAGATATAATGTATATAATGTTAATCCAAAGTATTGATTTAAGATCAGTCTGATTACTTAGCTTTGTATATATCATACTGAGGGATGTTAAAACATTGAGTCCAATCCGTCATCACTCTAGTGAAGTTGCTCCTCCGATGTGCATGATGTCTCCATCTCCTATACACAAAGTGCAGATCCAATCCCTTGTGCAGTACTTCCGGGTTGACGCAACAACATCACTTCCAGGGCATCGTATCCGACGCATGCGTTTCGCCATGGGCTTCTACTATATATGTATAGGAGATGGAGACATGATGCACATCGGAAGAGCAACTTCACTAGAGTGATAATGGATTGGACTCACTTAATGTTTTAACATCCCTCAGTATGATATATACAAAGCTAAGTAATCAGACTGATCTTAAATCAATACTTTGGATTAACATTATATACATTATATCTTGTGGATATTGATATTGTCTAGCTATTTAAATCATTTTACAATATATGTTTGTGTTTAGGTATAACAGTGGTATACACATCCCACTTAGGGGATTGGTATTGTATAGTACAGTACAGGTCTATTTCACATGAAGATAGGGGGATAAGTGACAATCCCCATTCTGCCACATCCTAATAGGGTTTTCCTTTTATAGTAGGGTGAGTTTTTTAGAAGGGTTAGATTAGTCTTCACCTTTATGCACATTTAGGGAGTAAGTGGCGGGCTCCTCCTAGGCCACTCTTATGAGGTTGTATATAGGTATATAATATTGCACTTAAACAAAACACCTGTTTATAACTGCACTTATAGATTCCTTGGTGTGTACCAATCCTTTACATTGATTCCTTATATAATTATTTAACCCATTCCATAGTAATTACTAATTCTGTGCAAACACAGTCACAAACTGACCCATTTCCATTAATCAAAATAATTAAAAAGCAAGCAATTGCACATTTTAATATTCCTTTTTCAGCAACCTAGTTGAAAAGAATGGAGTGTTTTATTTTTTGCTTACTAGCCTTGGGGTTGTGTTAAATAATCCCAAATGTATACTCCTTAAATATTCAAGAGAGCAATGTTACCATCATCATATATCATAAACTACTCTTGTTAATTACTACTTTGTTAATATTTATGCAAAGTGAATTATTAATAATTTACATGGGGCTCAGTGACAAAATCAACCAAATCTGTGCACTTTTACTCAGAATATTCTTGTGTATTAGCACATCTACTGTGTTGTATTCGCCATAGCAATTACAATCTTTGATAACAAAGATGCCCACAATCCATTGTGTTGCAATTTCTTGTTGGTCCTTCTAGCACTAGACAAATGTTAATATCAGCTCCTTTATAAGTAATATATAAATATACCTAATATATATATATATATATATATATATATATATATATATATATATATAATAGTGCATGAGTGAGATTAAAAATATAATAATAATATAATAATAATTGGTCCTTGCAAAGCTATTAGCCATGGGTGTGAAGGGTATGTTACCCTCAGCAGTCCATGCATTATATTAGGTGCCTGGTTATAACAAATCTTGGCTAAAGATTGTAAAATTCTATCATGGACTTTCATACATTGTGCCACTTTGAAGTGGGATTAAGTATTTTCTTATCCCTCTCTATCACAGGTACCTTGACATTTTGATTATATTAATTTTCACCAAGAATACACCCCAACATATCTTTAGAATCATTGTGTATGCTAACAACTGTTTGGTCCTGCAAAAAGTTTTCGAAACTCACTATCTTTTTTTAATTCACTGTGAAATTCACAGGACAAACATATGCTGCTGTATATCAGTCTAGCCTCAATCACCCAGAAATACCAGACGAATGCCCCTTGAATAGGAGATCATTTCATACCTGAGTAGAATCTATTTTGACCACTTCGCTCTTTTTATTTAAACATCTATTCAGTCATTTTTACTGTCAGGTCAGGTATGGTACTTGGTTTATTTGGAGTCGCAACAATAACCATTTAAAGTCAACTGTTTGATAGTAGACAAATTTGAAAAGAAAAGCAAATCTAAATCAAATGTGACAATTATATATATAAATAAAGGAATGTATATGTCCCCTGAAATATGGCCACTGCTGGGCAATCACTCAACATGTGTGCTTGTATGAATTCAGTACCTCCTATTAAATAAAAAAATAAAATACACAAAGCACTGCAAAGTTGCTCGGTGTGGAGGAGTGTAAAATAATAGACCCCATCTAAAATAATATTTGGTAACCTAGGGGTGGCTTCCAGATAATCATCATTGCTACAGGAATAAGCTGATTCTATAGGGGCATGAGACTTCATATGTAATGGGACAAACTCTCTCTCAAAGGGTGGATTACATACCATTTTTCAGTGGTTGGTTCAGTTTCATATAATGTTCAATGAGCATTTGTCTTCGCCCTTTCAAATGAAGTGTCTCAGCTACCTCTTCAGAGGCATTTTTGGATCCATCACTCTTTCTCTTGAATATGTCCTAGAGGCCAATGGACCATGTGACAGTCCTATGGGCTTGAAATATGAGTTACGATTGGACCCACATTCCAGATATAATGCAATATTGATAAAGCCGTAAATATAATATTCTATTACATGCGAGTTCCATTATATGTATTAACACATTGATTGCCAGGATCGATATAACACGGAAATTGAACATGAAATAAAGTATTTTTGGGTGCCGATTTGCGAGCTTGAGAATGTTGTGCTATTAATTCTAAGACCTAACATCCCTTTCATTGTTAATATAAGTACAGGATTGATTTTTTATTTGCTTTTTACATAGTTACATAGTTACATAGTAATTAAGGTTGAAAAAAGACTTTCAGTCCAACCTTTTAAGATCTCCTCTGATCTGCAATATGCAGATTAAATATTAATTAATTAGTTGTTAATTAATTATTAATCAATTTTATATTTTATTTTTTATTTTTATTATTAATCCAGAGAAAGGCAAACAGAAAAAAAAATAAGTAAGTCTTAGCCAATCGTCTCAAAGAAGAAAAAAAAATCGTTCCTGACCCCAGATACTGGCGATCGGATTTCTCCATGGATGAATACTGTCTCTCTAATTATACATGATAACCCTGAATTCCCTTTTTAATTATAAATAAATCCAGTCCCCTTTTAAAGTTATCTATCGAATCCGCCGTCACCACCTCCTCTGGTAGAGAAATCCACAGATTAACCACCGTTACTGTGAAGAACCAGTTTCTTTCTTTAAGGTGGAATCTTTTTACTTCTAACCTCAAGGGATTTCCTCTTGTCAGTTGAAAACCTCTTGGCACAAAAAGCTCCCCAGACAAATCTTTATACTGACCCTGGATGTATTTATATAAGGTAATCATATCTCCTCCTGTCATTAAACCCTTTGCGAGACATCCTTGGTACCAGCAACTTGTGGTTCGACTTTTGCCATTTGCAGGCTTGACGGAGTGGTTAGTGAAGGGGAATCGGATCAAGGGCTTGGAAGGCATCAACTTGCGATTTTAGCGTTCAGAAGTCTTGCAGCTGTGAAAGATCAAAAGCTTGGAGGGGCATTAACTTGAGATTTTAAAAATCGCAATGAATCGCAACTCAGAGCCCATAACTCGATTGGAGCCCGCAAAATTACGCCAATTGAATAGCAAAATAACTTGTGGGCTCCATTTCCGAGCCCGGATCTCCTGAAAGCCTCAATTGAATGAGGCTCAAAGTTTGGTATATGTGCTTACCTGAAATTCTAATGATGTATATTTTCAAATTGCTATTTTGTTTTCAAACTTAATTTAATGGGATAAATGGGTTTATGTTGCACATCTGTATATGTATCTAGTCAAAGGTAGGTGCGACATGAAAGCATTACACAATAAAATGAAAAAAAGCACAGACCATAGTATTTAAAGATCAAAAGGTCACAGTGTATTACCTGATGCCTTCTGTACCTCCAAGGAGGCCTTTATTAAAATCAATCACCATTGCACCCCTTATAATACTTCAAACAGTGAAACTGGTGCAAACCATTCCAATCCATCTCCTTATTATTTCATACTAGCGACTTGCCCGTCAAAAAATGATGGCAATAAAACTGTAAGGCAGGTAATGCTGTTTGCCAGAGAGAGTAAGTGTTTTGGTGGTCTGAGATACTTTGGCGCTCATTGAGAGCCTCACGCTGTTATCAGAGGAGCTATTGCGCTTATTGTAAGGTCCGCGTTGATCTCCTTTTGTCGCTTATTGCAAGGCTCTCCCCTCGTGTACTTTGTGTCCTATGAGCACTCCTTGTGATCCTCGTGGTGAAGGTCTTTGTGGTTTTTTGCGATACTGTGTTTTTTTGGTTTTTTTGTGTTGTTTATGGTAATTAATTAATTATCTAAATCATAAATTAATATACTTTACCTATTTGTAATTAATATATGCAGCAAGGAATGTGCTGAAGAGCTAACAATCTGATTTGATGTTCCTGCAGCATACAATGTAGGTTTGCAGTGTTATGGACCTGAGGTGTAAGTGTCAGCAATGTTGCAGTGTGTAGTGTAAATATGCTGCGTGCGCGAGGGGAAACCGTTTGTGTAGCTGGGTACTTCCGCATTCTATAAGTTAGTGCTGTAAAATGGCGGCGAATGTGTATGTGGTACGTGGGTGTGGAGGATTTAGCGTCCTTGCTAATGGTGTATGTTGTAGGTCCTACGGGTTTTTGTAAAAGTCGTATGTGCTTGGCAGTGTTTTGCGGCTTTAGGGGTTGTGTAGCCTCGTTTAGTTTTTTTCGGCGGCCATTTTTTATCTCGCTTAGGGGATTTTCGATGTGTAACCTATCTTCCAGACGTCCTGGGTGTCCCCCCTTGCTGAGGGTAATGTTTTAATTGTATTTTTGTGTGTATTTTGTGTTTTTTTAACGGTTTCCACTGTGCGCGGGTTGTCCGTTTGTCCTTTGCGAGTCCGTAATGGATTTTTTCTAAGTCCCGCAGCTCGTAATTTTTTTTGTGTAAGTACGCTTTTTTTTTTTTTTTTAAGTCCCGGGGCTCGTAATTTTTTGTGTAAGTCCGTATTTGTAACTGCTTGTGAGGTGCTGTAGAGACTCCACCTTCGCAAATGCCTTCGGCGCTCCTTGCCAGAAACTTCGGCCCTCGCATTTATATTATACAAACAAGAGGGGACAGAGACTGCTTTAAGTGAGTACAAGGAAATCAACCAGGCTTGCAAAATGGCTATTAGCCTGGCTAAAATAGAAAATTTAAAGTTACTTGCAAAGGAGACTAAGACTAACTCTAAACTATTTTTTAAATATATTATTGGGAAGAAGGCTAGGAAGGAAGCTATAGGAACATTACAATATGAAATAGACTGTCTGAAAATTAGTGACCAGGAAAAAGCAGATGAGCTAAATAGGTTCTTTTCTTCAGTTACACAAAAATTGGGTAACGCAGGAAAAAATCCAAAAGAGGTTGGAAAAAATAAATATTAATAAAGCCCCAGGTCCTGATGGAATACATCCAAGGGTACTGAGGGAACGGGGTTCTGTAATAGCCAAACCATTATATCTAATGTTTCAAGATTCACTCAACACAGGGTCGCTACCAGATGACTGGTGAAAAGCAGAGGTAATATCTATATTTAAGAAGGGAGCAAGAACAAATCCAGGAAATTATTGACCAGTGAGCCTCACTATTGTGAATGAGAAAGCTTTTAGAAGGTTTAATAATGGATAATATACAAGAGTATGTCTATTTAAACAGGATTTTAGGTAGGAGTCAACTTGGATTTATGAGGGATAGGTCATGTCAAACAAATCTAATTAGTTTCTATGAGAAGGTTAGTAGGAACTTGAATCAAGGCAACTCAGTGGATGTAGTCTTTTTGGATTTTGCAAAAGACTTTTGATACAGTGCCACATGGAAGAATGCTGTGCAAACTAAGGGATACAGGAATTGCAGTAAATATCTGCTCATGGATCAACAGCTGGCTAAAAGAGCAAAGGGTTGTGGTAAATGGAACATACTCAGATTGGACTGATATGGTAAGTGGAGTTCCTCAGGGTTCAGTATTAGGACCTCTCCTTTTTAACATATTTATTAATGACTTAGAAGTTGCACTGGAAAGCATTGTTTCCATGTTTGCTGATGACATGAAGTTGTACAAGGTAATTCAATCGGATTATGATGTACTTTACCTCCAAAGAGATTTACATACATTAGAGGAATGGGCATCTAAATGGCAGATAAGATTTAGTACAAATAAATGTAAAGTTATACATCTGGGAAGGAAAAATAGCCTTGCAATTTATAATCTTAATAGAGCAAATCTAGGGGTATTTGATATTGAAAGGGATTTTGGAGTACTTGTGGACAACCACCTAGGTAACAGTGCTCAATGCCAAGCAGCAGCTGCAAAGGCAAATCAAATATTAGCATGTATTAAGAAGGGTATAGAAGCAAGAGAAGCAAATAAAATTCTGCCACTATACAAATCCCTAGTACACTCATTTGGAATATGGAATACAATTTTTGGCACCACCTCATAAAAGGGACATTTTAGAGCTGTAAAGGTTACAGAGAAGGGCAACACAACTAATAAGGGGAATGGAGGGCCTAAGTTATGAAGAAAGACTAACCAAATTAAACTTATTTTATCTAGAAAAAAAGGCATCTAAGAAGAGATATGATTACCTTATATAAATACACCCAGGGTCAGTATAAAGATTTGTCAACTGAGCTTTTTGTGCCAAGAGGTTTTCAAATGACAAGAAGACATCCTTTGAGGTTAGAAGTAAAAAGATTCCACCTTAACGAAAAAAACTGGGGAGGTGGTGACAGCGGATTTGATAGATAACTTTAAAAAGGGACTGGATATATTTTTATTTTAAAAGGGCATTCAGGGTTATCCTGGTTAATTAGAGAGAGTGTATTGATCCAGGGAGGAATCCGATCACCAGTATCTGGGGTCAGGAAGGAATTCTTTTTTTCTTTTCATTCATCTCTCATTCATCACTTTCAGCCATCAGAGTCGTATCATCGGTGTATCTGAGTTGTTGATATTTTTCCAGCAATATTGATTATGCCATTGAATTTATCCAGCCCAGCCTTACACTTGATGTTTTTAGCTAATAAGTTGAATAACTACGGTGAAAATATGCAACCTTGTCACACTCCTTTCCCGATTTTGAGCCATTCTGTTGTCCCATGTACGGTTCTGACCATGGCCTCTTGGTCCACATACAGATTCCTCAGGAGGCAGATGAAATTATATGATAATACTATCTCTTTAAGAACTTGCCACATTTTGTTGTGATCCAAACAGTAAGTGCATTAGGATAGTCTACGAAGCAGAAGTAAGTGTTTTTCTGAATAATTTAGCAAAACTTGTTTTACAAACAAATTTCTCCAGGCATTCTATCTATCATGCCCAGTCCCTAAGATCTATTCTTCACCTCCATTGGATATTATTTATTTCATATCTGCTTGGTCTGATGATTTTGCATATTTTCTTCAGTTTAATTCTGAACTTTGCAATAAGAATCTCATGGTCAGAGACGCAGTCAGCTCCAGGTACTGCTTTTCCTGATTGTATAGCACACCCCCATCCTTGGCTGCAAAGTGTTTAGTCAATCTGATTTCTATATTGTCCATCTGGTGATGTCCATGTGTAGAGCTGTCTTGAAGGCTGTTGGAAGAGGTGTTTGCTGGGAGCTGTGAGATTGAACACAAAAGGCATGACCTAGAAGGAAAAAAGTTAGGTGCACATGGCCCCTCAACTCGCGGTTGTCACACACATTTTCTTGGTGCTATATCTAATAGATGTTGAATATCTTCGTTGAACTGGACAACTTCAGCCTCTTCAGCAAGCATGTTTGGAGTATAGAACTGGATCACTGTGATGTTAAACACATTGCCTTGTATTCAAATTGAAATCAATCTCTCTCTTATTGGGTTATAACCAAGCACTACTTTGGCCACCCTTTTATTGACTATGAGAGCTACTTAATTTCTTCTGCTGGATTCTTGACCACAGTAGAAGATCTGGTGGTTGTCTGATATTAAATGTCCAATTCTAGTCCATTTGAGTTCACTAATTCCCAGTATATCAATGTTTAACCTTGTCATCTCATGTATGACCACCTCCAGTTTGCCTTGGTTCATACTTAGTTCTAACATTACAGGTTCCTATGCTGAATTTTGCAGAAGCATTTTTCCCTTCCAGACACATCTGCAGCTGGTTGTGCTCTCGGCTTTGATCCAACCACTTCATTGGATCTAGTGCTCCTCATACTCTGCTCTTCCCCCATAATGTTGTAGGCACCTGATCTGATGGGCACTTCCCCAGGTGCCATAGGGTTATGTCACTGGTTGTGCTTGCCCAAACGTTTATCTTAGCAAAGATACCTTAGTGGGTTGCCAGTTCCTGCTCTAGTGGACTGATATTTGTCTGACCTCTCTGCTATGACTTGCCTATCTTGGGTGGCCCTACAGCTGCATTTAAGTGCACAAGCCCCTTCACCACTATGACAAGGTGACAATCCAGCAATGGCATCATTGAAATTGCAAAAGGCATTGGACCAGATCATTTTAATGGGCCAGTCAATAGCCTTACACATACAGAGAATACATTAAGGGCCATGGATTTATTATTTTCACAATCTTTGCAAACAAAATAAAGCTCATATGATTACTTAAAAATAGGAGTACTGTTTTGTCTTTGAGACATAGAAGTTAACTCACTGCATACATAAGATAAACTGTTCAGATGATTAGCACATTTATGAGGCATAATGGCTATTTTAAGTACAACACTGCATGTTTTTAAAACACAAAACACTTTAAAGAAAAATAAGAAACATTTGTGATACTACCATCTTGAAATCTAACATTTGGGTTATGGCAGACAAGAACAAGCAAGTCAGTGACCTCTTTACTATCACATTGTTGAAACATATATATTTACCATCACGCAGTGTACTTTAAAGTTGTTTTCCTTGATAACAAGGACAAGCTGGGAGACAAAATGTTTCCAAGGCTCCCCAAGTCAAACCATAGTTCTATATACATATATATGTAGTGTGATTAGTTCAAATTAAATGTGAATTATTACAAATGTTTAGAATAGTCTTTAAACTGTTCTTCTCTGAGGTGCACCATATAGTGCAACAATTATCACAAAAATCTAAATGTATTGATGGGAATAATTATTGAAACGGATGAGCCTGTTGTTCCCTACACATTCTAAATCTTGGAATCAAACTGGATACAGTCAGTCTCATTTCCTGTTCCACGTTGAATTTCGTACAATATTTGGGTTTTAGCAGAGCTACCTCCAAAAACCCAGCTTCACATAAATATGATGTCACAAAAGGAATTAAGATTTGCTGAGCTTTACCACTTAGCAGCGGATATTCATCTTTTACTGAAAAATTCGGTAAGATCCATGCTGCCAAATTTCACCTTGACAACAATGTCTCAAGACAGCTCAATAAGATTGTCTTCTTCTTCAGAAGTTAATTCAGATTCAATTTTGGCTCTGAATAAGTCTTGAATCCATGCAAATGTGTCAATATCATCTTCTTGAAAGTATTTTTTAAATCACTTGATAATCTATGATAGGTGATGCTCAAAAACAGATTTTATATTGCAAGAGAAATCAACTTCATTGGAGACTATGAACTGCTGCAACAAGGGGAAACAATCTTTGCCACCATCTTCATTTATTTTTCTTCTCCATAGTTGTAATTGTTTTCTGAAAGCTGAAATCTTCTCGACCAGTTTAAAAATGTGCACGTTCCCTCCCTGCAGGAAGAGATTCAACGCATTCAAAAATACCACAAAGTGTTTGGCATACTCTTGTTTTTCTTCTTGAAGAAAAATGTAGACCTCTTGCTGTTATTGAAAAGTACAGGACAATATATTGCCACAACAGAGCCATCGTGAGTATAGTACAACAAAGATGTGTTTTCGGCTCCCATATCCTCACACAATGAATTGATCGTTGAGATTCTTTGCCATGTGCTGAATTCTGTGACTGATAATATTGTTAGACTAAGGCACATTTGGAAGCAGTTTCCCTACAGATTTATTGATCATAGTGTTTGCCAAATCTATAGCAACCAGTAGAATATGTTGCTCTGTGATGCTATGGGGCTTTTTACACTTCACAACTCTATTTGCAACCTTGTGTGTACTTTTAGAGATGGTTGTGCCCTAAATGAGTACTTTGTTTAAGTGGGGCTCATTTACAGGTATTGCTTGACCCTGGATTTGATCAAAGGCTCTAAAATAAGCATTCTGGGGTGTTGGTCTCCCTTTATCTAGTCACTGAGGGTTTTTTTTCAGGATATTCTTGTGCAAGAATTCCTGAGCTACTCACTTACCTACCTATTTTTATATAAGGTATTCTGGAATCTGGCATGAATCTAATGCTTGATCCTTTAATTGAAAAGACAGACCTTGAAAAGCTTTCTGAGAGCCTACACTTTAAATACATTAAACTGAAATGTGGAAAAAGGTTAATGAGAAAATTAAATGTATTCATTCATAGAGTAGTAATGTATGCTGTCTAAAACATAGATTTTTAACTAAGGATATAACATGTTCAAATGTAGTAAGGACTCTTGCAAGCAGGATGCTTTATAGCACTGATGGGCAAACTATTGCAAAAGCATTATCCAAAATACCATGACATGTTTATCCTTTTATTGTCAATATAAAACAATTGTAACATAACTGTGGGCAGAAGAGGTGAGTAAGAATAAACTAAATGGTTAGACAAAGAGGAAGCACACTGTGATGACAGCCCTGAAGTGGGTGAAGCCTGCGATAGAGTGCTGTGGTATCTGCTTCTCTTTCTTCCTCAAAGCAGCCTAGTCCAGTCTTCCCCAAGGTAATATAGGTTGTTGGTATGTACGTGTTTTGTAATTCATATACTGTGACCCAATTATTGTTTCCGAGGAAAAGGTCTGGGAGACCCATTGTGAAACTGACACAATGGGGGAGTTCAGAATTGAAGAGATCCTGCTGACTGATTAGATTGACTGGCCCTAATATCTTGATAACATTACCTTTTGTCACTCTGTATCCAGACTAACAGAATTACTGAGACCTGTTTGTTCTCCCTTATATACAAGTATCTGTGTGTTTCCATGAAGTGCATTGCCACTTTTGAAAGTACAGAAACATGTTAGCTATGTTTCTGAGGGATGAGAAAGAGTGTTTTAATCACTTTCCTCCATGAATCCTGCATCTATATTCCAGAACTAAATTCATCCTCTCCACAGATCCTGAAGCTTGGGGAAT
Source organism: Discoglossus pictus (assembly GCA_027410445.1). NCBI lineage: Eukaryota > Metazoa > Chordata > Amphibia > Anura > Alytidae > Discoglossus > Discoglossus pictus. The sequence goes on along the minus strand of CM050163.1, from coordinate 403,582,870 downwards.
CTATACCACTGATACACAGAAAACCACAGAGGAGAGGATCAAGGTTCAGCTGGTCCATCCTCATGACAAGCACTTTGTGGGGCAATAAAGTGATATGCTCCTTATGGAGAGAAAGATTTGCCTGTGTGCTATTAAAGAGTGGCATGAAGAGTATCTAAGATCTCCCAGTTGTCTGCGGGCTTGAAATTCGGCTGCGTTGCAGAGCTATTACATTAAACCATGCCGCGAGTTACAGGCCGTAGACGCAGACCTCTAAACAATTTTTGCGCACGTTGTATGTGCAGCTGTTAACATGATCAATTAGTCAAACCCGTAGTTACGGGTTTAGACGGAACCAATGGCAAGTGAGATCGTCAACATTACGTCACTGAAAAATGGAGGTTCGATTTCAAAGCCTTACAGGTTTTAATTCCGAGTTTCGAATGGACCCACATTCCAGAAATAATGCAATATTAATAAATCAGTTAATATTATATTCTAGTCCATGCGAGTTCCATTTTATGTATTAACACATTGATTGCCAGGATTGATATAACACGGAAATTAAACAGAAATGAAACTATTTTATATTGCAGGTTTGTGAGTTTGAGAATGCTATTAACTTTAATACCTAACATCACTTTCCCTTTAACTATAAGCACAGCAGTGTGTGTATATTTGCATTTCCAGTGCTACAGATAGGACTTTAACCCCCTTGCGGGTCCTCTCTAGTACCTCTTGGCTTTTTGGCTCCATTTGCGGGTTACGGGTTTGAACGCCAGTGGATTTGCAGCAAATTAATAGCGATTTTCAAGGTCCTGTCGAGTTTTTCCACCAATTTAATAGCCGTAAGTCTTGCGGGCTATGGTTTTACACATTGAGGGAATTTAATAGGGCTAAAGGAGTATGGTTACCCCCACCAAAGAAGCTCTGGTTTATTTATATATTTTGTAAAAAAAAATGTTCTGCTTTACTTCTATAACCAGACACGTTGAAGTACCAATCTTGATTTGAAAAAAAATGCACTTTCCACAGAATTGACAATGGTAATTCTGGGGCATTTTACTCTTTTACCTCAAAATGAAGTAATGTGTTCATACAATGTTATCTGCAAGTGTAGACCGTTCAAGCTCAAATATTTTGCATGTGTGACTGACGTGTAACAGATTTCTGGGTAGCCCCAACAATGCTAGCAGGCCATGCATGACTTATTGTGCATTAATCTTGATAACATTTCAGTTGGTTACACACTGATCCAGTTCGATCTCAGGTGCTTTAAACAAGATTAAGGTGCCTATAACAATTATTACCGCAATCCAGGAGTTTATTGCCAGTAGATTCAGTACAGTTTCCCTGACATATAGTGTATCTGTGGACCTAAAAAATAGGTCAATGCTAATGGTGTAAATCTCATGTCACTTTCTATCTTTATATGTTTCTGAAAATATTTTACTTAATATGCATTTATTGATAATCTGTTTTTTCTCTCTGTAGGAGCATTCTTGATTCCTTATGCCATTATGGCAATTTTTGGAGGTGTTCCTCTCTTCTACATGGAGTTGGCTCTAGGACAGTTTCACAGAACCGGTGCTATCTCCATATGGAAGCGCATCTGCCCCATCTTTAAAGGTACGTATGCTGGAACAGGATTCCAAGATGAGAACTAACAGTTAAAGAACATAATAGTACAATTTATGTTACTGTATTACTAACTAACAAGATTGTAGACATCAATGCATGATATATAGAAACGACATTCCATTTTCATTTAAAGGTATATGCAAGTGAGCTGGATTATGATTGCATCTAACAGTGGAGAATTAGTAGTGTATGAAAAATAGTTTGCATGAAAAAATACCAAAACAAACATTTAAACATTTACCCTAAAGTCTGCTGAATTTCTTGCATTTGCAAACTGTTTTCTATCAATGTTGATACCTCCTGAAAATCCCTGTGAAAATTAGCAAACATAATACATTGTATATTTTTTGTCTGGGATTTGAGCTGCAGCTTTCCTTTAGATATCTGTAATACCCAGAACAAGGTCTGTGTCCCTTCATTCACGGATTGTTTTATCTACATCCCAGGTAATACTTCCCCCAGCCTCAGTGATTTACCCCATCACCTCCCCCAGCCCCAATGAAGTGCCCATGTGATCTCTCCCAGCTCCAGTGAATTGCCTTATCACCTCTCCTAGCCACAGTGAATTGCCCCATTACCTCCCCCAGCCCCTGAGATCTCTCCCAGCCCCAGTGAATTGCATGGACTCACTCACACAGAGACACATGAACGTTCTCAACCTCAAATGTTGCAGGTCATTGTAGGACCATAAATCAAGCATAAATGCTCAGTCGCCTAAAAGACAGATTAAAATAGGAAGAAGAAGCTGAAATGTTTGGTTTCAGTACAATTATAATTTGTCAGAATTTATCAAGGAGAGGGTGTAACCCCTCAAGCATTGTTACTTGAATGTCGATTTATGATCCTTTAAGGACCCAGTGTAGCAGACTCATCTAGCTGGCTGCTCACATGGACAGGGTACACTTTTATAAAAATGATCCCCCTCAGGAGCTTGGCTTAATCCTGGGGGTGTAAACATCACCTGCAACAGTTTTTTTTTGTTTTTTTTTATGCAAAGCTAAAAAAACATAGTGCATGCAAATAAATGTAATCATACACTACTAATTTCCCTCTATCAGATGCATTCATAACCCAGCTCACTTGCAAATACCTTTATTGACTTTCCTAGACTCAAAAAGAAAGATTCACGACAGGGATTTATTATTATTGTTAAAATATCCAAGTTCATTCCTCAGTAAGAATATGTAATCTAACAGTGATTTCTTCATTTATTTTCTACTGCAGGCATTGGTTTTGCTATATGTATTATTGGCTTGTATGTGTCCTTCTACTATAACACGATCATAGCCTGGGCTCTGTTTTACTTCTACTCTTCCTTCTCTGGAACTCTGCCCTGGACAAATTGTGATAATCCCTGGAACACTCCTAACTGCACCAACTACTTTGGAAAAAGTAATGTAACTTGGACCAACTTCTCTAAGTCCCCTGCTGAAGAGTTTTATACGTAAGTGCATGTAAGTGGCAATAACTGTGAGGGTTTAGGGACGGGTGCATTAATAATGCTTCCCTGTAATAGGCACAGCAAATGTAGTCCAATGTGAGCAGCTGATATGTATTATGCATTGTTAATAAAAATGGGCAACCAATGCTTTAGATAGTACTGTAGTATTGTTGAGGAAGGAACTTCAGAGATTAGTCTGGTCATTTCTATGAGCCATGCCTCTGCTAAGGGAAAGGGGTTTTGGTGTTAGGTAGAACATTTTTGAAGAAATATTTATAAATGGAGCATAAGGAGATTCTCTTAGGAGTATAAAGTACATTATTAGTACAAATGAGATTATCCCCACCTTTTATAGTGAACTGTGTGAAGTTCAGTCTTTTAAGCACACAAAATATGTCATATATTTATGAAAAATAATACATCTTGTGAATGAAGTAGTTAAAGGTAAAGTGATGGTTTCAACATTAAATTGTAGCAGTTTGAGAATCCTTGTAGGTTGTTTTAGGTCTAAACAAGCTATTTGTATCTGCCCAGGCATCTTTTTTTCTGACATAGGAAATCTATTACCTATGTAATTGCATATAGTGCCAATACCTTGTTTGTTATTCCTTCTGATGCAGGAGAAAAGTATTGGGTATCCACGAGGCAGATGGTTTAGATGATGTTGGTGGATTAAGATGGCAGCTGCTCCTCTGTCTTTTCCTTATCTTTACAATCGTTTACTTCAGTTTGTGGAAAGGAGTCAAGACCTCTGGAAAGGTAACCATCAATAATAAAGATGCAATATTTATAAAAAGCATGGGAAAACAGATGCCATTCACAAAGTTGTTTACTTTAATGTCATCAATTTCATCAACTGTACAATGCTTTCATGTATTCCTTTATACTGTACCATTGACAAGATCAAAATTCAGTTTGTGGCAGTCAATGTTAAAAAAGTATTTTAACATGAATTTAATAGTAAAATTAGTGCATTATACAATGTTATTGTGTAATTAGTAAAAAAGTCAAACTTGTCATCTTAAAGTCCTACATTATGAATAGTGGATAATGACCTTGACCATGTTTGGTACAATCAGTGCATTTCTAGCTGTAAGTAGGAATCACTTCATGGGTGATTGGTGTCCACCAATGCATTGCTGCTTACTCTGCATACAGCTCCTCATGCACTCTGACGCCTGCACATGACAGTAGGCTATTTTTGACTACCAGTCTTCTGCTTAATGAGTTGTGATTTATCAGTAATGATTATATTTATATTTAGTTGTTTTTTAATGAGAATTATCAAATCAATGCTATAATTTAGGCTCTGAAAGGCAATGTGCTACTCATCATTGATTTGATGCTCTTATTACAGATTCTTTCAGAGAGTACCCATTGGGTTGTCACCCTCCATATGAGTGACAATCCCCTCTCCTGAATGCAACTTATTTAAGAGAATAAGATATACCAATATTGGTATTAGTTCTTCTACCAAATGTATGTGAAGAATGTTTACACTGATCTTCTCTACACAATATCAACCATTAAACCCAACTTAGTGTTGCCATAGGACACAGTGACAGAGTACAAAATTACAAACTCAGAAGTGGAAACCTCCAACTATATGTGTGTGAGAGAGCTACCTAAGAAATAATAACATACTACTCAGTAGGTACTCACAGTCACACTCGTGACCTTGTCTTCCAGGTGGTTTGGGTGACAGCAACACTTCCCTATGTGGTTCTCTTCATATTACTGATTCGAGGAGCTACTCTGCCTGGAGCATGGAGAGGGATCTTATTCTACCTGAGACCCAAATGGGATAAATTAACAGACACTGCAGTAAGTAGCTAGATGCATTAATTAAATTACTTTCTGATATATGGGAGCTGAACATAGAATCTTATACTTTTAGTTTGTGTATTTATAGTGTTAATAAGGTATATTTCACAAAAAGAAATTAAGAGTGGAAAATATTTACTTAAAGTAAATAACGCACATAAAATAGTAATTCTATAAGAGGGACATATCATATTTACAAATGATCCCTGAAGAGAATAAGATATATTTCAGTAGCAGTATATGGCACTACAAAACCTTTTTTGGAATATTCATAATTAGTAACCATGAACATTTGATTATTTGAACAAAAGATGCAGTCATTATTTCTTACAAGAGTAAAGTAACTATCCTATACACATTCCTCACATGCAATACATAGAAATATGCTTAACACCTCTCCAAGAGAGACCCAACAGTTGAAGTTGGAATAAAACAACTGATCATAAGCAGGTTACATTAATTCAATACAAGATGCATCTGTTGTGTACTCCCCTGCCCCCCACATCTGTACTGGCAGCTGTTTTAACATCACAGGCACGCTCCATTTGGGAGTCCAGTGTAAATCTGAGATCTGAAGAGCAAATGTTGCATTATTATCCCTGTGCAGAGAAAAGCATTCACAAACAAGCCCTTGGAAATGTAAATGTTTCATTCAATTACCCATCTCATTTTCCCCAGCACTTAGTTTTTGAAAAACATTATTTACAATAGACTTCCTGTCTGTTATTATAGACAAACCATCTCTTCACATTTTATAATTTAATCAAACATATACATTCAAATTAAAATGTTAAGTAACACAGAGACATGTTCAGTGCTAATTTGTATTTCAGTTTGATTAAGGTGGCTGCACTGCTTCGATACCATAACTAGCAGATTAAAATGATATTGAAACAGGTAAATAAACTATTTTAAACCATCAGTATTGGTCGTGTATAGCCTCCATCCCATTATGTCTCTACTCCCTTTCTGTAACCTTACACATATTGTGTCAGATTAAAACTCACTCACACTCAGTCAGGTAATGTGGCAAAACCCATCTGTGTGTGATAAAGTATATGGGAGGGAGAGATTAGTAAGTGACAAGTTTGTGTGTGTACATGAGTGAGAGTGTGAGAAGGACAGTGTGTGATTGTAAGAGTGAAAGTCTAAGTGCATAAGAGTGTGTGAGAGAAGTGCTTGTCTGAGTGAGTGTGTAAATTTGTTAGTGAGTGCATATGGGTGAAATTGTGTGTGAAAGTTTGTTTGTTAGAATGGGTGAGTGAGAGTAAGAAAGTGTGAGGATGCTAGCATTTAGGGATATGGGTAAAGGTGTGTGTTGATGTGTGTCTGTCCGAGGGAGTGTGTATGAGAGTGTATATAAGAATGTGTGAGTGAGGGTATGCTAGGGCAAATATGAGTGTGAGTAAAAGTAATGGTGTGCAAAAAGCATGGGAATATTGTCGTAAGTTGGAGAGTGGAGAATGTAAGTGAGAGTACTAGATTGTGTTAACTGCAGTGTGACTGTTTGTGTAAGACATAATGAGTGAAAGTGTGCATAATTTATGAAGGGTTAAGAGCTTTCTGGATCGCTAGCTTGTCGCAGTAAAGGAACTTGTGTACCTCAATGAAGGGTCAAATTGCAGTCCACTAGAGAAGAACCTGGCAACCCATTCTAGTACTTTTGCTAAGAAAACCATATGGATATGCATAACCAGTATCACAGACAGATATGCCTAGTGTGATGCATGGTCACCAAGAGTCAGACACAACTGGTCTGGACAACAACAAAGGGCTTTCAGTGTGGCAGTGAAAGTAAGTGTGCCTGAGCCTGTGAGTGTAATAGTGAGTGGGTGAGAGTTTGAGTGAGTATATATGTGTAAATTACAATGCGTGAGAAAGATTTGTTATAGACAATTTTATTGACCAACCTCAGAGCAGATAATGCTTCTAAGAGCTCTGTTATTTGCTTCTTATATTGACTTTTGTTTATTTAAATTATTTTTAAATTATTTTGTTTGCCTTCCCTTCTGATGGTACATACTGTATATTGTTTATTTGTTTTTTAGCTTGGCAATTCAATTTTCAACTAATGAGTACAAACTGGGCCAAACTAAAATAAACAGCAGATCTTCTCTACAAATAAAACAATTGTATATTCTTTAGGCTAGAGGCTCTGCACCCATTGGTAAATTCTATACAAATAAAGATACATACACATAGGAAAGAAATACGTACAATAGGGTCCTACAGCAGCCCCTATATTTTGTCTCTGAGTGCTACAACAAAGAAAATGTATATAAGAGAAAATTGCAATGCTGTAATAAAAACTTCCTGCTATAGCAAATCTAACATTTAAACTTGCTCCCATCACATTCTCCTCCAGGATATCATGCAAGTTATTTTAAACTGCACAAATAATAAAGTTCCCATCATTTCAGATTCATTAGATCCCAACTTTTTTTTACCAAAGACATTTTTATCAAGAAATATATTGTTATATGAATGTCTCAGCTTATATAAAAAAAGGATTGGTTAATTCAGGTATCATCAACAACAGAGCTGCTAATGGCATAGGTGTTACGTATATACACCTGCTTGAAGGCCTCTGGTGTAAAAGGTATGGGTTAGTATTTGTTACTTTATTTGCATTGTGCCTTGTAAAATAGTAATAATCTGCAAGCAATCCTATATACTTTCCCCAGGTCTGGGTGGATGCTGCAGCCCAAATATTCTTCTCTCTGGGCCCTGGATTTGGAGTTCTCTTAGCCCTGGCCAGTTACAACCCATTCCACAACAACTGTTATAGGTATGAACATACAATGCTCCTATTGAATAATATATAATTGCAAGCATGCTGGGTATTTAACACATTTCCTCCCATAGTTCTAGTGGTTAAATTAATAGTAATACTTGATCTCATTAACGGCAATGCAACTTCATAAAATAAAAGTAAATTAGTGTCATTAAAATTTATTTTATAATAATACTCTTTTATAACAGTACCATCAGTCTTATCTTCAGCCCATGAAAGTGTGTGGTCTTGTATTTATATTGAGCTGCTGCTCTACTGCAGTGATTGTAGTCACTTTCTTTCAACCCTCCACACAATACACATGCACAAATCAGAATGAAGGGGGGATTCATTACTAAGGCCCCTATTTTATTGTCCAAATCGCAATTACTTGAGCCCGTAATGGAGCCTGTAAATGTTACTGATATTCAATTGGCTACTTTTAGCTACTTGCATTCCAAATGCGAGTTACACGCTCAAAAGCATTGCGGTTGTCAAAAACTTAACTTTGTCCTATCTCCTCCTTTGAGGTTTCAAGCCCGCAAATGTTACCAGTGCTAAAGACGCAAAATCTAAATTTAATTACAACAATTCAATAAGCCCTCAATTGCCTTAAAACCTGTAAATGGTAAATGTATCAAATATTTCTATGAGTACTAGATAGGACTCACCTGTTCGTAACACTGCAAAAGTAAATAAACAGACTACTGTACTTAGAAATACTGGAAAAGCAATGAAAGGCATTATAATTCATTGCACAGCAGTCTCAAGCTCACGAATCTGCAATAAAAAAATATTTATTTTACATTTTATTTCCATGTTATATCGATCCCAAGCTTCAACGGGTTAATACATATCATGGACCCGCCTGGACTATAACAGTTCATTTATTGATTTTTTGTGATTTCTACATTTCTGGATTGCGAGTCTGATTGCAAATGGCACTTCTAAACACTAATTGATTGTAGTCTAAACTCCATCTTTTACTGACGTCATGATGGCGGTTTTAATTACTATTGGCTCTGTCTAAGAAGTAACTAAGGGCTTGCTTAATTGATCATGATCATGCCATGAAATGCTGTGAGCATATAATTGCGGGCTTGAGCTAATTAAATACATCTATATACAGTATGTAACAAATTTCTAGCCTACAGTCAAACGGTCAGTATGAAGCTAACTATGGGCATGGAATTAAATGGGGGCCTAAGTTTGTGAGTTTTCAATCTTGTGTTGGTACTTTGAAAACATGTACATTTGATTTTAAGCTCAGACAGTGCCCTCCATTCTTTTGCAATGTGTTAATATTGTTTTTGCCTTACACTCAACCCCTGTATAGTGCTATGGAATCTATGAAATATGTTGGGTCATTATTAATTATAATAATTAGTATAATAATATCGATGGCAGTATAAGGATTGAACGATGATCACATGTAATTGTAAATGTTATAGGTAAAAGGCCACTGAACTCACTAAGTGCTATTCATGGTGTAAAAGAGCACAAGATCATATATTCAAATTATCTGTTTTTTTATAATACTAATAATAGCTGAAAAAAATCTTAAGTTTTAAATACAGTCTATTCTGCCCACTAATGAGTAATCAGCCGAGTGCCAAGTCCATCACACCCTGTGTGAAGCTCTATGGGGGAGGCTGTGATTGATAGCGTAACACCCCCCTGGACTCAGGTTAAACTGCACTGACTAGTTAACCCATATATTTTCTGTTTCAGATAGATGTGGTAAGGGTTAAATTTTTGTTTGTTGCACTTATTTCAAAAATCCAAAGAGTATTTCAGCATGCTTTAGGATATCTTTACAATGGTTCAAACTGTGCTGAATTAAGTGACCCTTTAATATTAGTGAACATAAACAATTACATTAATTAAGCAATTTGTTAATATAAAACAATATTTAGATCATGGTATGTAGCAACAGTTTTGTATGTAGTATTACAGTGATGTTTTCATTATTTACGTCTGCACATTGCTGCAGACTCAAACCCTGTGCTCATTTTTCTGCCTTTCAGAGATGCATTAATCACCAGTGTGGTGAACTGTCTGACCAGCTTCCTGTCTGGTTTTGTGATTTTCACAGTACTGGGTTATATGGCTGAAATGCGAGATGTTGAAGTTGAAGATGTTGCAAAAGACAAAGGTGGGTGTGACCCGATTGATATGATTTTCATTGGTATTTTATTTATGACAATCACTGAATGCCATCAGAGAAGGTTGATTCATTAAGGGCTATTAAGGGTAACTGACTGTAACTATCCTTTAAAGGACCACTCTTTGAAAATGAAACTCTTAGAGTAGAATATACTGCTTTGAAGTGTCAATGAGATCTGTAATCATACATACTGTCTGCTCACACAGCACATTTGTGTTTTCTTTTGCAAGTCTAACATGCATTGTATGTCTCTGCCCAGTTTCCCAGAGTGCAGTGCAATAACTGTATTTATCGGAATACTGAGCAGAAAATACACTTTTAACTTGTTTTTAGATGTAAAAATGAGAACACAAATGTACTGTTTATTTACTGTATGGTGGACGGCTTCTATCCCTTTTGGCCACTGTAAACTAAATGATGCAGTGAATAACCTTCCCACAAAATCTATAAATCGAGTTAGGAACCAGCCCCACATTGATGAAATCTATTTAAACTTAAACAGTGCTGTCTGCAGGTAGATTTCCTAACTTGTGTATAATCCATTTTACGATATGCTTGTGATATACAAAAAGGCATAAGCTAAAATTCACCATGTATACAGCGGTATTGGATTTAAGAGTGAAGATGCAATGCAGACTCATTTGCATGTCCCTGCCCAGCTACCCAGAGTGCAAGAGTGCAGTGTAATAACTGTATTTCTCAGAATTTTGAGCAGGAAATGTATTTATTTTAACTTGATTTTTGGTGTTAAGTAAAATGGAAGACTTTTGTCACTTTCTTGCCCACCATAAACCAAAAGAAGATGCATGATATAACAGAATATGCTCAATTAAATGGATAGAATAATCATGACAGAATATTTTAAAATGCATAAAGAAATAAAATCAGCATTGAATGTTTAGAATATGTATTACTGAAAGGATACACTATTCATAATGTCAATTTTAGAATATAAATATATATTGGTAGAAAGGTTTCACAATGCATTAAAAAAAAATCTGTGCAGAATAAAATGGATACAATGAACATGTTCATCTGATTAAAATCTGGATAGAAGGGTCAGAATATTCAAATGGTAATGTACTTGGTATAATATAATATTAGGTATTATGCATGATAGAATGATTAATGTATGTATTATAGCATGGTTATTGTATACATGATAATTAAAATTGCTATGTGATTGACAGACTATCTAGAACGTTTCTAACAGAAGGGTTTGAAAATACTGGATATAGGCATGGCTGGATTACCCATTAGGCAAACTAGACAGCCGCCCAAGGGTGCTTCCCTGTGAGGGGTGCCACTTCTTAAAAAACTGGTTCCTAGCTTAAAATGTTTTAAATGTTGCAGTTCTTAGACTGGCTACAAGGGGGTAACCACCTAGAACAGGATAGTTACAACAGGAAAGGGAACTTTCACGTACAGAAAAGGCAAAAATGGGTCTGTGCATACATTGCGTGCTCACTCGCCGGGCTCCTCCATGTCACTGCCTAGAAGGCTCCAAAAAGCTAGATACGGCCCTGGATATTGGGTTTTATTCCAATCTTTAAAAAAGGTGATTTACAAGTCAAGTAGACTTATAAATCACTACCTAACTATTCCAATCCAGAGAAAAAGCAGCCAGCACACAAAATAGGTTACAAAGTGCAAAACATAGAATCTAGGTGTAGCTGTGGCAACTAAAGATTAATCCTCACCATGGGGGACCCTAACGGATCCCTGTGGCACTGATAATTAACCCCCATGGTATATAACATTATCCAGCCCCACAGAGGTCTGTAAGAACCCCTATGGCACTTAAAGTTATCCCCAAACCATGGAGATCATGTAAGAATCTCCTTGGCAACTCCAATTAACCCCTAAGCCACAGTGTTTCTGTAAGGATTATGGATAATGAATGCATCTGATAGAGGAGAATCAGTAGTGTACGCAAACATATTTTTTTGCATGAAGAAATCCCAAAATAAACATTAACAAACTTACCCTGACGTTTGCAAATTTCAAAGGAGGAGCTCAGACATTGCTATGTGGATTTCTGCACTTTGCTGAACTATGTGTTAATCACATTTCAACCATTATGAAATGAGTATGTCAGGTCACAGTGCTTATCATTGCCTGGGAAAATGTTTGAATCAATCAGAAGTAACAGATTTACAAGGCATTTGCACAGATTATTCCATGACATTTTAATGGCATCTTCAGCATCCTGCTTTGGGCCTGGACATCGTGGGCCTATGGAGAAACACACCTCTGAACATATTGCTAATTTATCACAGTACTATTACAGTTTCAAGCCAAAAGAAAATTGCTTATCAGGTGCCTTTGTCGAATATTATGAAATTACCCAGGTTATGACTCTGATGAATGTAATGCAGATTTCATCCATGAATAAATAGTCTACCCCATCCACCAATAACATTAATAAAAGCTGTAAATAGAAGACTTACGGTACATCTATAGTTGTCTTCTACTGTATAGAGTATTTGTTATCCAATGACGTAACTGCTTTAAATGAAAGTGGAAATTGTTTAATTTATAATAATGATTGATATATGTATTACTGTGCATTGATCTGTTGAATGACCTGTAATTGTATAACTTCATTATGTGTGTAGGTCCCAGCCTTCTCTTTATTACTTACCCTGAAGCCATTGCAAATATGGTGGGATCTACATTTTTCGCCATTATATTCTTCCTAATGATGATAACTCTTGGTCTGGATAGTACGGTAATTACATTTTCTGATTTTATTATATTACCAAAATATTCAACTCCATAGTGTTTTCAAATGTAAAAAGTGTTTCAGTTTGTTTAGAGAGATGGTAATTATTGGTAAAGCTTCAATTCATTCTTCAGATGAAGAGAGCATTAATGGGCAGAATAAGTAAGATCAACATGAGCTGTGTCTTTTTATACATATGCATTATAATTTTGGCATGCAGTTAAATAAACTCAATTAACACTCAACAACTTAAAAGTAACATTACAAACTTACTTTAGATGATAAATATGTGTTCTGATACTGTGCATTTAAGTATATACGTAAATATGTAAAATATTATATACAATTTAGAAGTCTATATGTAAAATATTATATACAATGTCATGACTTTCTTAGATGTCTACTTGCATTTCATGCATTTGACTTAAAAATTATACTCTGTAGATTTTGATCACATTTGCCGTCAAAACTGTGAATGAAGATTGAAATAATACAAATAAAAGTAATTTTATAAATGCAGCATTTAAGGAAGATATATATATATATATATATATATATATATATATATATATATATATATATATATATATATATATATATATATATATATCAGTTTCCTGGATTATGAATGCATCTGATAGACAAGAAGCTGTAGTGTATGAAAAAAAAATTTGCATGAAAAAAATCCCAAAATAAAAAACTTATCCTGATGTTTGCTAAATCTCTTGAATTTGCAAGCAATTGCTTTTGTGAGTTAACACCCCTTGATATCCCTGCTAAAAAGAGCATACAATACATAATTCAATGTGGCCAATCACAGGCAGCTAATACATTTCAATACACTGTAGCAATTTGTGATAGCAGTGTGTGCAGGAAAGAATCATGTGTGGTCCTCTGCAGAAGGAAGTGGGAGGAGCCAGATACTGTTTTGTAAGATCTCTGAATTGAGCTGCTGCTAGCTTGAAGGTTAGTAAATGGTTAGCATCCATACCCAAATGCAGTGTTTATATTTGGAGGTACACTGTGCCTATGTAAGCAGCTTTTGGGGGGTGGAAAACAAGTTTTATTTTTAACTAAAATAAGTGTGTATGTGTATAGAATGACCTCATGTTATGTATTTTCTGATTTAAGCAGCATGTGTTAGATTAGAAAAAGGTAAAAAATGGGAAATTTAGATACACATCCACAGTCCTCAGCTAAACATCATCAGAATATCACTCGTTCAACCATCACTTGTAATGATTTGAAGAAGATCAATTCTCCCTTGCAGAGCTGATGACAAGGCTGACACACTGATACATATTTCATCCTGTTGTAACCCATAAAAGACATGGGGGAAGCTTGGATTGCTGGACCCTGCAACTCATTGCCTCTTATCTGTGCTGATTAAACCCAGCTCCATTCACTTGAGTGACTGGGCAAAAAAGAACACTGACTAAAACAGCATCAGTATTCATCCACAAGTGGGATATTACAGTGTCATAGGATAACACATAAAGATGTTACAGTGGAATGCACATTTGTTATTTGTAATAATAATAAGGAGTGACTCCAATGTATCTGCAGAAGGCGATTGCAAGAACTCCACTGTGGAGCAGAAGCCAAGATATCTGGAGGATAACAATTCTCCCCCCATGAAGACAAGTGTCTAAACACATGTAGTCGAATGAGTTCCCCCAGTCTGATTGCACACATTAACCCCTTCAATACATCTCCTGCCTGTCTGATTTGCTTTGCGGCGAACCTGGCCTCAGGAGTTGTCTCTTCTCCCAGTCATATTCCAGCTAACATATTATGTTTTAGACTTAATAAAGGTAACCCAGGGACCAGGAGCAGCACCCCATTAGTATGAAAGAAACCTGCATAAATAAACTTAATGAACTTTAGCTTATTACAGCTTGCTCATGGTCTTAGGTAGAACAATGTTCTGCATGCAATGGACCTGAGGCCTAGGGCTCCTCCTGTGTGCAATAACAAAATTCCTAGAAGCATTCCTCTATTAGGAGCAAGCAGCCAGACTCCTTGCAAAATGTAATTGTGTCTTTGTTGTAAATTTAAAACAGTCATCTAGACATAACATACATGTATCAAATGCTTGTTGTTTCAATAGCCTTGCAAATTTAAGAGTTGGATCACTATTTAGAATTTCATTATGTCTAACAACCATTTCAATGGCTTTGTCTTCATATAGAGTTCATAAACTGGTGCTTCATAAGTGGTGAAGCTCCACTGATTTGCCTAGATCGAAACCTCCTGCGTATTAGATATGTTGTTTATAGTTTTCATTTGTTTTATTAGTGTACTTCTATGTAAAACACACCATTTTTGGCATCTGGGTATGTGATCCCATTTCTGTTTCATTTATATCTAGCGAGATATATGTCAGCCTGTTTGCAACTTATAGTGGGATGCTTCTATGAATTTTGTTATAACATACAGGAGGATCCCTAGGCCTCAGGTCTATTGCACACAGAGCATTGTTCTACCTCAGGCTATGGTGAGCTGTGATAACTTCATTTACATGATCTCACTGTTGTTTCAATAGTGCAAGCTAATGACTTGACAGAGAGGACAAATTCAAGAGGAATAAATGGACGACTGTTTTTGATGAGAGACTGTCTGCCTTGGTTATTGCATACCAATACACATAAAAGTTGTTGCTCCCAGTGAGAAGCCTTCCTTTTTGGTGGTAAAGTACGCTAACCCAAGCCCATTTTGCCAAAGGACCTTTTAAAGTAAAACTATAACCACAAAAGCATTGAAGAGTTTGTTTTTTTCACTGGAAACTATTACATAGAGCATCTGATCAGAATGAACTACAAAATGTATATTAAAATAATGTGAATTCTAGCACATATTTATATGTTTTTATTTAGCAACAATGTGTCTCTAACACTGTTACAGAGTTGTTGGTCTTTCCTTGACTTTCCATTAACCTGTTGCTTCTAAACTTCTCCAGTTCGGAGGCCTTGAAGCTGTAATCACAGCTATAATGGATGAATACCCACACATCCTGGGTAAGAAGAGAGAAATCTTTGTCCTTGGATTGGTGACAGTTTGCTTTACAGGATCCCTCAGCACACTGACCAATGTAAGCACATAAACTAACTATGCCCATATGATTAAGCTAATGCTGTACTATACCTATACATGATACAAGGTCTATATTGATAACATGGAGTATTCCTATAATAAATCATATCAACAATGCTAATACAGACTGTTAACCTATAAATAATTCATATTAGCATGTTGGTTGCAGTAACAAGTCAAAATGATATTGTGCAAAATATATCAATAATGTCTGTAAACAGACAGAACTAGTGAAAAGAATGAATTCCACTGCTCTCCGTTAATGAAATATGCCTACTGAAACAGAAAAAGTTCCTATAGTATCCAGAAACTGTGTTCTGTATCAGATATTCATACTTTCGCTCAGTTGTGTTAATCAGTGGCTCAGTATAGGAGACACAAAGTCAGTCATTGTATGGACACTTTTTTATTCTTTCCTTGGGTTTACTCTAAATTAATCAGAAAATGTAAAACCTGCCATTTAATAAGACCATTGTAGCCATGCTTTTTCCATGTGTATAAACTCCATAATAATTCTATTAATCCTGATTTGTACTAGGGAGGTGCATATGTTGTGAAACTTCTGGAGGAGTTTGGTGCAGGCTGCTCTATCATTGCAGTAGTGTTTTTAGAGGCGATTGCTGTTTCATGGTTTTACGGTAAGATAATTCATTAATTACCATTCTATTTATTCATATAGGAATTACAGTCCTTAAAGTAAGAATATATTTACCCTCTTTTTACTGTACTTAACTACTCATAAATATTGAGGTTGACATATTATTTTATTGTGTTCTACATAGTTTTCAATTGAATCCTAGGTCTTGTGTACTCTAGAGGCTTGATGATTTGACATAACATGTAATGACAACTGAGGCTCGTATTAACAGTAGTCCTTCTACTTCAAACACTTTCCAAAGAAATGTTTCATACTTGTACACTACAAAAATGTGTATCAGTCTGGGTATTTACTTCACAGGAATACAAAGGTTCTGCGACGATGTGAAATCTATGCTGGGGTTTTCTCCTGGAATCTTTTGGAGAGTTTGTTGGGTAGCGATCAGCCCTGCTTTTCTAGCAGTAAGTATATGATTTTCTTTATTTATGTGAATTTATTTCTGTGAATCCAATAATCACATATAATCACATATAATAGTTTCTGTAGTGTGTAACACTTCAGGCAGGTGCATGCGCACTACTGAAACTATTGTACAGAAACCGCTCATGCACAGTGAGCGGCATTAGCCGTGCATGCGCTCTAATGCGCGGCATCAGCTGCATGTGCAGTTTGCGGTGTCAGCTCCAGTGAGCGGCGTTAGGAGCGGGGCACGCTGGGGGGGGGACAGAGGGGAGGGAAGGAAGAGGGGAGCAAGACACAGGGGAAGGAGAGAGGAGGGGAAAGAGACACAGGGGAGGGAGGGAAAGGGGGAAGATAAACGAGGGAGGGAGGAGGGAGGGGGACGAAACACAAGGGAGAGGGGAAGGCGCAGGGGAGGGGGGAAAGGCATAGGGGAGGGGGGAGAGACACAGGGGAGATGGGAGAGACACAGAATAGGGGGAAAGAGACACAGGGGAGGTGGGAAGAGACACAGTGGGGGAAAGAGACATGGGGGAAAAGATACATTGGAGGGGGGAGACACAGGGGAGAGAGGAGGCGTAAGAGATACAGGGGGGAGAGACACAGGGGAGAGGGGGAGAGACACAGGATAGAGTGGAAAGAAACACATGGTGGGGGAGAAGAGACACAATGGAGGGGGGAAAGATACATGGGGAAAAGAGACACAGGGGAGGGGAAGAGACACAGGGGAGAGGGAAGAGATACAGGGGAGAGAGTGGGGGAAGAGACACAGACACACGGGGGAGGGAGAGGGGGGAAAGAGCAAAAATTATCCCGTCATTTTGGACGGGCAAGTTACTAGTATATCTATAAAACATCTAAACAGTTCTCTGAGCAATCTACTGTCTTATTAATACTAGATGCACAGTTTATTGTCCCTCATTATTATTTGGCATTATCAGTACATGGATTTCAGAAATTGGTTTCAAAGATTCTTACTCTCTAAAGGGAGCATGCAACATCTTTCCTGAAGGGCAATCCTGTCTAAGCATTTTATATATATTAACTTGTACTAACTTGAAAATGATCCAGCTTATTGTTTTTCAATTTGATGTGACAATGATGTTCCTCATTACAACAAGTTTATTGATTAAAGTTATTGGGAATTTAAAATGTATATCCAATTATCCAAAGTCACTCTAACTTTTGTTTGTTACGTAGTTGTATTTCCTTACTTGTTTCTACAAAAGAAGGATACAAAAAGTAACCACTACCTATTAAAATAGTTTGTGTTTTCTTCTCCAGTTTATCATAATCAGCTCTTTTATGGATCAGCCACCTCTGATGCTCTTTGACTATCGGTATCCAGATTGGACCATATCTGTTGGATTTCTTATTGGTGCATCATCCTTTATATGGATTCCACTGTACATGGTGTATAAGTTGGTGTGGACTCCAGGATCCCTTAAGCAGGTAGGACTTTCCATACATATGATATTTGTGTAGGAAACAGATAGAAACTCAGATGAACTGCTATGAAAGGAAGGAACATCAGTGTCCTAAAGCTTTCTCATTGACTTTTGAATCCAATGTACCACAACATCATTTGTGCCTGGAATAAGTACTCTCTCCAGCCTCTTTTCACAGTTACCAAAAACATCCCCACATTAATAACCCTCATATAAAGATGGAACTGCAGTCCTTAATCCAACCATAATCCAACACTATGAGCCTGATTCAACTGCAAGCCAGCATCTCACGGGATACAGGCCATATGTCTGCGGGCTTGCTGCGGGCTCCCGTTCGTCTCCGATTCCGGTGCTATTCAATTGAAAAAACCCGCAAGTTATGGGCCGAACCCCCGAAGCCGTAAACCATGCACTCGCGCAGGGAAGTTCAGGGCGGGAACATGATCAGTTAAGCAAGGACGTAACCCCCCATTTCGAAACAGCCAATAGAAAATGAGACCGCCATCATTACGGCAGTAAAACATGGAGGTTACATGTCACTCAAATAGGTTCAGGGGTCCGATATGCGATGGGACTCGCAAACTCTCAAAATACAAAATAATAAAAATTAATGCTAATACTGTTCTAGTCCATATGGATGGCCTGATATGTATTAACTCATTGATTCCTGAGATCGATATAACCCCCGAAATGACACAAAAAAATATGATTTTTTATTGCCGATTTGCGCACTTGAGACTGTTATGCAATTAATTCTAATGTCTTTCATCGCGTTCCCCATCATTTACAGTGCAGTATTGATTTTTTATTTGCATTTACAGCGCTGCGTATAGGGGTTAAACCCCCTTGCGGGTCCTCTCTAGCACTCGTGTGAAAACATTTGCGGGCTTGGGGAATTGTAGCAAGTGAATAGTGATTTGCGATTTTTGTGATTGTGACGTGATCAAGGACGTGAAAGATCAAAGGTTTCCGGAGGCTGTAAGTTACGGGTTTAACAACCCCAAATTTTTCAAGGCCGTTACCCGTAAACCGTTTGTAGCCCGCAAAAAGACACCAATTGGATAGAAAATTAACTTCACTTACGGGCTCCAGTAACTTACGATTGCTCAGTTGTTCTTAAGGCTGCCTGAGAACAGTGTACATATCTCTAAAACTAGCCCACTTAACACCGGATCGAGGCACAAATGTAATACAGTTTAAACCTCATTTGCAAATCATTACTAAAAATCCTTAGCAAAAGTTGCAATGCTCTGCACAGAGTAATTCTGTGGGAAAACAATCTCCTGGCCTGCTTGGGATATATAGATGTGCTGACGTTTTCTATCAATACCCCTGTAGAACCCTTATTGAATAGAATAAAATAGCATTGTAATTTATATGAATGATATTGCCTCATCATGCCTTATTTGGAGAGACAGATCTGGCACCACATGGTCATAGCTTGTGCACAATCTAAGCATTTATGGCATCTGTTCTATATGTATCATAACTTGTAATGTGAAGTTATTAAGCAGTGATATTGTCAAGTGAATCTATTAGGATATTATAGCTGTAATGATGGTCAAATTGATTGCAGGATAACCAGAAAAGACAAATGGTTTGATAGATGTTTTATCTTCATGGCTGGTTAAAACTAAAGTAAATATGATAATAGTTTCCAATGTCTCATCGTCTCTTTCATCAGAGGCTGGCAGTCTGTATCCGACCAGAGAAGACTGTGAGGGAACAGCAATCTGACTCCCTCTGCATGGCATCTGCCCCTTAACAACCCATCTCCAATCAGCAGGTTGCAGACTAACCTGAGGAGCAACTCGGAGTCAGCCATGGGTGCTTTTCAATGGTCTCCACTCCTCTCCAAAAGGTTTTTTTTTAAGGTGCAGTTCCACTCAGGAATGTTTTGTTGGATGTGCAACAAGATTAAAGCACTCAGCCAAGTAATCATGCTTCTATCCTTTTTGACATTTATTGGGAGATGTATTCAGGCATAACTGGTACAAATAAATGTATTGCAAGGAGCACGCTTTTGTTAGTGCTTAGCAATTTTGGGGGTACATCATCTGTTGTTTAAATTATAGTTACTTCATCATCTACTTACTGTTTACTAAATCTAATGCTACTTAAAATAGTTCATTTGAAAGCAAAAAAAGAGATGACATCAACCTATCTTAACTTTGACTGTTAATTAGAGATGTATTGAGCCATTGTTTACATTAATACCCACAATTAAATCAGGTAATTTATTTCAACTAAACTTTGTGTGATTCCCTCACTTGGTGTGCATAGATCTTAATTTTCATTATTATTGTTACAACCTTCCAACATACCAGTTACTACAATCACATATACAATTGTGAGCATTCTTTGCTCTACTTCTGCTGGTGGAGATGAGCGCTATAGGCGCTCATCCCTACGACCCTGTACGACTTAGACAGTGAGCGCCGAAGGCGCTCATTTCGCTGGTGGAGATGAGCGCCATAAAAAAAAATATAAAAAAACATCACACACAGCACGGGGGAACAGCCAGGACGTCTGGGAGTGAGGTTGCACGCTAATTTAAACCGAATTTGCACTTGAAAATTGCTTAAAGACAAAATTAATGAATTAAAATATATATATATATATATAATATATTAATTAGAAATAGGTAAAGTATATTAATTTATTATTTAATTCATTAATTAACTCTTATGAAAAAAAATCTATATATATAAAAAATAAAAATAGCAGAGGAGAGGCTTGCAATGAGCGCCGAAGGCGCTCAGCACAGGCCTCACAATCACCGCACAGGGTGCTCAGAGGAGCAAAAGTACACAAGGGGAGAGGCTCGCAATGAGCGCCAAAGGCGCTCAGCGCGGGGCTTGCAATGAGCGCCGAAGGTGCTCAGACAAACAAAAGTACACCAAGGGAGAGGATCGCAATGAGTGCCAAAGGCGCTCCTTGCAAGCCTTGCGATGAGTGCCAAAGGTTCTCAGCACGAGGCTCGCAATGTGCTCCGAAGGTACTCAGAAAACCAAAAGCATTACCTGCCTTACAATTTTATGACCGTCATTTTTTGACGGGCAATTCTCTAGTAGTATAATAATGCTCAAGTTTTCATTCTGAGGCTGTGTAGATGTCGAATGTTTTGTGTTTAACTGCAAAAAGCACTAGTCATTTAATGAGCTTTTGCATAGCCTATGATATTTTGTGTAACCAAAATCATTGAGGTGAGAATAACCAAATAGCAGTTTTAGGCTAATCTTAAATTGTAAATGGAGTATAAATTGTGGAAATGACATTGTATGTGAGTTACATCCTTGTCAATGCCTAATGAATCCCAGCAAAGCCACAAGAGAACAACTAAATTATCTTTATTTTGAGTGAAATACTTCACATATTTCTCACAGCTAAAACAAGGAATTCTAACTTCACACATCAATTATGAAATCTGTGTTGGTTTTGAACAGTAAACAATAATATGTAAAGAATTTAGTATGAACTATAAAATGACTCCTATAAACAAATGCTCAGTATAATGTAACACTGGGTAAAACTGCTCCTTGTTTTGGTTTGTTAAGTGAAAACTGTATTAAATCATTTGCTTAATTTGTGTTATCTAACATCAATATAAATCTTGAAGAAGAAATAGATTTTTCGAATATAATTTTGGAAGTTCTTAATGTGAGAGCACCATTAACATTTTAGCTAATCCTAAATTGCGCTGGAGGGAACTGAATCTATTGTTGAGTTTCAGATTCACGATTCACACTTTGATCCTCTATAAATTTAAAATATATATTTTTGTGTTGAGAAAGAAATTGTAAGGTTATTATTGACTAATGTAATCTTATATGTGCACACTTCAATATTCAATTGATAAAGGAGACAGGTAAAGAGAAGTCACAAATTGCCCACTGGGCATCAAAAATAGCTGTCCTCTGTTACAATGAACGGAAGCATAACCATTAAGAAAAATTCAATATTTTACTTTCAGAGGGTGGAAACATTTTGTTCAGAGACTGCAAGTCTTTAAAGCAATAGTGGACAACAGGTGACCTGAGGCCTCATGAAGCCCCTGGAGACTTCCCATACCTGGGACAGCACACCATTTTTCAGCAGCACACAGTCTAGTTTTTTTCTAATTACAATTGGCATATCACTCTCCCTTACCCAGTAAAACGCACTATCTATAAATATATACCCAATTAATCTATAGTTACTTGACTCCCATATTGATTGTAAAATGTTTAGCCAGTGTTAAACTCATCATGTGGCACTTTTAAGGATTCAGGGGATGTATACATGGTGTTTGAAGGAAAATAGATCAAAGGTAATGAAACCATCCTAACATAGCTTGTTTGCCCTGTTGCTCACTTATGATAAGAACAATATTTTTGCCCCCTTTCGCCCAGAAAAATCTTTGTGAAGAAGCAGTTTTCATCACAATAGACAATGGAACTGTGAAAAGTGAGCTAGGTTATGATTGCATCTTATAGAGGATAATTAGTAGTGTATGAAAACATGTGATATATAGAAATGTTCAGTTTACTTACAATGTTATTTGCACAAAAGTCAAATCCAGTGGTTCACACCCACAGGACGCTTACTTAAGCCGGGTAAATACAGCAGTGTACCCTCAGGAAATACAGCAGGGTACATATTTTGACCTTTCTGGTACAGAGCACAGGAAGTAACTGTTGCAGTTCTTGTACTCAGCATGCCAGAAGCCACTGAGGTGAAGAATGATACAATGTATTATCCGGATTCTATATTTGAATGTTATGCTAATTGAGGTGGAGTTTTCTAGGGGTGTACACGATAAGATGCAAATGCAAAAAAATAGGAAATTTTGCTAACTTCAAGGTAAGCTAATTAATGTTTATTTTGGGATGTTTTCATGCAAAATCATGTTTTCATACACTACTAATTCTCCTGTATCAGATGCATTCATAATCCAGCTCACTTACTTATTCCTTTAAAAGACCACAACTGGATATATCTCACAAAATAAATCAACATGGCACAGTCTAGCTGCTCATAAATTGTCTACCCATGTCTTTCAATCAAGAACAAGAAAAAAAGTGTAAAAAGTGTACACAGAAGGAAGATTCCTTCAGATATATTTATACAATTAAACAAAAGGAAGACATTAGGCTAGGAAATCTGAAAGTCTGGCATAAAAACAGCACATAATACCTGTACATAAGAACTAAATTTAGTATCTGCATTGTGTGAGAAGCATGTATATCCCAATAGGTATTTCATGAAATAAATTATAGCAAAATGTATACCCAGGGTTATGGTAAGAATAACCTCAAGCATTACTTTTTTACAAGTAAAATATCAACATTATCTAATGCACTGTGCTTCTGACATATAGTTTGGTGGATAACATTTGATAGATTGCATTCCACGGTGGCAGTGACATCGGCAGATTAGAGAAAAAGGATTTATGTGTCACATGATATCAGGTAAATTCCTCTGCTAAAACAATGGTTCCCAAACCTCACCTCAAGGCTCCCAGACAGGTCAGGTGTTTGATTTAACAGTGTGAAAACAGGTGAGGCCACAAGTATTCAACAGGAGCCTCAAAATGTCTTACCTGTGTTCATACTGTTAAATCAAAAACCTGAACTGTCTGGGAGCCTTGAGGAGCAGATTGGGAACCACTGTGGTAAAATAAGAATATATCTTAGCTAAAGAAATTTAAATTGGGCAAGATTTAAATAACCACTGTTGTCCCATGTCTCAACATGGTCTTTTGAATAGCTCTACTTGATAGGGGCACAGTGTTACTAAAAATCACAAACACATTTACGTTTTGGTACACTTTTTTTCACTGTGTGGTGCTATTTTCATTTTTGAGCTGATTCTTTCTCTGGAATATTATCATTTTTAAACTAATGAGGTTTCCACTAGTACTGGCAGTTTTAGCTGCTACATTCCCACTGTAACAGATAGAAGATTCCCTGCATTCAAAGTAATTCTGCAGGAACCAAAATGGTAGAACTTCTCCAGCATAAATTGCATATAAAGGTTATTAATTAAAGGTTATATTATTTTTTAACCCAACTAAAAAAAATGTTTGCCTATTTTCAAGTGTAGTTCTTCAAAAGAGTGTATTTTAGATATAGAACTGCAGTGATTGTTTAGTAGAGGGGAATTGCACCTTTAATATATTTAAATGTGAAACAATTAAATAACATCAAATGTGAAACATGTCATTGATATAAGCATTTGCTGTTTGAAAACTGCAATACAGTTTTATGTAGTATTATGAGCATACCAAGTAATAATCAGTATATTAATAAATACATTTTATTGATCAGATTGTTTTCAAAAGGAATATGCATAAGCAAAACATTTTGGTTAAAGCCATTTCTCTTTCTAGCAATGACATTTTATTAAATGTATTTACTTGCATGCCATCTGAAAACTGTATGTCACCAATTTTATTTACCGGCATTGTATTGTTTTATAAAGAAAATGTCATGTTAAAAATATTCAGACAATTCTACAGAATTGGGTTATTATACAGTGATTTTTCATATCTTATTACAGCCCATGACAAAAACAAATCTTTTGTCAATAGATAAATGTAATACAACAGTCTGTGTTTACATATTCTGATTTTTATCAAAAAGGTCTAGTCCACTTCAATAACATAGTAACATTTGTAAAAAGACAGTCTAATTAAGTGTATAACAAAAAAAAAGTGTCCTATTACAGAATAAAAAATATTTTATATTTTATTTGCCAGAAACGCAGCTTTTACAGCAGTCTAAGACAGTGAGTGACATACACTTCCACCAAATATTTATTTTAGTGCCAGCAAATCAGCTAAAACTGAAATGGAGTGCATTTTACTAAATATCACAAAGGCTGTGATGTGCACCACTCTATTCAATATGTTTTATTTCCTGTTGGGTAAAATTACAATTACTGCTGGTCATACCTCATTACTGCCTGTGTGACAGCTTATAAATACCCCCCACTGTTAGGTAACATTATAACCACTGTCATTATGAGTGGGTTGACTTGGACTGTGTGAGTGAAAGCTTGATTCATGGCAACACAAGTTTTAAACATTACAGGAAACTCTTAATTAAAGGGCTGTCTCCCCCAAATCAAGTTATTTTTCAGTTCATTGTACTAGCCATTGCACTAGTCATTGTTTTCTACAGTCAATCAGTACAGAGATATACACACATTTCTGTGTGGCTCCAATATGCATTTGTGGTAATGTTTTTCTGTGGTGGGAAGAAAAGTCACCCCATGTCATCATGCAGTTATGTTCCCGTCCATGCACCAATCAAGCCCATTGGGCTACAAATTAAGATGTTGTGCATTAGTATATTGGAGCAATCTACACCTATAAGAATCATTTAATTAAAGGACTACTGTGGTCATTTTTTTTCTATATGGTACTTTAATAGCTATGTTTAATAATGGGCAAAATGATTATAAAAAGCAAAAATATTTTCTCTGGAGAGTGCGTCCTTGTAAATCAATGGTCTTTGCTTTACTCCTGTGGAAAGTAGGTAGGTGCCATATCTCCACTGTGCATATGAAACATACAAAATTTTAGATTCCACATAAGTATTATTGCATATAAAATGGTATTAAAACCAGTGGTTGTACTGTGTTCTAAATACATTTAGCTTAATTTTCTAGGAACACTGTGACGAAATATTTAAAATATACAATTTTAAAGAATAACACTTAAGATGTTTTTTTTTTTGGAATGTAAAGTAAAATAATACATCCTAATATACATTTTAAATGCAATTATGCTGCTTCTGATATCTACCATTTTGGTTTCTGGTAATCAATTTTGGCTGAACAGGAAGGTTCTACCTACAGAGTTGTAGTTGGCATCTACAACTGCATCCAGTAGCAGTAACAGAAAGCTCATTAGTGTATAGTATATTTTAACTTTTTAAAAACATTTTGCCCATTATCAAGTTTAAATATTCAAAAGTCCATCTATGAAACAACTGACCATAACCTTGCATAAGTGTAGTTCTTTGACAGAGTATATTTTAGATACAGGACTACAATTGTCCTTTATTGACAAAATCTTACAACATACAATGCGTAGCAATTTTTTGATACTTGTTTTCGGGGGGCCACGGTGCCTTTAAACTTGTTTTCCACTGTCTATCTAGTAGTATGGTATTAGAGAGGAGGATGACATTCCTACATATTTATTTATTTTTAAAGAGTGTTTATCATATAAAATATAATGATTTAAAAGTATAAGTGATCTAGTTTATACTTGAATAACTGCTCCTGCATAACACATCACCAAATTATTGTGTTTACTGGAAGAAAGCAGGGAGAAAACTCAAGTGTCCGATTAATACAACATGAATGCGCCATTCCTGCTTGTTTGTTGAAATAAAATTACAAGTTATCTAATGTACTTATTGTTTGGTTCCATTATTTCAGATATTCAATGTTACCACTAATATTGATTTAGCATGACTGTGTTATGGGCCATGAAATGCATTTTGTTACATCTGTAAAAAGGTATTGTTTTCAGGGTGTTTCTGTGTTGAATATAAATTCTGTGTAGCACAGTTGGGTTTATTTTATAAGAGTAGTAGCCTGGCAAATGTTACATGTAAATGTCAGTGAACTCCGAATCAGTCAATGTTCTGGATTATATGTACTGCTCTCCATTTTAAATAATTACAGAAGAAATGTGTTTATAAATATGTTCTTATAAATGAGGCAATTAAAACGCCTAACTTGCACTTATTTAAGGGACTATATATAAGACTATCAAAAATGCACAGGCCAAATATAACCCAGTGATATGTAGGACAACCTGCCCCATGGGATCATGAGCATCATTAGCTCAAATTCAAATAGGTTAAATGAATATGGATTACAAATAATGATTTAATTAGTGTTAAGGCAAGTTTTTTTTTAGGGACAGAGTACTGGCACAGTGTTAAACGAATCAACAGAAAGTTACAATTGCAATCAGAATGTTAGGTTTGAAAATGTAATTCTACTAATACATTGTACTGATACCCCAGTGAGGACTGAGATTGCATTTATAATTGCTTCCATAACTATCATTATTGTATTAATAAACAGCCTACATTAGCTTTGTATATACCTTTTTCTGCTGTATGTGGGCTTAATTAAAAAAACTTTTGCTAGTTATCATATGGATGTAACAAGATTTGTATATGTGGCTATTTTGTTTTTATTGACAATTCCCAGGGGCGTGCTCAGTGAGGTGCCCATCGTCATGCCGAATTTGTGAAAGGGGACCTGGTCTCAAAGGCCACAGGACCTGCCCCCAAGCCTCTACAGTGTGCAGGGGGGGGGGGTGCAAAAACAAAGATGCCCAAATCAAAAACCAAATTTAAAACCGTGACCCAGTGCCAAATCCAGCTGCCAGGAAGTGCTGTGTTCAGCCTGGGAGGCCACTTCCACTAACATCCCAGGCCCTTTGTGTCTTAGGGAGACTGCTTACACAGGCCTCCTTATATAAATAATTGCTTTAGGGGTGCACAGTGAATGTGCACCCAAACCCAAAGTCTCGGGACTTGGCAAAAAAAATCTGGGATCCCACTAAGATTCAAAAGTATCTGACTAGGGGGGGCAAAAGTGCTTGAATGCATGAATTCAATGTGCTATGTATGAGAGGTGACCAGACCCCCAATAAGCCCTAGGAATCGATGCAACCCGACCCTCTGGCCAGAGTGTTTCCCTGTTCTGACATCCTGGCAGAGACTAGACCCCTACCAGGCAGGTATTACCAAGGTACTACACTTGATCTTAGCCAAGACACCAAGAAGCGATGGCTATGATGTGATATTGTTTCACATGCCTGAAGGGGTAAAGAATAACCCTATACTGAAAGAGACAGATATACTTTTGTAAGTGTTGATCAAATAGAGATAGCATTATCAGATTACTGTAGGCCTTGACTAACAATCTTCAGCCAGATTACTACACAGCGTGGTTTAGGATACTGAAACATTTACTGTAATTGAGATGCATGCCCTTCGTAGAAATATTGGCCATACTTTTATAGATTATAGAAAACCAGAAGGCTATAAATGCATTATATTCATCCTCAATGTATTACCATGGGCATTTGTGTAATCATTTTCTGGTAGGTGAGGAGATAAAAAAATCACAGAGGGCCAGGTAACATTTAGTGGAGGAATGACAGTGCCACTAATATTCACATTTAAATTCCTAGAGCTTCTGTGGGATAACTCACTTGAAGACACAGGCGAGAGATTACATGTTGTTACAGGTCAATGTGTCTGTTTATATTAGGGTAATCTCTACTAGCAAACACTGTGCAATATGTCATCGGGAATCCTTCAGTAGATTTTTAACCTTAAGGAGGTTGCTACAACATTGTAACATACACTGACTGGCTCCCACAGTTATAGCACCACTGGAAACACATTTACTAGTAAAGTTCATATGTTTGTTGGGCATATATTATTAATAGTAGGCAATTTAAAATGTAATATTTTTTTGTTATTTTTGAAATTGTAAGTTTTCCCCTCAAGCAGATTCTTTCCACCTTCCTGTGCCTACCAGGGGGCGTGGTCAGCCCTGCCTTGGGCATGGGCTAAAAAATAAACTGACCAGTTTATGCTATGATTCAGAATGAGCATGCTCAGCAAAGGGGTGGAGCTATGATAACATGTTGGGCCATGCTGAAGTTGCAAGGAGGTTTTTCCTTCAATATCTCTGTATGGAAGCAGGTGTGGAGGCAATTACATCATAGCCTTGTCTGCTTCTAGGCTCCATGATGGCCCAGCCCCCAAGCAGAGTTGATCACGCCTTCTGAGGAAAACAGTAAATTTAAACTGTAAGAAAAAATATAAACTTTTATTTATTTTAAACTGAACAGTTTTTAATAGTCTCTGCCCAACAAGCAAGCATATTAGCTTTACTTTTAAATACATTACAGTATTTACGTAAGGTTAAAACAATACTACATGTCTGCTACGCTATAATATGCTATTATGTGATATTACATAGTCGATAATCTCTGACCTCTGGAGAAGCACGCAATGATGAAGGTCCTTACAAAGAACATGGACATCAGCAAAGGATGCCTCCCATACAACCTCTGTACTCAAGCAGATTCCATGAAATAAAATTTAAGGTATGATTTATTTAACACATTATATTTGTTCTTACTCTTATAATGTCATAAAATGAGTTCCCTAAATGTTAATCAAGTTCATCAGGGAATTTGTTTTGAATGCAAATCACTGTCTCTTGACCAAACAGATTTCAAGACAGTGGATTTTTGCGACAGATGAGTTGAGAATATTAAAGTGTTATCACAGGCATACTGTATAAACAGGGTTAATTATCTCCACAGGGAGAAAATATACATTTTTTAAGCTTAGGATATAAAATATGAGTAATGAAAGAAAGCGTGGGCGATTATAAAACCTAATCATTTTCTTTTTCAAAGTCCCAAAATACATTGCTTTATTAAAAATCAAGGGAAGCCCGGCGGTTATATGGAAGAGGAATTACATAGACAAGCATATTGAGTTCAAAGAGAAGAATACCCTGGTTGGTTTATGAAAAGCTTAATTTTCAGAATAAATAATACAAACATCTATAACACTTAATGTTGCTATTACATAAAATACCCACTGTTAATTGGGTGGCTTAATGTTAATTAACCCTAGAAAGACTACACACTCACACAGTGAAAACTATCAACTGTCGATGTGGATATTCACTGCCTAAATCCATTCTTGGTTTTGTTAATTTCATTTGAATTTTATATATGGCAAATAGTGTTAGTGAAAACTGCTGATATAAGTGAAAAAAGTGATCTATGATATAGATTAAAGTGCTACTTTCCCTTTGCAAGATAAATTAATTGCACATAATCATAATCGCAATCCGATTACGAGTTACCCGCCCACAATCACTACATGCCAGTCAAACCCACAAAACCGGCTTTAGAACTCTATTGGTTTTAGCACAGCTTGAATATTACGAGCTCCAAATAATTAAAGTTACACAATATCAATATTCTATTAGACCTGTAGCTCTAGCTCAGAAATCTGAGAAGTCTAACCTGCAACTGAAAAAAAATCTAATTTCTGTCACGAGTATTAAATAGGACTCACAAGGGCTTTTTCAAACACTTATTATAAGCTATAACAGTAAAAAAAACACAATACTGTGCTTTAAAAACATGGGAAGGCATGTAAATACATTAGAATAAATTGCAGAATAGAATAACAACAAATATGCAATAAAAAAATATTAGTTTTAAATGCTATTTCCCGGACTCAAGGGGTTAATACATATCATAAAACCCACATGGACCAAAAAGCTATATTGCTTGATTGCGAGCTCCATCGGCAGATATTAATTATTGGCGCTCCATTTGCAGGTTACGTGTAACTTCCATGTTTTACTGACGTCATGATGACGGTCTCATTTACTATTGGCTGTGTTAAAGTAGTAAATTACAGGCTTGCTTGGCAGATCATATGATCACGCCCCCTGAAATCCTACTTAAAAAGGCAGAGTTTATGGTAAATTGTGAGCTTAAGTAGTGGTAGTCGATTTTTAGGAATTGGTTCTCAGTTGTTTATTACACCCTTACTGGACAGATTTACCAATAACTGACTGTTTTAAATGTATATGCAGCCAAAGCCTCATTACTAACTAAAGAAAGTGCAAATTATCTCAGTTGTCCCCATTCTAGTGATGTCACCCTAGGCCTGAAAAATGTATTTTATCTAATATATTTGGTGTATTTTAAAATTCAATGAAACTTGTAATAGTTTAATGATTATATTATAGGGTATACATAGCATGTAACAAGGTCAGAAATGACAGTGCATTAATAGTGAAATATGAAATATCCTGACATTTATATCTCTATTTGCAAGTTCATATTGTAAGCAATAAACATGATAATGTGTATCAGACATTTCCAGAAAGGGGCTCCTCACACCTTATTTTCAGCAGTTGTTAGAGTTTCCCAAACTGTATACAATGGAAGCCTGGGGGCTACTTTATGTGACAAAGGGTTCCCCAAAACATTTCTCTCTGGAAAGTTGATGGTGGCCATGATATTGTCATGGCTGGGATGTGCTGTGGTTATTTTGGTAACCTTGGGGGGATGTTGGTCCTTCGTGATACATTTTTGGATAGAAAGGGTCAGTTGAAGCTGGAGCTGCCATGAAAAACACTGTTAATACTCCTGGAACCCAAATTATTTTGGGAAACACCAGGTTATACAGATGCTAAGTGAATATAAATAACCAGCCCAAAGTGCTACTATATAGTGCAACATAATATTGTGCCCAGGAGTTAGTTGGAATAACTATTGGTACTTTTCAACTGATTTGTATTACTTTTAACAATAACTTATGTTCACACATACATGGGTGCACTTGCTTTTCCTCTGATAGAGTATTATATATTAAATTCAGTAATTGTGGAATTAAATGAAGTGGTCCTGGTGCAGACATGTATGTCCAGCACACGACACGTCTATCATCAGTCAGCTGTCTGTCTCCTCCCAGTCACACTGATGAGTCAGGCGGCCTCTCCTCATCCCTGGCCCGCCCACTACTGTAGAACACAGGGCTGAAGATGGAGCAGGGCCCCGGGATACACATCATGGCGCTGCTGCTGCTCTCATTGTATGTGCCGGGAGGCTGGGCACAGACTGACAGCACCCCGGAGCACAGCTGGCCCTATGCGGTGCTGCTCAAACAAAACCTGGGTGAGACTGGAGAGGCGGGAGGTCTGGAGCATGGATGTGGAGGGCCGGCTGGGGGAGGGCACTGTGCTGGGATAATGCAGGTGGGTGTGGCGGGAATGCAGAGAATGGAGAGGGTAATAAAGGGCTGTATATGTACTGGGTGCTGGGATACATATGTCTGACTGTATATAGAAGATGGGAGAGGGTCATAAGGAACTGTATATGTACTGGGATACACATGTCTGACTGTATATAGAAGATGGGAGAGGGTCATAAGGAACTGTATATGTACTGGGATACACATGTCTGACTGTATGGGAGTGGGTAATAAAGGACGGGGACCAGTCTGTACATGTACAGGAGGCTGGGATACACATGCCTGACTCTATAGGAGATGGGAGAGGGTAGTAAAGGATGGGGACCAGACTGTATAGGAGGCTGGGGTGCACATGTCTGACTGTATAGGAGAGGGTAATAAAGAACTGTATATGTACTGGAGGCTTGGATAAACATGTCTGACTGTATATAGAAGATGAGAGAGGGTCATAAGGAACTGTATATGTATTGGATGCTGGGATACACATGTCTGACTGTATATAGAAGATGGGAGAAGGTAATAAAGAACTGTATATGTACTGGAGGCTGTAATACACATGTCTGACTCTATATAGAAGATGGGAGAGGGTCATAAGGAACTGTATATGTATTGGATGCTGGGATACACATGTCTGACTGTATATTGAAGATGGGAGAGGGTAATAAAGGATGGGGACCAGTCTGTACATGTACAGGATGCTGGGATGCACATTCCTGACTGTATAGGAGATGGGAGAGGGTAATAAAGGACTGTATATGTACTGGATGCTGGGATACACATGTCTGACTGTATATATAAGATGGGAGTGGGTAATAAAGGACTGGGACCAGTCTGTACATGTACAGGAGGCTGGGATGCACATACCTGACTCTATAGGAGATGGGAGAGGGTAATAAAGGATGGGGACCAGACTGTACATGTACTGAAGGCTGAGATACACATTTCTGACTGTATGGAAGATGAGAGAGGGTAATAAAGGATGGTGACCAGACTGTATATGCACAGGAGTCTGGGAGGCACATGTCTGACTGTATAGGAGATGGGAGAGTGTAAAAAAGAGTGGGGACTAGACTGTATATGTACTGGATGCTGGGATACACATGTCTGACTGTATATATAAGATGGGAGTGGGTAATAAAGGACTGGGACCAGTCTGTACATGTACAGGAGGCTGGGATGCACATACCTGACTCTATAGGAGATGGGAGAGGGTAATAAAGGATGGGGACCAGACTGTACATGTACTGAAGGCTGAGATACACATTTCTGACTGTATGGAAGATGAGAGAGGGTAATAAAGGATGGTGACCAGACTGTATATGCACAGGAGTCTGGGAGGCACATGTCTGACTGTATAGGAGATGGGAGAGTGTAAAAAAGAGTGGGGACTAGACTGTATATGTACTGGAGGCTGGGGTGCACATGTCTGACTGTATATAGAAGATGGGAGAGGGTAATAAAGAACTGTATATGTACTGGGTTCTGGGATACACATGTCTGACTGTATATAGAAGATGGGAGAGGGTCATAAGGAACTGTATATGTACTGGAGGCTGTAATACACATGTCTGACTCTATATAGAAGATGGGAGAGGGTCATAATGAACTGTATATGTACTGGGTGCTGGGATACACATGTCTGACTATATAGAAGATGGGAGAGGGTAATAAAGAACTGTATATGTACGGAAGGCAGGGATACACATGTCTGACTGTATATAGAAGATGGGGGAGGGTCATAAGGAACTGTATATGTACTGGATGCTGGGATACACATGTCTGACTATATAGAAGATGGGCGAGGGTAATAAAGAACTGTATATGTACTGGAGGCTGGGATACACATGTCTGACTCTATATAGAAGATGGGAGAGGGTCATAAGGAACTGTATATGTATTGGATGCTGGGATACACATGTCTGACTGCATATTGAAGATGGGAAAGGGTAAGACAAGGATGGGGACCAGTCTGTACATGTATAGGATGCTGGGATGCACATTCCTGACTGTATAGGAGATGGGAGAGCGTAATAAAGGACTGTACATGTACTGGACCTGTTATACACACGTCTGAGTGTATGAAAAATGGGAGAGGTTAATAAAGGACTGTACATGTACTGGAGCCTGGGATACACATTTCTGACTGTATGGAAGATGAGAGAGGGTAATAAAGGATGGTGACCAGACTGTACATGTACAGGAGTCTGGGAGGCACATGTCTGACTGTATAGGAGATGGGAGAGTGTAAAAAAGGGTGGGGACTAGACTGTATATGCACTGGAGGCTGGGATGCACATGTCTGACTGTATAGTAGATGGGAGAGTGTAAAAAAGGGTGGGGACTACACTGTATATGTACTGGAGGATGGGATGCACATGTCTGACTGTATAGTAGATGGGAGAGTGTAATAAAGAGTGGGGACCAGACTGTACAGGAGGCTGAGATGCACATGTCTGACTGTATAGTAGATGGGAGAGTGTAATAAAGAGTGGGGACCAGAATGTATATGTACATGAGTCTGGGATAGACATGACTGACTGTATAGGAGATGGGTGAGTGTAATAAAGGATGGGGACCAGACTGTACATGTACAGGAGGTTGGGATACACATGTCTTACTGTGTAGGAGATTGGAGAGTATAATAAAAGATGGGGACCAGACTGTACATGTACAGGAGACTGGGATGCACATGTCTGACTGTATAGGAGATGGGAGAGGGTAATAAAGGATGGGGACCAGACTGTATATGTACTGGAGTCTGGGATACACATGTCTGATTGTATGGGAGAGGGTAATAAAGGATGGGGACCGGACTGTACATGTACTGGAGGCTGGGATACACATGTCTGATTATATAGGAGATGGGAGAGGGTAAAAAAGGATGGGGATCGGACTGTGCTTGTATTGGAGGCTGGGATACACGTCTGAATATATAGGATATGGGAGGCTCACTGACTGGGTAATTACAGTTGAGATGCTGGGTGACTAACTACAATGGATGGGAGGCTGGTTGACTGTATACCTGCACTAGGGATACAAGGCTGGGTGACTACAATGGATGGGAGACTAGGTGACTTTATAACTACACTAGGGATAAGAGGTTGGGTGAATACAATGGGTGGAGACTGGATGACAGTATAACTGCACTAGGGATAAGCGGAAGGGAGACTGGGTGACTTTATAACTACACTAGGGATAAGAGGTTGGGTGAATACAATGGGTGGAGACTGGATGACAGTATAACTGCACTAGGGATAAGCGGATGGGAGACTGGGTGACTTTATAACTGCACTAGGGATAAGTGGATGGGAGACTGGGTGACTTTATAACTGCACTAGGGATAAGCAGATGGGAGACTGGGTGACTTTATAACTGCACTTAGGCATAAGAAGATAGGAGACTGTGTGACTGCATAACTGCACTAGGGATAAGAGGTTGTGTGACTACAATGGATGGGAGACTGGGTAAATGTATAACTGCATTAGGGGTTAGAGGCTGGGTGACTACAATGGATGGGAGACTGAGTGACTGTATTACTGCACTAGGGATAAGAGATTGGATGTGTAACTGCAATGGGTGACATGCTGGGTGACTGCAGTGAATGGGAGGCTGGGTAACTGTTTTATTTGACTAGGGATAAAGGGCTGGGTGTGTAACTGCAACGGGTAACAGGCTGGGTGACTGTATTACTGCACTAGGGATAAGAGGCTGGATGTCTAACTGCAAAAGGTGACAAGCTGGGTGACTGCAATGGATGGGAAGCTGGTTGATTGTAGTACTGCACTTGGGATAAAAGGATGGGTGTGTAACTGCAATGGGTAACAGGCTAGGTGACTGTAACTACAATGGATTGGATGACTTCATTGGATGACGGTAACTACAATGAATGGGAAGCTCCATTACTGCATTATTGTAGGTATGTCAGTATTAAAGGGACACTGTAGTGGTAACACAAGTGATGGCCCTTTCAAGTACATGCTTCATTTCCTATTAACCCAGTAATTATATAGAGTAACAAAATATTAGTCATTTTTTTAATTACCTTGTGCTCACTTCTAGGGGTTGTCATGTTAACCAACACCCATTCTCCCTTCATTCAGAACATGTAACTGTATTGGTGGGTTGGAGTAAACATTAAAACTTCATACTGCAATGTATTCTTTTAAAGTACAAAGACATTTATATATATATATATATATATATATATATATATATATATATATATATATATATATATATATATATATATATATAGGTCCATTTTAACTGAGGGTCATTGGTTTAATACTCTGTCTGTATTTGGTTGTTGCAGTTCTTTGTACCACATCACATGCAATGTCACTTAAGAGAGAATAACATTGCAACCTTGATTAATACTAAGCACTCGTGAGTACTATAAAAGCTTTATATGTAAACTAGAAGCTAGAAGTTATAACTGATAAAAGAAGGAAGCACATCTTGAAATGTCCAACTAAAAAATATATTGCAATACCAATAAATGTCATTATTTGTCTAACCAACTACTACTTCTAATTTCCTCTCTTCTAGTGTTGCTGGGGAGCATTCTGAGCCTTCTATTTATTGCCATGATCGTTTTGGCAGTATGTGTATATAAACCCATCAGACGGAGGTAGTCAATATAAAGACTTAAAAGTACACACTCACCAAGACAGTTGTCATCAAGAACCCTGAAGAGATGATATTGTATCCTAATGGAAAGCCATGGAGTCCTTATGCTGCTTCTGAAATATCCTAAGATATATACTCATCACCAGTCACGT
This sequence comes from Discoglossus pictus, assembly GCA_027410445.1. Lineage (NCBI taxonomy): Eukaryota > Metazoa > Chordata > Amphibia > Anura > Alytidae > Discoglossus > Discoglossus pictus. The sequence continues at coordinate 403,546,124 of CM050163.1, read as the reverse complement.
TATATTGTGACTCTTATACCTCCATGATAAAAAATGTTATTATGTCCCCTGCATTTAAAACACTGGCAAAGAATTCATCTTTGATGCATAGAAATGTATTTCTATGTTTTCTATAAGTGTTAAACCTCTTTATTTAGGTCAAGTACCACCTAGAACAAATGTATTTAATATACTCTGTATATCATGAAATATTAACTCCCAATGACAACTCCATATGTTCAAATTTGGACCAAATTCTTTGTTATGCTGTTCTAGGGTAACAGACCAAATATTTCTCTTGGAACTGATTTCAATGTAAAATGTTGGTTAGGGCTTCTTGCTATACAAACTGCATATGAAAAGTAACCGTGTGTATGGATACTACTAGCTCCTACTTAGGATTTTAGTTAGTTCCTAGAGAGCTGCTGTGCCAGTACTAATATAGATGTCCTTCCATTGAGGGATTTATAACTTAAATTAATATTTGATTTCCAATGATTGTTTTTATTTATATCTGATAATAAACTGCAATTGTTTTCACAGATCATTGGCTTTGTATAAATTTGTGTATTCTCAGTGAGCATATATTGCTCCACAAATGAGGCCACATTCAACTAACCAGTTCTGTCAGGAAGCTTTACTGAAAAGATATAAAGGAAGAAGAAACATAAGTTTGTCACTTAAGAATCTTTTGCATAAAAATTATGTTCTTGTGAACTGATGCTCTATAACCGAGGTGTTAAACTTCTTCTCATTAGGCGCATCGTTGGAAATTGTTTCTAAAAAGCGGGGCCAATGTGCAAATGTAAAAAATAACTAATCGAAGCAGAATATGTTTTTGAATTCAAATAAACTTTATAATAATATATTACTAATTACTATACTTAACATGAATTTAATTTGCTTATACGCAGCAAAGTATTCTACATTTTGCAAAGTAAGTTTACCAGCTTTCAGTAAGCTGAAAAAAGGAAACAGTATATACGCAACTATTTTTATTGATAAATTTGTATTGTTTTTAAAATCATTTTAATGAGTGGAAAAGGCCACATGGTGTCCACCAGGGTGAATGATGGACAAACTTGCTCTCCAGCCTTTATGGTCAGTTTTAGCTGTGCCTAAAATCATAAGGATATGTGTGACATGATAGAAACCTTTAAAAATATGAAAATACTTTATATAATTGATGTAGACCGTATCTTACAGAAAAATAGTAACTCAAGAACAAGAGTTCATCCAGAGGATTTGTTAAGCAAAGTCTTTTTAGGTTCATAGAATGGGCAGAGTAGATGTACATCAAAGTATTTATTACATTTCTGTTGTTAAGAATGTAATATACAATTCCCTTACCCAGACAAATTTCTGATGCACTATCCACAAATGAAGTGCCTCACATTGTCTCCAATATACACTGGTATCTTTATCTGGTCTCTGGAGCATCACATTTTAAAAGGGGATTGCCTCCATATTCATACAGGGGACACATGTAATAAAATATGTAATTCTTAGGGTAGTAATTAAAGCAATTTGATAAATTTTTCCATTAAACACCATTGAGCAATTCAACTTTTCCAGCCCATTTATGCATTTTTAACCTATGAATTTTGAAAGTACTGTGTATATAGGGATTACAAGCCGGTTACAAATGTCAGTAGATGTCTGCAATACATTGATTAAAATTTTGTAATCCAAAAAATAAAAGCAGCTTGTTGTACCTGAAGGTTTTATCTTGAAAATGTCAAACTTCAAAATCCACATAATAATCAGTCAGAAGGAGATCTGGAGGCATTATAATGTTGGTATATTGGTGGATATCCCATAAAAGTAATGCTTTTATATGAATCAGTGTTTTGATGTAAATTGGTAACTTACTTTTCTAAGCGGAAAGCATATTGCATCAGTTCCTGGGTATGATAGGGTATTAGTGACCCTCCCACATCAGTTTAACAATATCCTGTTATATTTAGCATTAAATATATACAGCTAAATATAATTTGGGGACACCCAAACTTAATGAGTGAGAATGGCCTGCTCAACACTTTCAAATCTACAGGGAGTGCAGAATTATTAGGCAAATGAGTATTTTGACCACATCATCCTCTTTATGCATGTTGTCTTACTCCAAGCTGTATAGGCTCGAAAGCCTACTACCAATTAAGCATATTAGGTGATGTGCATCTCTGTAATGAGAAGGGGTGTGGTCTAATGACATCAACACCCTATATCAGGTGTGCATAATTATTAGGCAACTTCCTTTCCTTTGGCAAAATGGGTCAAAAGAAGGACTTGACAGGCTCAGAAAAGTCAAAAATAGTGAGATATCTTGCAGAGGGATGCAGCACTCTTAAAATTGCAAAGCTTCTGAAGCGTGATAATCGAACAATCAAGCGTTTCATTCAAAATAGTCAACAGGGTCGCAAGAAGCGTGTGGAAAAACCAAGGCGCAAAATAACTGCCCATGAACTGAGAAAAGTCAAGCGTGCAGCTGCCACGATGCCACTTGCCACCAGTTTGGCCATATTTCAGAGCTGCAACATCACTGGAGTGCCCAAAAGCACAAGGTGTGCAATACTCAGAGACATGGCCAAGGTAAGAAAGGCTGAAAGACGACCACCACTGAACAAGACACACAAGCTGAAACGTCAAGACTGGGCCAAGAAATATCTCAAGACTGATTTTTCTAAGGTTTTATGGACTGATGAAATGAGAGTGAGTCTTGATGGGCCAGATGGATGGGCCCGTGGCTGGATTGGTAAAGGGCAGAGAGCTCCAGTCCGACTCAGACGCCAGCAAGGTGGAGGTGGAGTACTGGTTTGGGCTGGTATCATCAAAGATGAGCTTGTGGGGCCTTTTCGAATTGAGGATGGAGTCAAGCTCAACTCCCAGTCCTACTGCCAGTTCCTGGAAGACACCTTCTTCAAGCAGTGGTACAGGAAGAAGTCTGCATCCTTCAAGAAAAACATGATTTTCATGCAGGACAATGCTCCATCACACGCGTCCAAGTACTCCACAGCGTGGCTGGCAAGAAAGGGTATAAAAGAAGAAAATCTAATGACATGGCCTCCTTGTTCACCTGATCTGAACCCCATTGATAACCTGTGGTCCATCATCAAATGTGAGATTTACAAGGAGGGAAAACAGAACACCTCTCTGAACAGTGTCTGGGAGGCTGTGGTTGCTGCTGCACGCAATGTTGATGGTGAACAGATCAAAACACTGACAGAATCCATAGATGGCAGGCTTTTGAGTGTCCTTGCAAAGAAAGGTGGCTATATTGGTCACTGATTTGTTTTTGTTTTGTTTTTGAATGTCAGAAATGTATATTTGTGAATGTTGAGATGTTATATTGGTTTCACTGGTAAAAATAAATAATTGAAATGAGTATATATTTGTTTTTTGTTAAGTTGCCTAATAATTATGCACAGTAATAGTCACCTGCACACACAGATATCCCCCTAAAATAGCTAAAACTAAAAACAAACTAAAAACTACTTCCAAAAATATTCAGCTTTGATATTAATGAGTTTTTTGGGTTCATTGAGAACATGGTTGTTGTTCAATAATAAAATTAATCCTCAAAAATACAACTTGCCTAATAATTCTGTATGTGCCCTGGCTTTTTATGACCATGTCAACAGGCAATTATTCAGCTAAGGAAATTAACCTAGCAAGATCAATGGCTGCCCTATGTCGCCCATCGCACATAATACACCAATTGGGAAAATACCAGCTAAAGTCTCATCACAATTATGGTTTGGCGGGACCAGATTTCTGCACTTCCACATGGTATTTCCACATGGTATATGGTGATATGTATGTATATTTAGTAAGGATTTGAACATTGCCCATTTATGTCCAGTGTTTTTACCTATCAGTTCTTTGTACCAGACTATACATTGCATTTCTGCCCTTAGACTGTTAAAATCTTCACTTTTAAAATTAAGAGTTTTTTTGTTGGACTCTTCAGTTTTGTTTTTTTAATTCAATCTCAAATAAGACTGTGCTGTGACCACTATTTCCCAAAGGTTGCCCAATTTCAACATTTGATACTATATCAATATTATTTGTGACAAATAAATCCAAGATATCCTCATTCCTTGTAGGCTCTTGTATAACCTGAGCCAGATAATAATCCCTGAGTGTACTCAAGAACCTGCTCCCCTTAGCTGAACTGCTGGTCTCATTTATCCAGTTTATTTCAGGGTAGTTAAAATCTCCCATTAATAAAACTTGACCATGCTTAGCTGCATTTCCAATCTGTAACAATAATGCTCACACCTGTCACAGAGGTATGGATCCGGGGTCAGCTGTAGTGCATACATTTGTGATTTGGCCAATTGAATAGGGCTCTATATAAGCACAGAGCATATTTTTTTACAGGTCTTCACTTACTAAAAAATTCTGTAAAAAAAATATGCTCTGTGCTTATATAGAGTTCTATTCAATTTGCCAAATCACAATTAAATGAGGCCCTAAGTGAGGTTGCCACTGGAGTGACTCATAATTACCAATTACAAAATGCAGGGAGAGGGAAAAAAAAAAAATATATATATAAAAAAAAAAAATTATATATATATATATATATATATATATATATATATATATGTGTGTGTTTGTGTAAAAAAATAAATTTTTCCTTTGCCCTTGACACGTAAGCCCAAAAACAACACAAAAGGAGGCTGCGGAGAGGTACATGGTGCACCACTAATCTTACCTCCAGCAACAGGAATCATAGCTCCTGGCTGGCAAGTTCCATGCCAATTTATGATGTGCAAGTGCCAACATCTACACCAAGACTCGTCACATGACAATAAGTAATAGCGTTAAACCATATATTACTAATGTCATATGTTTAACAATCCTTCAGTGGAATGGTGCGGCCCAGCAGTGTCACAATGCATGCGTACCACTGTATTAACTCAAACTAAGCAATATCCATGTTTTTCAGGCATGCTTTAGAAAATAGTGGCAATAACATTGTTGGACAGAGTACTACATGCCAACACTTGTAAGTCACTGGGATGTTCATGAATGCTTACAGCATAGTGCTTCAGCAGGGAAAGAAAGGATATATATGTCATCATCATGTCACATGTTATGCAGAAATCAGGTGTTGTGTGCACCAATATGGGATTTGATGATAAAAATGATGAAATCTTGGCCAAAATAACATCAATCTATTATGTACATAATTTAGTGACAGGCAAATATATGTTGACATTAATAACATGCATGAATAGATGCCAATACAGGATGATGGCCAATATCCTAAAAATAAATAGTTAAACATCTTTATGTATGTGGATGTCTACAATCCAGTAGCTTGGCAAACATACAGAAACATGGATAACAGTATAACAATAGCATCCTTTATTGAATACACAATGCAGAGTCGTAAACATACCCGGCCGTGCATTTATATCATGGGTGTGGTGTGGGCGGATTCGAAAGGACAAGAGGCTGGAAAAATTATAAAACCTAAAGGGGTCTATTCACGTACCCATTAATACTGGGAGTAGACAAAGGTCAGCAGCCGCAATGTCTGTTACTTACATCAAACTAAAGTTTTTGTTCCCAGATTGATGAGGGGATGACAAGGTTAACTAACGCATGTATTCATGCTGGATTTAAGATAATGGCCCATTTGGCACTTTGATAGTACCATATCTGCACTGGGATGATTGAAACTGAGCCAAAGAAATGTGTTATTGAACATGATATATGATTAGATAATGATGTGGTAGATTATTCAGCTGAGAGCATGTCAGTGATCGAATCTGATCTGCTTTGTATATATGTCATTCACACTATTTCATAGCACTGCTTGCAGATGAAGTGGATGCCTTCACAAACCTGAATTGTGCTTAAAGAAATAAAAAGAAAAACAAAACAATAAATCTTTATTTATATAATTGGAGACAGCGTCGATTAAAAACTTCTTTATAATCAAGGGAATGGCAAGTAATTCCTTAAAAACATTTAATATTGACTCCCTTATTGTTGCACACTAGACCAGTTATTGAGAGATAAATTCAGTGTTATAATCTCTCCTATTTTGTCTTAATAGGTGCTTTATACAGATATTAAGCTTGGCTTCCTTTTCTTTTTTTATATATATATGTATCTCAAAGAGATTCCATTTTATATATATATCCGGAGTTGTAAGTCCTACAAGTTACCAGTCCATACATCAATGTTATATGGTGCCTTATCATACCCTTCTATATACCCTTAGTATGCTGCAGTATTTATATTTGATCTCATTCACAGGTCTATATATGAAGGGAATACCACCTCGTTATATTAATATGAGGTATACTGATCGTTTTCCCAAATATGTATATATATCTCCTTTTAGTGGCGTTTTTAATCTCTTTATATTTGCCACTTGGATTAAATATACCACTTTATAATATATATATTTTTGGTCAGTATATCACCATGGTTAAGATATACATTTTAAACTCTCCTGTATATTTAAGATTCAAATGCAGCATATATGTTAGGTATATTGGTGTTCATAGCACTATACTAGGGAGATCAATGTTTATATATATCTCTTATGTTGTCCACGTTGGGACTACCTCTGTTTGGACTACCTCCGTGTATAGGCTTCTCTATATTAACTCAGCACTTATATTCAAGATGGCATTTATATTTATATCCACATTTCTATCTGCATTGGTCTAGTTTGCAGAGTTCTGTGGAGTAAATCAATCTTTTGCTACTTGTTAGGACTCGGCACCGGGCTCTCCCGTGTGCTAGAGCTAAAGCACCAAATATACAGCTCATAAGGACTCAGAAATCACGGAGCTGCGTTCAGCTACATGCAAAGCGCTTGCTTATTTACAAAATTGGCGTCAGACGTCAGACGCTACCCTGACGCACGTTTCGTCACATGGGTGTGACTTTCTCAAAGCCTTCCCCCTTTACAAAATATAAAGAAATTTAAAAAATTAAAAAAAACTTCACCACCAGACCTGGAGCTCCTGGGACAGTCCCGGCTTCATGGCCTTCAGCATCCTCTCTGCTTGTAGATGCTGCTCCTCTAGCCTCCTCCTCCATTATCCTTCTGACCTTTGTCCAGCTGTCATCAGTAGAGCCTAACAGACCTCACACCCCTATGGCAATAACCCACCTGGGTCACTGCAATTGCTACCTCCTTCCCCCCCTGGGGCCGGCCTTCACTTCCCTTCCTCCTGTGATAATGTGGGCATTGAGGAGTACCACTATCTCCTCTGGCATGTAGTTGGAAGCCCTGTATTTGGCTCCAGCCTGTTGTCTTCACAACTGTGGACTGAGATCTATATCTCCCTGCTCTGACCCGGAGGCCTGTCCCTCTCCCCCAGATCTGGGGGCTCATCCTACCCTCCCTCTACTTGACCTCCCACCATCCCCTAATTGGTTAACACAGGAAGAAATCCTACCTTTCCTCAGTATAGATGTATACTTTTGGTGGTGGGAGTGTCATGGTCTGGGCCTGAAGCAGAGCATGATCCCCTACCTTCGGAGACTAGGCTGTAGGGCAGTATTTCAACATGATAACAACCCCAAACACACCTCCAAGACGACCACTGCCTTGTTAAAGAAGCTGAAGCTAAAGGTGATGGACTGGCCAAGCATGTCTCCAGACCAAAACCCTATTGAGTATCTGTGGGGCATCCTCAAATGGAAGGTGGGGGGTGCAAGGTCTCTAACATCCACCAGCTCCTTGTTGTCATCCTGGAGGAGTGGAAGAGGACTCCAGTGGCAACCTGTGAAGCTCTGGTGAACTCCATGCCCACAAGGGTTAAGGCAGTGTTTGAAAATAATGGTGGCCACACAAACTATTGACACTTTAGGCTTAATTTGGACATTTCCACTTAGGGGTGTACTCACTTTTGTTGCCAAAGGTTTAGACATTATTGGCTGTGTGTTGGGTTATTTTGAGGGGACAGCAAATTTACACTGTTATACAGGCGGTACACTTACTACTTAATATTGTAGCAGAGTGTCATTTCTTCAGTGTTGTCTTATGAAAATGTATAATAACATATTTACAAAAATGTGAGGGGTTTACTCACTTTTGTGAACCCTGCTGCTGTGCTAGCTGCGAATCAACACTACAAAACTATATACAACTACACCATACTGAGCACAGACTGATCCAACAGAGCAAAAAAAGAAAAAAGTATGACTTTCAAATTTAATCTTGGAATTATTGAATTTCCTCCAGTGGTTATCTATAAAATATTGTTTTGGATGAAGATGGGACTATGGATGGTTCATCTGAATGCAGATGCTTTATCTGGGCATATTCATATACATTGACTGAAGACTGAAGAATTACACATTATTAATTATCCATTTATAAGTGCAAATCAATAAGGACCTTCTTTCCTGCCCTTTTAAAGGGACATGAAAATATTGTTTTCTTTGATTGCATCAGAAAGAGGTTATTTGATGATGTGTCTAAGTGTTTGTCTTTTTTTTTTTTTTTAAATGAAGGAATATGCCCTTTTTATTGCCCCTACACTGCCAGGATAATTACCAGTTCCAATATCTTGTCTAGAGTACTACAATCTCTTACTCACCAATAATCATGTATGTCATCTTCCCATTCAGCAATCAATTCTTAATGTAGCTGCTCCTCATTTGCTTCAAGGATATTCCACTCCTCAGCTCTTCTTTACATATCTCGCTATACCCTCCTACTTGTTTTCACTCATCTCAGGAATATCTCCCCCAATACAGTCCTAGAGTTCCCCCTTAGTTAAAATCTTACTCATAGCTTCACGCCTCTGGAATGCACAATATCAGAAAAATCCCTTACCTAACTTATTTTTAACATCTCCAACATCAACAACTTATTTTCAACATCTCCAACATCAACATCTCCATTAGACAGTGTACATTTAGACACTTGTGTCCTCCTTTCTATATGTACTTGCCCCCTTTATCTGTATAACTAGATTTTAACTCTTCTTTGTGGGCACTATGTAAACTATTGGAATTGTTTTGTAACGTGTCTGTAAACCATAGTTGGAACAAAACTAAACTAATACAAACACCTACATGTTTACATTAAAGGAACACTTACAAGACCATGTACACCACACATGGATTGTGATGAATAAAAACATACCTTATACAATTTATCCCATTATACATGTTTCTGTGCTTTAAATAGTAACTGAACTTACTGGCAAGTGTACATTCAGCAACTTTATTAAAGGTTGAAGCAGCTAAACTTCTGTTTGTAGTTCCTAACACAGGAATATAAAATAACTGGTAAATTTGCACACACAAAAAACAAACAATAAAATGTCTACACTATTTGCAATAGTAAGTGAAAATGTTGGGTTAATTTAATAAGAATGAACACTCAATTCAATGGAATCACATTGGATCCATTTATCAGTGTCATATAAAAGCTACTAGACATCTGTGGGTTATCAGTACTTGAATAGAGAAATCCTATAGATATTTTGGGATATCATTTGTAATGTAGAAGATAATTTGGTATATAGATCAAGAGGATCAACAAACCCCTGACTTTACCTTGCATTCTGGTAAATTTTACTTAAATCTATTATCACTGGGTATTCTGGGATTTGTATTCCAAATAGCACTATTCTAATGTTATAAATTGTGCTCAGAGCCGGTTTGGAATTATTCAGTCCTTGTTAGATATTTGAGAGGTATTCTTTCTGCTCACCACATACAAAAAAAAAAAAAAAATCTATAAATGATTGTTTTTTGGCTTTTCTTTTTTACAAGCTTGTTAAGTCATTGCATTTTACATTAATTTAATTTTTTTTTAATTTGTTACTCGAGGATTAAAAATGTTCATTTGATTAAAAAACCTCCAGCATGCCAGTTTTTGTAACACACCAGTGATTGGCATATCTGTGACTGCAGTGTTCAAGAGGCAAGAATACACTACACATGATGGGGAAGTGTACTGAAACATTGTATCATTATTAAAGGCCCACAGCAGAGGTCCCAATTATGATGGGATAGTAAAATACCAATGCAAATAGAAAATATTTACAATTGGAAGCTATTTTAACAAAGTGACAGTGAATTTACTACATTTTGGCTGTAATTCAGCTTTATATCTCCCCATTAATTACCATACTGATAAATGATAGCCTAGATTAAAGGTTTCCTTTTACATCTGACTTCTCATGTGTAAACAGCTAGACTCTTGATACCTCAGATGCCATAAGTGAATGAAAGTCATTAATGCAGTAATGAGGTATTCCGGTACTAAAAACAAGACCAGTGTGGTAAGAGAATCTCGAGTGGAGTGACAGCTAAATTCCATTACTAAATTCCATTTTTTTTTATATTTTGCAATTTAAAATATGTTTGTATTGGTACTTTACTATCTTGCCATGATTGTGACTTCTGCTGTTTCCCTTAATGCTAAAAAATGCCTACTTGTAAGTAAAGGAAATGTAACATATAGCCACCATCACTTTTGAAAAGTATCAATTAGGGGACATTAGGGACTGATAAGAAGGCCAGTCAGTTTGGAGGATCTAAGCTGAGTGACAGTCAAAATGTAATACATTCGACTGGAATCTAGCAAAGAGACGCCCGTTTTAATTATCCAGTAAATCTTCAGAACGTATTCAATCTGGGCTGCAAATAAACCCACACTGGATAAATACTCTTTCAAAACACAGCTTGGGAAACCGATACAGACTGTAACAGTAGCCCACCCTGCTCTAAAATACAGAGTGCTCTTACAAAGTTGAAGAACCTTATCTAATAGCTCTGGGAGATCCAATTATACCTCCCATCTGCCTCACAGATAATACTACAAATATACAAGTACAACTCTACCTCTACTTCTAGAATCGCTCACATTCTAACCATCAGGATGTAAAGCCACTCTAAAGGGTATAGCTAAAACGGCAAGCTTAAGATGGCTTAACCTCAACTCTTCTGCAAGAAAGCTATACTCACTCTTCTTTTGCTACACAAGGGACTGGTTCCTCACTTAAACCCCCCATTCTACTGTAAAAACAGACTCTAGGCAGCACAATAGGCTGAAACTTTTCAAGATGGGCAAATAAAAAAAAAAGCGTGATATCTTAAAGTATATCTGAATATCTCAAAGACTCAGAAACCAGCTCTGCCCCACCCCGGATCAGGACAGTCAGATCTCTCTGACACTGAGGACACTATGGCCTCCCATCAGCAAAATGTGGATTTGACAGACCACACCTTGGCTTAGATTGAAGCTCTGCTTCAGTCCAACCTCTTTAAAGCTGTAATGGCTCTACAAAAGGATATGTCTGAACTTGGACAGTGTATACACCTCCTGGAGGAGACCTCAGACCAAGTAATAGAGGCCTAGGACAGAGACCAAATGGAAATCACACAGAATTAATCACGTATTGCTTTGCTTGAAGACAAGCTAGAGGACCTTGAGAACCACTCACGGAGGTAAAATATCAGGATCTGTGGCATACCTAAAGCTGTACTTGATCTAACCCAATATCTCAAAGCAACAATAAACAACATCCTATCTGACCACCAAGATCATACCTGGGAGATTGAACAAGATCACAGAGCCTTAGTTGGAGCAAGGAATCAAGATCTCCCTAAGGTTGTTATTGTCCAGTTTCAAAAGCAACAAACGTATTGCTTTGCTTGAAGACAAGCTAGAGGACCTTGAGAACCACTCACGGAGGTAAAATATCAGGATCTGTGGCATACCTAAAGCTGTACTTGATAAAACCCAATATCTCAAAGCAACAATAAACAACATCCTATCTGACCACCAAGATCATACCTGGGAGATTGAACAAGATCACAGAGCCTTAGTTGGAGCAAGGAATCAAGATCTCCCTAAGGTTGTTATTGTCCAGTTTCATAAGCAACAAACCAGAGATTTGATCTTGGCAACTACCAGGAAGATGAGGAATAGATCAGGTCCTGATAAAGATACACTCCAAATGTATGCATCTCCAAGTACACTTGCCAAACGGAGATTAATGAAGCCAGCTTTAATTAATCGCAATATCAAATACCGGTGGAACTTTCGATCTCAATACTCTTTGCACTCATTAGAAGAGTGCCTAGGATTATTAAAAAGACTAGGCCTCTTTCCTGAGGAAGAAACAATGGAAATACAAGGTGCAACAAATAACACTACCCTGAGGAAACAATGGACAGTAGCTTCCAAAAGCAGTAAATCACAGCATTCAACCTTGCCCACAGAAATGCAGCTACGCGCTCCGGAACCAACTCCCACATCATCTCAAGAACCTATCTGACTTATCATCTTTGGTGATCACATACTTATAGACTGACAAGATCTGCAAGCTGTATAATGAAATTACTGAACGTTGTGATTGTAACAAATGTTAATAACATGTTTCTTCCCTTAATCACTTTCCCTGCCAAAGTGAAAAACTACATTTTGCAGTCAACACTGGTACTCATGTCGGGAAAAGGAAGTTTCCAAAGTCAACAGATCCTCACATACCCCTACTAACTCCAAATAACCACAAAGCTGAAAAGACCAGACTGAGGATGCCATCTCCTAGTTTATAAGGTGCAAAGGGAGGAACTAGATAGTAGTAATGGGGTAGAAAGTGTAGAGGGGATAAGGGATGAATTAACTACTCATGGGGGAGGAGATGGGGGTGGGTTAGTATAGTCAATAGGGAGGTATTACTAAGTAATTCAAGTACAGAGGCAGGCACCTTAAAACTACAAACTCATAACATAAGATGTATGCTTACTAATGCCAGAAGCTTGCCAGGAAAAATGTGAGAGCTAGAATTATTGGCAATTAACTATAAATGGGATTTAATAGGCATTACTGAGACATGGTGGGATGAATCTCATGACTGGAGTGTTAATCTGGATGGTTATAACCTATTTAGGAAAGATAGGAGCAGTGGTAAAAGGGGAGGAGGGATTTGTCTGTATGTTAAGCCTGAATTTAAGCCTATAGTCAGAGAAGATATTTATGCTGGAACTAGTGGTAATGTTGAATGTTTGTGGGTAGAGTTAAATAGCGGAGCAGCAAATTCCAAAAGAATATTGGTTGGAGTATGCTATAAACCCCCAAATATAATTGAAAGTGAGGAAATACAATTATTGTTACAGATTGGAAATGCAGCTAAGCATGGGCAAGTTCTAATAATGGGAGATTTTTACTACCCTGAAATAACCTGGATGAATGAGACCAGCAGTACGGTCCAAGGGAGCAGGTTCTTGAGTACACTCAGGGATCATTATCTGTCCCAGGTTTTACAAGAGCCTACTAGAAATGAGGCCATCTTGGATTTAGTCATCACAAATAATATTGATATAGTATCAAATGTTGAAATAGGTCAACATTTGGGAAACAGTGATCACAACACCGTCTCATTTGAGATTGAATTAAAAAAATAAAACTGTAAGGGGTTAACAAAATCTCTTAATTTTAAAAGGGCAGATTTTAACAGTCTAAGGGCAGCGATACAAAGTATTGACTGGGACAGAGAACTGATAGGTAAAGACACTGAACATAAATAGACAACATTTAAATCCGTACTAAATATAGATACACATCGGCATATACCATGTGGGAATAAAAGTAAGAGGAGTAAATTACATCCAACGTGGCTTAGCAATGATTTAAAGATCAAGATACAGAGTAAAAAACAGGCATTTAAATTAGACAAAAACGAGGGGACAGAGACTGCTTTACAGGAATACAAGGAAATCAACAAGGCTTGCAAAAGGGCTATTAGACTGGCTAAAATAGAAAAAGAAAAATTAGTTGCAAAAGAGAGTAAGACTAACCCTAAAATATTTTTAAGTATATAAATGGGAAGAAGGCGAGGAAGGAAGCTATAGGAACATTACAATGAGACACAGGCTGTCTGACAATTAGTGACCAGGAAAAGGCAGATGAGCTAAATATGTTATTTTCTTCTGTATATACAAGGGAGGTGCTACTCTACCTTCACCAAATAACTGGTTAAAGCAGCAAGAAATCCAAAAGAGGTTGGAAAAAATAAATGTCAATAAAGCCCCAGGTCCTGATGGAATACATCCAACGGTACTGAGGGAACTGGGTTCTGTAATAGCCAAACCATTATGTCTAATTTTCAAGATTCACTCAAAACTGGGTCACTACCAGATGACTGGAGAAAATCAGAGGTGATACCTATATTTAAGAAGGGGGCATGAGCAAACCCAGGGAATTATAGACCTGTAAGCCTCACTTCTGTAATGGGAAAGCTTTTAAAAGGGTTACTAAGGGATAGTATACAAGAATATGTCTATTCAAACAGCATTATAAGTTGGAGCCAACATGGATTTATGAGGGATAGGTTGTGTCAAACAAACCTAATTCGTTTCTATGAGGAGGTTAGTAGGAACCTGGATCAGGGCAACTTAGTGGATGTAGTCTTTTTAGATTTTGCCAAGGCTTTTAATACAGTTGCACATGGGAGACTATTGTGCAAACTAAGGGATACAGGAATTGCAGTAAATATATGCACATGGATTGTGAGCTGGCTACAATACAGGAAACAAAGGGTTGTTGTAAATGGAACATACTCGGATTGGACTAATGTGGCAAGTGGGGTTCCTCAGGGCGGAGTATTAGGTCCTCTCCTTTTTAACATATTTATTAATGACGTAGAAGTAGGACTGGAAAGTATTGTCTCCATTTTTGCTGATGACACGAAGTTGTGCAAGGTAATTAAATCAGAAAATGACATACTTTCCCTCCAAAGGGATTTGCATAAATTTGAGGAATGGGCAATTAAAAGGCAGATGAGATTTAATACAAATAATTGTAAGGTTATGCATCTGGGAAGGAAAAATAACCATGGAATCTATAAACTTAATAAAGCAAATCTAGGGGTATCTGATATTGAAAGGGATTTGGAAGTGCTTGTGGACAACCACCTACGTAACAGTTCTCAATGCCAAGCAGCAGCTGCAAAGGCAAATAAACTATTAGCATGTATTAAAAAGGGTATAGAAGCAAGGGAGGCAGATATAATTCGGCCACTATACAAATCCCTAGTACGCCCTCATTTGGAATATGGAGTACAGTTTTGGGCACCAATTCATAAAAAGAACATTTTAGAACTGGAAAAAGTACATAGAAGGGCTACAAAACTAATAAGGGGAATAGAGGGGCTAAGTATGCTTACTCTATATAAATACCTTGAGGGTAAATATAAAAATTTGTCAAGGGAGCTTTTTGTGGCAAGAGGTTTTCAACTGACAAAAGGACATCCTTTGAGGTTAGAACTAAAAAGATTCTACCTTAAAGAAAGAAAAGGTTTCTTCACAGTAAGGGTGGTTAACCTGTGGAATTATCTACCAAGGGAGGTGGTGACAGTGGATTCAATAGATAACTTTAAAAAGGGATTGGATATATTTTTAATTAGAAAGGGCATTCAGGGTTATCCTGGTTAATTAGAGAGGGAGTATTGATCCAGGGAGAAATTCGATCGCCAGTATCTGGGGTCAGGAAGGAATTCATTTTTATTCCCTTTTGAGATAATTGGCATAGTTTCACTGTTTTTTTTTTGTTTGCCTTCCTCTGGATCAATTAACAACTAATCTGCAAAATTGCAGATCAGAGGAGATCTTAAAAGGTTGAACTTGATGGGCTAAAAGTATTTTTTCAACCTCAATTACTATGTAACTATGTAACCCCATTGCAGACCTCTTATTTGGTCTAATAAGATCACATCCCCCACCCCTCATTAGAATAGCATCCATATCTTACTTGACCTACAGCATAAGGATCCAAAGGAGACAAAAAGGAAACCACTATATTCTTTCTAACACGGGTACGTTTTCCCAAGTTTTAGTATTTAAAGGTTCTCGCTAAGGGTAAAGTTCGGGAATTCGCAACCCCTAGGTTAGCTTCTGCTAGATTACGAATCAGAGAAAACTAAAAATCCACTTTCAACTGCAGGGAAATCAAAACTAGGATTAACATGACTCTAGAAAGCGATTGCAAAATAGTACAGAAGCTAACAATCTTCACAAAGGTTACTTCAGCTTGCAAGACCTCTGCCATATGTATACATGCAGATAGGAAATAGTTATTTTGACATAGTGAGTATAGAAATATCTAAATGATACACAACAACAAAATTAGAGAACGGACAATACTTGAAGTAGGTTTGTCCTATATGTCTGATTACCTTCCTAGAAAGCAACCTCTTTTAGCTCACTTGTGCCCTTCACAGGGAGAAATATCTTGTAGTATATCAGTCTGGTCTCAGTCAAAAGAGTAACCCATCCTTGAAATACCAGGCAATTCTACCCTGAACAGGAGAAAAAGCAAACCCCAGACGCGTTTCAGCCTCTGTGGCCTCGTCAGTGAGGTGCAGCTGTACTAAGGCACAGTGAGCAAGGAGTCCACGCCTGGTTCCCCCTATCACCCACAGAGGTATTTTTAGTTTTCAGATGAGCACCTTTACTATTTTTGTTTAAGTTTTCTTAGCTTATGGATGATAGAGTAAACCAGATGTGGACTCCTTGCTCACTGTGCATTAGGGAGTACAGCTGCACCTCACTGACAAGGCCCATAGAGGCCGAAACGCATCTGGGTTTGTGGTTTATCCTTTTCAGGGAGAATTGCTTGGTATTTCAGGACTGGATCACTCTTCTGAGTGAGACCATACTGATATACTACAGGATATTTCTCCCTGTGAAGCACACAAGTGAGCTAAAAGAGGTTGCTCTCTAAGTAGGTAACCAGACCTTTAGGGAAAAAAAAACACTGAGGTATTTTTCGCTCTAAGATGAGCACCTCTACTCTTTTTGTTTACATTTTCCTACCTTATGGGTTATAGTGGGAACCAGTGTGGACTCCTTGCTCGCTGTGCCTTAGGGAGTACAGCTGCACCTCACTGACGAGGCCCATAGAGGCCAAAACACGTCTGTGGTTTGCTGTTTCTCCTGTTCAGGGAGAATTGCCTGGTATTTTGGGACTGGATCACTCTTCTGAGTGAGACCAGACTGATATACTACAGGATATTTCTCTCTGTGAAGGACACAAGTGAGCCAAAAGAGGTTGCTCTCTAAGTAGGTAACCAGACCTATAGAAAAAAAACACACTGAGGTATTTTTCGTTCTCAGATGAGCACCTCTACTCTTTTTTTATTTTTTATTTCTCAATGATACCCGAATACCTATAAAAAAAAAGTTAATTATAGCCTGCTGATAGCTACCCCCAGCCGAACTTTTAAAAACCTAGTGTATCTCAATCAGACACCTGATTCCATTCGCTCAGAGACAACGCTCTAACAGGTTCCCTCTTCCTACCAACCTTTGATAGAGGTAAGACAGTGGCCTACATTATCTAAATTATCCAAAATATACAATGACAGACCCAGAATTTACATTTATAACCCATAACGTCAAAGGATTCAATTCTCAGTTCAAGAGGAGGAAAGCATTCGTTTAGTATAAAGCTTTCAAACCTTCTATATTTTTCCAACAAGAAACACACTTCTCCCACAGTAATATTATTATTATTATTATTGTTTATTTATAAAGCGCCAACATATTCCGTAGCGTTGTACGTAAGATAAGTTCCAGGCAAAGGTAAATACAAACAAAACATAACAAAGCAAGGAGGGCCCTGTCTTTGAGCTTGGAATCCAGTGTCCACAGGGCTTTCCCCAAAGCACCCTGCAGGATTGAAACTTGCAGACTTACAACCTAAAGGTATTGTGTGTGGTAAAGGAGGGGGAAAGAGGTACTGAGCGTGTTAGGATGGAAGGTGATACGCTTCTTTAAAAAGATGTGTTTTTATTGAGGTTATGAATGTTTTGAGGCAGGAGGACAGTCTGGTGGAGCGAGGCAAGGAGTTCCAGAGAATAGAGGCAGCACAAGAAAAGTCCTGAAGGCGAGAATGAGAGGTGAAAAGAGTTGTAGAAAGAAAAAGGTCATTAACAGAACGAAGAGGGCGGTTGGGGGAATATTTGGATATGAGAACAGAAATGTAAGGGGGTGCACAATTGTTGAGGGCTTTGTAAGTATGGTCATGATTTTAGATTTTATTCTGGAGGCTAAGGGAAGCCAGTGGAGTGATTGACAGAGAGGAGATGCCGACACTGAACGTTGTGTACCGAAGATAAGTCTAGCAGAGGCGTTCATTATGGATTAAAGTGGGGATAGTCGGGTGGTGGGTAGGCCAACAAGAAGTGAGTTACAGTAGTCAAGTTGAGTGATGATGAGAAAGTGTATTAGGATTTTAGTTGTGTCTTGTGTAACATAGTGGTGAATTCTGGAGATATTTTTTAGATGGAGAAGGCAAGATTTTGTTAGTGACTGTATGTGAGGGATGAAAGACAGGGCGGGGTCCAGTAGAAACCCAAGGCAACAGGCTTGGGAGGTGGGAGTGATGATGTCGTTGTTGACAGTGAGAGAGAGATGAGGAATTGATGCTGTGGTAGAGGGAGGGAAGATTAGGAGTTCAGTCTTAGACATGTTGAGTTTGAGATGGTGGGTGAATATCCAAGAGGATATGCTAGAAAGGCAGTTGGAGACATGTGTTAGAAGAGTGAGGGATAGATCTGGTGATGAGAGGTAGATTTGAGTGTCATCTGCATAGAGATGATACTGAATCCCAAAGGAGTGTATTAGAGACAGGGGGTAGGTAGAAGAAGTGTCAGAGAAGTGAGACACTGAATGATCGATTTTGAAGGTATGAGGAGAACCACGAAAGAGCAGTGTCTTGAATACCTACTTTCCTGCCCAAAGAGTATCCCACTTTTTGTTTCTCTAAAAAAGTGGAAACAGCAATTCTCCTGCATAAAAACTTTCCTTTTAAACTTGAGTCCCAAAAAATAGATAAAGAAGTTATATTATACTGACAGGGACATTTTTTGAAATCTAAAATATCATTAAATTTAAATTTATTCTCCCACCACCTCCCCTCACAATTCTTTAGTTAAGACACTAAGATTTCTCGATATCCAGACATTAGTAATTGGAGGAGACTTCAACCTAACATTTAATCCTGACCTGGACAGATCTGGAAACCTGACAAATAGCGGCTTCTTAAACAAACTAAATCAGATCAACAAACTATTTCACAACTTGGACCTGGTTGACGCCTGGAGGGTTCACCACCCAGGGAGTTTACATATTATTCCCCGACCCATGGCTCATACTATCACATAGAATTCTTAAAGTTCCCCACTTTTTGATAACTTTCAGGGCCAACATTTTCCCATGTACAGGGTCTGACCATGCGGCAGTCCAAATAAAATGTAATTTAGGCCCTAACCTGGCTCTACCTTACTCTTGAAAACTAACTGACCTACTGCTATCTAATCCCGCCTTTGTAGTCCAAATTACTGCCGATCTAAAAACATATTTTGACACCACTTCCTCACAAGACGTAGGAGTGGGGTGGGTGGCTCATAAAGCCTACATCAAAGGCACCTGTATTAAACTAGCACCTGTAGGAAACTGACCCTTCAATAGGAACGGGATTTAACCAAGCAACTCGAATCACTAGACAAACAGAATCAAAAGCAAGCCTCAAATACTTTGCGACACAAAATTGGCAAAATAAGGCTAGAACTAGATGGCATTTTATCATAAAGGACAGAAAAAGCACTTAGACTTACCAAGTACCTCTTTTACTCAAAAGCCAATAAACCGGACAAACTTCTGCCCAGGAGACTCTTTGATAACTTTCATCAAAATGTATATTCCTCACAAATTAAACCCTCTGAACTTGCACTTTAGTCATACTTAAACATGGTAGATCTTCCTTCTATTACCCCCTTGAATTTACAGAATCTCAACAAAGACATCACATACGAGGAAATCCAGGAAACATTCTCTGAGCAGGTAAATCTCCCGGTCCAGATGGGTTCACAAACTTGTATTACAAAAAAAAATACTTAAATCCAATGATGGAAGAGATCCTCTAGAGGCTAAAAATTATTAATGGATTTCATTAATGAACGGTGACGTTAACATTTTTGCCAAAATCATGGCCAATAGGATCTCTGGGTTTCTTCCTGAACTGATCCATAAAGATCAAACAGGCTTCATACCACAGACAAACAGGGGACAATATCAGGAGGACCTTGAACGTCCTGCATCTGGCCAGAAACTCAGAAACAAAAATGTTCATCCTTTCACTTGACATCGAAAAGGCTTTCGATTCAATTGAATGGCACTATCTCTATGCAGTTCTGGCCAGGTTTGGATTTAAGGGTCGCTTCATACATTTTTTAAGAACTTACTACAACTTTCCCCTAGCTAATCTAAAATTACCTGTCTCACAAATGTTTAATATCCCCATTCAAAGAGACACAAATCAGAGATGTCCTCTCTCCCCTCTGCTATTTGCGCTAGCTATAGAGCCCCTAGCTCAGGCCATTCGCTCTAACCCGGGGATCAAGGGACTTAAGGTTGGTCACCACCACTTTAAATGTTCCTTGTTCACAGACAATCTTTTATGCTCATTAACAGGTTTGGAATCCTCCATAGATGCCCTAATGATCACTATCAAACAGTATAGTGATCTATCGGGTCTTAAACTCAACCTAGAAAAAAGCGTTGGACTTTGGATTAACCCAGGAAACTTTGGAGAAATTGAAAATCCACTTATAACTTTATTTGGCCTAGAACGGCTATAAAATACCTATGTGTCAATATTACCAGAACTATTCCAGAGCTCTAGAAGGCAAACTACCCCCTTAATCAAAACTTTAATTGCAGAAATGGAGGTCTGGTCTAAACTGAATATTTCATGGACTGGCCATATTACTTCGGTCAAAATGAACATTCTCCCTCGTATTTTATACCAATTTAGAACCTTAACAATCCCAGTGGATAATAAAGAACTTAACAAATGTCAAGTGGATATTCCAGTTCATCTGGACGAATAGACCACCTAGAATTTCTAGGAAAATGATGTACAGGCATAGAACCAAGGGAGGCCTCTCGTGTCCCAACTTGATGCTTTACTACAGAGCAGCTCAATTAGCATTTTTACCATTGACCCACTCAGTAAAAAATCAGCCAATTCGGACTTTTATGGAAAATTCACAAATGAGTCCTAATACCTGGGATGCGATAATTTGGTCTCCAAAAGTATTAATCGCCTAATGTTTATAAAAGGAAGCCAATTATTTATTTTTTCTCCTTTCAATTTTTTTTGTTTCACTTTGAAATGTGCATTTTAGTTTTTTTTGTATTGTTTAATTCTGTGTTCTATTCTTCTCTAACCTACAGCTCCTTTGAAATTAGCCAATAACTTTTGACTAACTTTACTTGGGAAAAAGGAAGAAAGATAATTCAAATGCTGATGTAGTGAGAGTCAGTAGTTATACAATCATTGTCAGAAAGCTTTATAAAATTAAGGAAAAAAAGTAAAAAGACAATTAGGCCCTCATTCAATTGCAATTTGGCCAATTGAATAGGGGTCTAAATAAGCACATAACATATTTTTTTTAAAGAAGTTTTTAGCTAGTAAGCATCTATCCAAAAGCAAGGTTTTCACTAACTAAAAACGTATTAAAAAAAAATATGCTATGTGCTTATTTAGACCCCTATTCAATTGGCCAAATTGCAATTGAATGAGGGCCTTAGTATTCATGGTTCCTTATGGGTTTTTTTTTCTGAATATACTTGACAGGAACTGTAAACGATGAAGTTGTAGGTTACAGTGAAAATTGTATCCACATTGTTATGTGAAACAAATTGCTGTTAACACATTTACAAATGTCTTTAATAAAAAAAAAAAAGATTGAAATAAAATGTAATACATTCAAAACTATGTTTCAATTACTAGGATGCTTTTGGATAACTTCCAAATGCAAAGGTTCATGTTTTACTATCCTACCACTCAGGAATCCTGATGGGTCACTAAGTTTATTCATGTATTGTATTGAACAAACAAAACACAAAAATTCTGAGTTTTTTTTTTTTTTTAAACATGTTCTACTTTATTCATACACCGTGCACTCCATATACATCACAAGAACACCTGGTTAATGGCAAATAACTCAGGTTAACTCCTTAGCTGCCAGAGATGACAGTAACACATAGATTTGCTTTATAAAGCCATTACACATCCTGCACCCATTTTATTCAGTCATAAATAGCTGAGAAATCCCCATGTTCTGTAAATCAGGCATGATCCATTTGCATATATTTATATATAATGAAATTAATCAGTTATGACTATTGTTGAATAACAATTTGTAATTGCAGAAATGACACACACAATTTATATATATATATATATATATATATATATATATATATATATATATATATATATATATATATATATATATATATATATATATATATATATATATATATATATATAAATGTAACAAACAGATGCAATGAAAATCATGAAATGTATTAAAAAAATCTGAATGGAAAAAATAAAACACAACAACATGTATAACCTGCATTGTTTACCTGCTGAATAACATATTTAATAGATTAAGGTGCACAGATTGTTGCAAGTATTTTAATTCATATAGTTTACCCTCGATTCCCATTTAAAAATGGTGCAATCTACCATGCTTAAAAAAGCATAAATATAAATCTACTTGATATTTCCCTTTAAGAGTACAGCCCTAGTAATATGCAGTGTATCAGAATGGTAATAAAAAGCCCTAAAAAAGGTAACCTCCCGTATAGCACCATAACAAGTATGTTATATTTGCTTGGGGTGAGTATGTGTGTATCTTACAAAGATGGCATCCAACATGCTGTTTCTGCCACAGACTTGGTACATGGAAAAATGGCATCAGCAGCTGTAATAGCATAGGGACTTGGGCAAATGTATTAAGAAGCCTTTAAAAGATCACTGTGGTCAGTTGTATTATAGGCTTTATTATAGACTTTTTTTAGAAACGCAAAAAGTACTAAAACATTTTACAGCCTTTAAACTTAAAAAAAAACAAAAAAACTTTTAGATGCAATTTATATTGTTACTTTCTCAGGATGATGTGTCAGTGTACATAAATGAGCTCTCTGTGAGACCTATTGAAAGTACTGGTAGTTGTAAATGCCACAGTGCAATTAAATGCAAAGAAAGCTAAAAATCTGCACAATGTTCCTTACCAGATTTGGAAAGATCAGAAGAAACTAAAATGGTATATTTCAAAGCAGTATGATTACATATAAATATGTATTTTTAGATTGTAAAACACTTTCCATAGTGTAGTTCCTCAAAAAAAACAACATTTTAAATATAGATCTACAGAATGTCATTATGAAATTAGCAACTTTTTACTTTTTTGTGATCCGTGTCACAAAGTTTGTGCTATTAAAAGGATACTGCAATGCAGGCATTCTGAAATTTAGCATAATTACAGAAAAATATCAAGTTAATAAAAGCCTTTGAATACAATTCAGTTAAATTTCAATATAAATTATTTTCACTTTATTAAAAATTTCCCTGGGATATTTTAGGTGTACATCTTATATGACCTACTCCTTCCCCATCCTCACTGCAAAGTCATTGGCTGCATGCACTGTTTATTTTATGGAGGACACTACCCAGTACTATCACAATGCTCAGGGCTCATAAATAGAAACATACTTTGCCTTGTACAATGCTTACTTTAGGATAAGGACACTTCAAGGAACAGAAGCAAACAGCCTGTAACACTGCCCTGATGAAGGGAATTGAAAAGGTAAATCATAAAAATACTTAAATATAACTCTTGGATCATTTGGTTAATTTACAGAAATCTAAATTACGTTGTTTAACATTGTACTTTACTAGGATTTCAAAAATGTGCCTGCTTTACCAGTATTCCTTTAAACTCACAAAAAGTAGCTCTAGCCATATGCTAGAAGTTTGAGAAACACTAATCACTTTATGAAAGCTCAGGGGAAATGCTAAAAATGTCTATTTTATTAGTCACACTTCATTCATACACCGGGTACCCAGGTCACTGATCTGTGTCCATTTACCTAGAGCCATCCTAGGCCCGAACATCTAAGAAAAGGCTCTACCTGAAGAGGGGTACTTAGCAGGATTTTTAAAGGCCCTTTGTAGTCCTATTTTTTTTGAATAGCTACATTTGAGGAGTAAAAGACTTTCAGCAAGTGAAAAATACAGATCTAATTTTTGGATTATATGCAATCATTCTCTAGTGGGTATCTCCATTTTTATCGGTTTCTCCAAGTGAGAAGGGACTTTGAATGTAGGGAAGCATTTAGCTATTTCAGTTCAAAGTGACTATATTAAAATGGGATATGGAAAGTTTCTGTATTTTACTAGGTATACAATACAACTGTATCTATTTACTTTTGTGTACTTTTACTTTATTAAGAAGTGCTTAAAAGCAGTTTTACTGGCTAAAATATTACCTGTGGGGCTTTGTCCTCTGCAGTTCATCAACACACAGACTCTGGTTAGTATGAGACACATATACTACAATCAGTGACCATCTCTAAGCAACATCCTGAAACTTGGTGCCAATAGGCTAGGGCACTACACTGCACATCCAGCCCTGTGCCTGCATACACTGCAGAGGGCAGACCCATAGAGGGACTATTGGTTTGATATTAGGCAGTAAAAACAGAGCTTATAAGCATGTCTTAATTATATAAAAGTACATAAAAGTAAATACATACATACCTAGGTATATTATATAGCTAGTAAAATGCAGAACACTTCCCTTAAGTGTCATGGCTTTCAATATAGCGAAAACAAATCAGACTGCAAGGTCAATACCGCAGGCAAGTCAAGTTGATTGCTGCCCACTCCATACAATAATGGAAATGCAAATAAATCAAAGGCTGTATTTATTTATTTGAATTTATAAAAAAAATAAAAATAAAAAAAAAAGAAGAAGAAGATTTTAGACTTGGCTAGGCATCTTCTGGCTATTTAAGAGTCTATATTTTCAAAATTATGAATCAACTACAGATACACTTACCTATTTCTTTAATTAATGGTTATTTAAAATGTATTATTACAGTGCAGATTGGGGAAAAAATTCTCTCTATGGGATGTATGACATAGCAAAAAAGTTTACTTCCAAAAAAAATAAATAAAAAAAAAGCAAAATATAAATGTACAGTGAGCCAAAATAATAAATAAAAAATATGGTGATTACATTTCTTATAGCTTACCCTCACACATCCTTGGAAAGATTGCACCTTTAAAAAGTAACTAAATACCAACTAAATTTTAGAACAATCAATAATCAAATCACCTCCACTGTTGCAGCAAAAAAGAGAGTTAAAATCCGTTCAGAGACTGAAAGCAGACACTTCCATGGCTATTTAAATATCTACCTAAAACTGGAGGTATTTGATTAGTTTACTGAATGGAAGCAAGTGCAGCTTTCAGAATGAAAAGACACAGCAGAGCTTCGTGGTTGTCATTGTAAAAAACAAAAACAATATATGAAAGGTTCTTTACACTTTCAGTTTGTATATCAATCAGTTAGGTGTTCATTAAAAAAAAAAAAAAAAATAGCTGAAATTCATTCTGCTAGAAGCAGCAAAGTGGGAGGCAGAGAACAAAGACTCCCTGGTTTGCAAGTGTTGGAAGCAGGAAAAAAAAAAAACATATCAAAAAGTTCTTAGTTCTTTGGTAGATACAGAGTCTGTGAAGTGTGCTCTCACGCCATCGTGCATGGATGATCCTGCTGGTTTTAGAAAGGTGAGGGCAAGACCCGTATCATAGGAGGTTCCTCAGCCTGGGTGTGTGGTTCATTTTGCATTATAGTCTATTTTTCCTTGAGAGACAGCTGCATGATCGCCTCAAGCTCGGCCTCCTCCTGAAGACGCTGTTTCTCTTGTTCTTCCAGCTCCTTCGCCGACAATTCCATGGCAATCTGCAAGTCCGTATCAAAGCTTGGAGAATGGCTGCTAAGACTGGATTGGGCACTTTGGGAGTTGGCTATAAGACTCTCCTGTATGGCCCTATAATAAATAAATAATTAAATAAATGTTATGTTCCTACTTAAAAAAAGAGACATGGAACACAACTGTTTTTTCAAAGCATATGTTTAAAAAACATTACAAAAAAAAAGTAAAACCTGTTTAAACTTTGTTGAAATGAACAGGAAATGCAGAAAGCATGTCAGTCTGTAGATCTCATTGGCTGGCAGAGGGCAAGCCCCAAAGAGCAGTTAAACTTCTGATGTTTTTGTGCCCTGAAACTTTATTTAAAAAAACAAAAATGCACTCACTATGCCACATGATCAAATACCCTTTTTCTGATGCAACAAAGAAATACAATATTTCTGTGTTCCTTTAATAAAGGCTATAGAGCTTATAAAATAGTGTTGTGAAATTATTTTACTACAGATACATATCGCTATACGACAGCAAAAGGTGCAGAACAGCATGAAATCAGAGCCAACGGTTTATTATTATTTATTTTTTTTGCAACAGTCTGTTGGTTAATCTTTACAGAGGCCAATTTCTGGTAACCTTTCCATTCATACCTGGGTGAAGTAAGTGAAATATTTTTAGTTGAACAAAAATGTTCATCATATTTGTAAAGCATTTTAAAAATCCATTTATCTTCCATGCAACTGTTGGTAATTAAAAAGGTTTACAGTCCTAACTGAAGAAGCCTCACCCTGTCCAGGACAATATTGGTAAATCTATGATCAGCTATGGACCATAGTTTACAAAAAAATAAAATAGAATAGTAATTACCTTTCATACTGAGTGTCAAAGACCTGATGAGAAGAGATGCTTCCATTTGAATGGCTTACAGGCATCACCTATAAAAGAAAAAAAGAAAATCTAACTTTATATTTACAATACAAGGACATATCAAACATGAATATTGTCTATTAACAAAACCCAATAGTTAATTACAGAGTTAAATGCAGTATTGTCTACAACTAAACTTTAATTAAATCTGATAGAATTGTTCTTTATCAGGGGAAAGCAGGTCTTGGAGGGCCACGCACAAGCATGAAATTGATTTCTGTGCACAGGATGACTGAAGAAGTGATTGATTCACCTGTGCGCAGCAGGGATATCCTCAAATCCAGGCTTGTGTGTGGCCCTTCAGGACCGAATTTGCCCACCCCTGTTCTTTATAAATATGCAGCCTATTTTCTGCTCCTATGAAAGTCCAACTCATCGAAATTCTATCATTGCCCTCCTCACCAAAAGCAGGATACATTGACAGCAACAGAGTAAAGGGAATTTGTGAGGTATTGTTTCAGGTGAATCAAAACCAGACCAATGTAGCAAAGAAAACAGAGAACACCAGTCAGGCACTACGGTTTATATAAATATACTGTAAGTATTAATAGCATAAACAGATACTAACAGAACTTTACATATCACAAAGTTGACCTGGCTAAAATACTACATTTAACACACAATACACTCCCTTTATTGTCAACCCACAATACTGGACTGGTCAATGGGAGTTCCCCTTCTCTGTGTGAGAAGAAAGGGTTAACACAACTAAACAATATCTTAGATACTGAAAATATTAAAAAAGAAGCATGCCATGTTGTTGATGTTGTTTGAAAGAAAGTATAAAAAAACAAAAACAAAACAATGCACCCATTCTGCCATCTGCAAAATATCTACTCACGTCATACAACACACTTAATTAATTTGCATATCCATAAAGGCAAATATATCAGATATCGAAAAAAAACAAAAAAACCTCATGGGCTTTATGGAACCCCATCCTTTACAACATTTGATACCTTTCTATAAAATAGGCATCACGAGTATTAATGCAATATATCAAACACTTCAAAATACAAGAGATATTCACATTAATGGAGAACTATATTAAAGGTCCAGGAGGATTTTTTTCCCCATTTTCTTTCAGCAGAATCAATCTATTATGGTCTGGCCAGAGTCCAAGCCATAATTTTTTTTGGAAGATCTCACAGAAATAGAACGGAAACAGCATCCGAGTTCTTGTATACCCTCCTAATATTTGGGGAAAACCATAGGCTTGCAAACACCTGACAAATCGGTCATCATTTTTCAAGGATTTCACATCTCTGCTTTGTAGAAATACACTGCCAGAGACCCTACACCCCCACTAATGTCGATACTACAGAAATAATTAAACATCCAATATTTGATAAACTAAATGCTGCATTAGATAAAGAAAAGAGAGAAAAAAAAAAAAGTTATGTCAAGATAGAGACAATATTTACAAACCTAAGAGATCGGGGTCGGAAATTAATGAAAGGTACTAAGCACACAAAAGGGGCTGAAAGAGGATATGTTGAGAGGGGATAAGAGTTTTGTAAGACCATTAGAATAGTTAGGACACATCTTTGTAGACACCAATTTAGGTAATAAAACCACAATATCTAATGATGGACTGGAAATGGAAGCCACTGGGATACTCCAAACCTGAAGAATTGATAAGGAGTAATGTGTCACCCTTACTATCAAGAGATTAGGTTTATATTCTAAATAATGTATAAAGAAATCCTGAAATATGCTTAAGGCTAACCTGGGGATTAAATTAAACAAAGTAGAAACCATAAGAAAATTAGACGCATCAAATAGTTAATATATACTTTAAATTAAACATTTCTGTATTTTAGAATTCTGGTTTGAGAATCAGTTCTTTAAAAGATGTTGACATTTTCAGTTTAGATTAGTACATCAGTTCAAACTGTAAAGAAATTAAGCCACGTTCTTTGACAAACAAAAACATTAAAACAAAATCTTATGTTTTAGAGGATTCTGGGAATTCTGACCTGATTCCCACTACTCTCCAGCAAACTCTGTTGAATAGCAAACTGCATAATCTCATCATCTTCATCTCGTATGTGCATGCCCCTTCCGTTTTCCTGGACATGGTAAGCTGGAGGGATCTCAAAGACAGACTGGTCCACTTCAAACTTTGGAGCAGAAGAGGCTAAACAAGATGGAGAGGCAAATTATTAGATGGGTCTGAAGGTTAAAGTAAATGAGAAAATCAGACATAACTTCTAACATAAAAATACACTATAAATATAATAAAAGTTTTAAAAAGGATAAAAATGGCAATTAAATGTAAATGTCGCCACTATATAGAAGACTTACCCTCATCTTGTGGCTCTTGAGGTGTGGTTGGAGCGCTCTCCTCTGCTCTGGAACAGGTATTTACATTTCCAAATGTAATCCGCGCATTTAGAACATGAAATAAGGGGATTTCTGTAAAGGACAGCATGTATGTTAATTCAACAATAGAATAATCATACAGTATAAAAACTTAGAAATAACATATGCAGCACAATATACTGAGGTGGATATTTCTCCTGGAAAAAACATAACCGTAATAAAAAAAAAAAAACAATTTCAATTCCAGTTCTAGAAAATCAATATACATTTGTAGTTGTAATGTATAGATTATAATATCTTTTAACCTACATAGCGCAGGCTAAAGAAAAAAAGGCTACATAATTACATAAGGTTTCTCTAACCAGGAAATGTAATTGTGAGCTCATTATGGAAGATGAAGAAAAAGTAACACATTCCAATTTTCTGCATTAAGAAATTAAGTTTCAGGAAACTAGATAAATTATGCAGTTAATTCTGAGAATAAAAAGGAAAAAACACAATGAAACTGATGAATCTTTAAAGGTTACTGAAAAAAACATACTTAAAGGAATATGGAGGTTTTCAGTTTTTAATATTAAAAATAACCTACCTAATTTATTTGCATATTGAAACATGATTTTATTAACAAGTGCTTAAATGCTCTTTTTTTACTCACTGAAACGTTTCAAACAGTAACGGTCCACTCCCAGTAGTTCATTCATACAGTGATTCTATAGTACTAGATGTACTAGCCAGTGACAGACTGTTTCAGCAGCATTTAATAAATAGCTATTGAGACGCAATTTGTCAGTGGCTAGTACTATATAGACACACTGAAAGGTGTCCGTGAGTAAAAACAGTCGGATTCATCATCCCCTATAATGGTAAAATCCTATAGAAATCACAATTTGTAGGCAAAAAAACATGCTCCAATACCCATCAAAAAAAATTACTCACAAAATCAAAAAAAAAGAAAAAAAAAGAAAAAAAAAAAAAGAGAGAGACAGAACAGACAATATTGGACAGGTTCTTTGCTAAAAACGCTAGTGAATCATTGAAAATTAACACAAAAAAAAAAAAAAAAAAAAACAATCACCACCAGAACTGGAATTGCCTGATGTTTTAATAAATGGGGACTCTTACTTACTTTGCTCCTCTTCAGCCTCTGAAATCATTGATTCTCAGTAAAGCTTAAAGTTCTGGTTAAATTTGTATTTATTTATGTATCAGATTTGGAGGTGAGAACAGATTATTCCAATATTAGTTAATTTCTATAGAAAACAAATTGTTCTATATTCACCGCATTCAGTACCAGTCTGTCCCTCAGGAACAGATTACTGACCAATATAGAGGTTCCACTGTATTAATGTTTTTAAACATCATTTTATTAACAAATAAACACTTGGTTAGGTTATTAGAAATATGAAAAAAACAGGGAAACCCCCATGCACCTTTAAGCCACCAGTATATAGTGACATAACATTTTCAATATACCTAAATAAAGAACTTTTTACACAGATACATCTGTACATATGTTGGAAAATACCATTAGTGTTAAACATCAGTGAAAGAGAACTGAAAAGCTTATCTTTCGTGAGAAAATCTATACAAAAAAGGACACACCATGTTTAGGCAGAAGCTCTTCCTATCTTTTACCAACTGTGGCAGAGTATGCAGCACACATCCCTGCAGCTTCTTTAGTATTGCACGGCTTTAGTGGCAGAATGTGGGCAAATGTGCCGCTTATTCTGACACTAGTTTAAAATAGCCGTTTGCTTTTCCCCCGCCACAAAAGTAAGTGTTTCAATCACTATAAAGGGTTAAAACTGATATTTAGTGCTTAGGAAACTAAGACATTATAGTGGCTTTAACTTAACCTTGATCTTAACGATTTGAAACGCACTAGGGCTACCTTTTTGGTGCCGCTTATTCAAAAGTGATGATAGATCCCAGTATAAGATGCATAGCATATTCAGCCTGCATGAAGTTTTCACTGAATCCCCAAGGACTGTGGAGCGCTTTGTGCAGGTGGGGGGGGGGGGGGGGGGGGATGAATACATATGTTGTTCAATATACATGAATACTTCTGTGATGAGCAGTTCACGCCATATAGTTAGTGTAGTACACAGATTTCAAATAGATCGTTTCTGTGTCACCAACCCTTGTTCTAAAATAGTAAACTATTTGAGTCACCCTTTGTATAACAAAAAATAAAATATCCAAAGGAAAACAGTATAGGTTTCCGCTGGCAATATTTCACTGGGTAAGCTCTGAACACTAGATAATCTTGTACACAAGTTCAATAAGCTACATCTTATTTTCCAAATGTATTATACAATCACATATATAGTTGTGAGCGTACGAGTCGTTGCTCACGCTTGCGGGCTCGCGTAGCGAGCCCGCGGCCCTCGCGTAGCGAGGTCACTGGGCAAGGGCCTCAGTTGCTGGCATGGAGCGCCGAAGGCGCTCCATGCCAGCAACTGAGGCCCCTCGCGAAGCGAGGGCCTCAGTTGCTGGCGAGGTCACTGGGCACGGGCCTCAGTTGCTGGCATGGAGCGCCGAAGGCGCTCCATGCCAGCAACTGAGGCCCCTCGCGAAGCGAGGGACTCAGTTGCTGGCGAGGTCACTGGGCAAGGGCCTCAAACCCTCGCAAAATTCACGTCGCTACTCAAAAAACACGACACACAAATTACGACACTCGCTAAATTTTACGAGGAACGCAAACAACGTACGAAACACGTTACCACACATTACGACCTCGCAAACATCGGACGCAACACGCCGACATACAAACATTTAAAACACAATACATACACACAGCACATACATAAAAAACTTACCTACACCAAGAGGGAGCACCCAGGACCTCAAAAATGCAACTTACACCTCGATTTTACTCGAAATAAAACAGTTTAGAGACTAAAAAAAAATCTAAGCGAGAGAAAAAATGGCCGCCGAACAAAACGAAAACGAGGCTACAGCACTCTAAACTCGCAAAACACCACAAAACACCTACGGATATTCCGATACAGACCTATACCACACATTACTCGCCATTTTACACCAATGCGGAAGTACACGACTACGCTAACGGTTTGGTCTCGCGCACGCACAGTGTTACACTGCACACATTCATCACGCTTACACAGCAGCTCCACACCACTAATGCTGCAGCAACATCAAAACAGATTGCCAGCTCTTCAACACAATGCTTCCTGCATATATTACTTCAAAATAGGTAAAGTATATTACTTTATTAATCTATTAGTTATTTTATTATTATACACCAAACTGCATTAGCTCACTTACAATTTCATTGCCGTCATTTTTTGACGGGCAATTCGCTAGTCACATATATACTTGTGAGCAGGCAAGCCAGCTCGAGCTGTTGCTCACGCTTGCAGGCTCGCATAGCGAGCCCGCAGCCCTCGCAAAGCGCTCCTTGCCAGCAACTGCGACCCTCGCAAACTTTACGCCGCAATGCAAACAACATACGAGACACGTTAACACACATTACGAACTCGCAAAAATAGTCCGCAACCCGCGGACATGAAAAAATGAAGAACACAATAAATACACACAACACCAACACTTCCCTACAGCAAAGGAGCATCCAGGACCTCAAAAGTTACACCTTCACTTAACTCAAAATAAAAGAGTTTAGACACTAAAAAATTCTCTAAGCGAGAGAAAAAATGGCCGCCGAACAAAACGAAAACGAGGCTACAGCACTCGAAACGGGCAAAACACAACAAGAAACACGGAAAACACCACAAAACACCTACGGATATTCCACTACAGACGTATACCACACATTACCCGCCATTTTAGAACAATGCGGAAGTACACAGCTACATTAACGGTTTGGTCTCGCGCACGCACACTATTACACTGCACACATTCATCACGCTTACACAGCAGCTCCACACCACTAATGCTCCAGCAACATCAAAACAGATTGTCAGCTCTTCAACACAATGATTTCTGCATATATTACTTCAAAATAGGTAAAGTATATTACTTTATTAATCTATTAGTTATTTTATTATTATACACCAAACAGCATTAGCTCACTTACAATTTCATTGCCGTCATTTTTTGACGGGCAATTCGCTAGTTGTTTTATAATATTCTGTTTTACACATATAAAATATGGCTTGATGTTTTATGCAATACTATACATTTATCCTTATTCCCCCCCCCCCCCCCCCCCCAAGAGCATTCACTGCCGTTTGATACACATATTTTGTCTACAAATCAGTCAGAAAATATACCTATCTTCACTGGAAATCCAGGAGGGAACTGTAGTGTAATAAAGTCACGAAGATGAGCAAAATGAGAACTGGTTCTTGCCATGAGATCAATGATGGGAGTGACTTGTTCCACTAAGGACAGGGGAAAGTCTTCACACATCCATAATATGCCTTTAAACCTGGAAAATAATTAGCAAAAAATTATTAGTCATATGATTTAACAAAAAAGAGACTAGAAGAATGAACTACACCTAGAATATTCCTAGAACCAATTTGGTGTCTAACTTCTGTTGGCAACATATGGAGGTAGGTAATTCAACTTAACATTTCAAATGTGACTTATGTAATCATATCAGTATGAAATAATTTTATGGGACACATCTGAGCATGTGCAGTAAATTTGCCTAGGTTTGTACTACAAAAACATGAAACCAAAGAAAACAGGTCCCACAGAGTAATTATCAATCACAACACTAGAAATGGTTAACACAGACGTGGTGGGAGACAGGCACATAACGCTGCTTGAAAGGTGAAAATTATATGGTTCAAATGTATGGTTACCGTAATGCAATTTTAAATAACATTTAATTGATATATGTGGTTTCAAATGATACAATAATTGTATCCCTTTAAAACAAATTAAAACTATTCATGAATAAATAAATGGGGGCTTGTGCTTTAGAATCCATATAGAGTAGTTTAACTGCTGTTTTCCAATAGACTAACACATACACGGATTACTTTGATCATCATCTCAAATCTGCAACAGTTTATAGATTTAATTAAACCAGTGGCAATTACGTTGAACGCCATTGGGGAATATATCTGATATCAGGAATATACTCACTTCTGCGTCCTAATGGACATCTCCTTAGGCCTTCCAATATCTCTGTTTTTAAGCTCAAAATCTGGATTAAAATATTCTTCAGGGGTTATGGCTGTCGGATTGTTGGCTGTGGCAAATTCTGTGGTGAGGTCCTAAAAAAGGAGAAAACAGAATAAAACCTCTACAGTCAACAGCTAGGTTTCACAGACATGAGAGGAGATATCTAAAAAAAAAAAATTTAATTCACCCATAATATGCATTTCTTATGTATGATAAATGCATTTGGTTTCATAAATACTTGAGATCTGTCAAATACTACATAAAAATATGTATACAAGATTAAATACTACAATGCAATAACTCACCCCTTGAGCACCAAACTGATGCTCCACTGTCCCCAACAACGATTCCAAAAAGTTTCGATCAGCTGAAGGAACAAAAAAAGTTGAAATATTCCACTAGTTCATGTATGCACAACATTACTTATCTTGTGAAGCACACAATATGGAGTCAAAATAGTTGAGTAAGACAGATGAACCTAGCAAAGGTATATAGAGTTTTTAAAAAGGGACATGGATTGTTCTGTTTTCAACATCATAATAAAACTACCCTAATTATTAAAACAAAAATAAGAGTGCTTAAAAGCACTGTTTTTACTTATTGAAACCTTCCAAACAGTCCATGCAAAGTTCAGCCTCCTGTAGCCAATGGCAGGCTTTATATCAGTAACATTTGCTCAATTGCTGGAGACACAGTCTGCCATTGGCTAGTACAATAGAAACACTGTGTGCATGAGCTAATGGGGCGGACCTTTGCAGGGTGTTTTAAAAGTTTCAGTTAGTAAATCAATAACAAGTAATCACTTGTTACTAAAACACCTTACTAGTTTAATATTAAAAACCAGGAAAGCAACCACGTCCCTTTAAGCTAATAGGCATTTCTGTGGTAGTTGCTCGGTTTAGTTAAACGACCCCTTCTCTAGAGAGAAGATGAGAAACTTGTTTTCTAAATCATTTTTTCTATAGATCATGGATTAAAAACATAAAATCAATCATTAAATTAAATAATAGATAACATGGAAATTTAAAAAATGATCATAAAACAAAAAAATAATGATATTATATAGTGCATTATCCTAGTGCAAAAACAAGGAAATGTTAGTTTGAGAATGTGCACTTATTTGCTTTTCCACCGGTAACACACACAAAAAGTATTACCTTTATATCGAGACTTATCTTCGTCTGTCAAATGCTCAGTCCGTGTTTTTGTCACAACATTCACATTATTTGCAGAATAAACCTTTCAAGGGGAGAAAAGAACAGCAAGAAAAATCTTCAATTCTATGGTGGGGGACATGATAAAGCCTTTTATAAAATTCCAATACAATAGCAAATCGAACACAAAAATCTAAAGTCACACAACAAGGCAGTACATCTTCTATCTCACTACTAATCACTGAGCATTGTACACTCAGGAACCAGTCACAGAACATTTACCTTTGCTTCATAACTATTCACACTTTCTGATTTGTCTGTTCTCCAGCCCCAGAATCCAGCCTTGGTCCTAAAAAACACAGTAGTTTAATATTTTTTTAGACTTTGTACAAACATGCATAGTTGCTGCAGCCCAGAGAAGATGAAGGAAGAAAATAAGGTACCATTCATTATTCTATACTGGAATTGTGATATACTTTTCTTGTGATAGACTTCTGTACCCTAGAAATGTAAAATAATTTCCAAAGTGTGATATTATACAGTCTATAAGTCCTATTGAGGTTATTTAAGAGTGCATTTCAGGGAGTTCAAATGGAAATCGATTTTTAATGTTGTTCCCTTGCATAAAGGGCCACAGCAGAAATCTCTTTTATGATATGGTAGTAAAGTAGCAGTCACATATATAGTTGTGAGAATGCGAGCTGTTGCTAATGCTTGCGGGCTCGCGCAGCAAGCCTGAGGCCCTTGCGAAGCCAAAGGTGCTCCTTCCCAGCAACTGCGCACCTCGCAAAATTTACGTAGTTACGCAAGGAAAATACGAGACACATTACGACCTCGCAAAAAAAAGCCGCAACACTCGCACATCAAAACATGAAAATTACAACAAATACATAAAAAGTTACACCTCAAATTTAACTCAAAATAAGAGTTTAGACACTGAAAAATTCTCTAAAGCGAGAGAAAAAATGGCAGCCGAAAAAAAAACGAAAAACGAGGCTTCAGCAGTCTAAAGATGCAAAACACCAAACATCTTTGCCGAAAAACACCTACGAGATTAAAAGAACAAGGACGCAACCCGCGCGACCCCAAAATCATTACAAACAACAAACACATAAAAAGCTTACCCACAGCAAGGGGAACACCCAGGACCTCTGCAAGTGAAGTTACACCTCGATTTAAGTACAAATTTCGGAGTTTAGACACCCAAAAATCACCTAAGCGAGAGAAAAATGGCCGCGGAACAAAACGAAAACGAGGCTAAAGGACCCTAAAAACACGCAAAACACCACCAAACAGCTACGGATATTCAGAAAAAGTTGGACAGCATAGAAAACGAAGGTTGCTAAATCAGCCACAGACGCATACCACACATTAGCCGCCATTTTAGAACAATAGTTTATACAATGCGGAAGTACACATCTACGCTAACGGATTTGTCTCGCGCACGCACACTATTACACTCCACGCATTCATCACGCTTATACAGCAGCTCCACACCACTAATGCTGCAGCAATATCAAAACAGATTGCCAGCTCTTCAACAGAATGCTCCCTGCATATTATTGCTTCAAAATAGGTAAAGTATATTACTTTATTAATCTATTATTTATTTTATTATACATCAAACACCATTAGCTCACTTACAATTTCATTGCCGTCATTTTTTGACGGGCAATTCGCTAGTCACCTTTATAGTTGTCAGACTGCAAGTCGTCAACTGCTCGCCTCACTTTGCGAGGCTCGCAACGCGTGATGAGGTACGCAGGACTTTGGCGCTCATTGCAGCCTAAGGTGCTCATTGCACTGCAAGCCTCACGAAGTGAGGCGAGAAGTTGAAGCATGCAGGACAGGCTGCAATGAGCGCCAAAGGCACTCATTGCAGGGGTGGATACGCAGGACTTAGCTGGCGCTCATCCTGAGACAAGCAGGACTTGGACTTGGCGACGGACATAAAATTACGGCCCGTATGAATTAGGACCTGAAGCACGTAGATAGACTGCGGGGTCTTGCAAAAATACGACTAACGGCAAAACCACCGAACTAGAAAAGCCTGCCAAAAAAAAAAAAATATGCCTCAAATAAATTTGAGCCATATTTGCCATTTTTACACAATCTAAAAATCGCCTAAACAAGAACAAAAACGGCGACCGAAAAAATTTAACAGGATGAAAACGAGGCCGAAGGCAGAAACACTTAACCAAAGCCAGTAACACTTAACCAAAGCCAGTAACACTTAACCAAAGCCAGTAACACTTAACCAAAGCCAGTAACACTTAACCAAAGCCAGTAACACTTAACCAAAGCCAGTAACACTTAACCAAAGCCAGTAACACTTAACCAAAGCCAGTAACACTTAACCAAAGCCAGTAACACTTAACCAAAGCCAGTAACACTTAACCAAAGCCAGTAACACTTAACCAAAGCCAGTAACACTCATTGCAGGGCCGCTAAACTACATGGAGTGGAGAGACTCGCAATGAGTGCCAAAAGGTGCTCATCGCAGGGCTCGGGTTGAACGCCGCTGGTGCGCAGAGGGGCCATAGCATTGTGTGGCAAACAGCATTGCCACGGCTTCAAATTTTATTGCCGTCATTTTTTGACAGGCAAGTCGCTAGTAATAATATATTGGCAGTTTGAAGTAACTTAAAAATCAGAAATGCCTATTTATAAGTGAAGGTATTTATGAGTTGAGGTTTAACATACCTTTCAAAAGCGATGGTTGCTGTATCAAGACAAGTACTGACAATAGGAGAGGTGAGCCTCTTGCTGATTTCCCTTTCTGCTGGCTGCAT
Organism: Discoglossus pictus; assembly: GCA_027410445.1. Lineage (NCBI taxonomy): Eukaryota > Metazoa > Chordata > Amphibia > Anura > Alytidae > Discoglossus > Discoglossus pictus. The sequence continues at coordinate 403,508,044 of CM050163.1, read as the reverse complement.
GGAGTCTAGTGTGATGCCCTCAATCTCCTGTGAGATGTCAAAGCGCTCCTTTGTGACAGTCCGGTCATCATGGTTAATCTCCATTAGCTCTGCCCAATTATCTGTAGATGTGGAAGCAGTAACAGCATTTAGCATGTTAGTCGAAGCATTTTTTTTTCTATGCCAATTGGAGAAGTCATTTTATTTGTGCCTAATCTTGCTCGCCTGGGAAACAGAGAACCCGTGAAACAGCAGCACTCCAACTTGAGACTATGAAGGATATCATAATTACAGCCATTATTATATCCAACCCCCCTTTAAGGAATGAAAAGCCACAGTAATCTCAACTTAGCCTCCATCTCTCTGCTCGGACCACATAATTCCTCTCTCAGCCACATTTTTGTCTTCACTTCCTCTTCCACTTACAAGTAATTTTATCTGTGCCTACCCTTGCTGTCTGTGGAAACTTCATGCACTCCCCTTCCTGCCAATCTCCCACCCACCACTTTCTTTATTGAATCATACAGACCTAATACATGGTTGCCAACCAACCCATAATGGCCAACATTATCAATCTTACACCTCATTCCCACTCCCTCCATCCTGATGTGTTACTGCATACCTAAACTATTAAACAATTATGGTCCATTGCACCAACTCTGTAATACATTTAATCTAACCTTCCCACCTTAACCCACCTGTACTACAACAAATTTAGCTTTTTTATTTTTTATTTTGTACAATGTGCCAATTCTGTACCTTTTTTTTTTTTTTTTATGGTCATGCTCTATAACTTAACTTTCACTCCTTTCCTGTCTTACCTATTCCTAATAAGTTATTCTTCTGCCTTTCCCTTCACCTTTAGAGTGTAAGTTTTCAATCTTGTAAACTGCTTTGGGAAAAAGCACAATGTACATAAGATTTTATGTACATAGACAGAACTAGCTGCCTAGGTAATGTCTTTCACTAGTTATATGCACAAAAGATTTTACTCCAACATAGTACAGTGTACTTGTCAAATATTAGGCAGAAAAAGCATTAGCTACTCTGCCATGACCCCAATCAATTTTACTGTTCCTGTTCTGCTAAACGCATGTTGAGAAAGACCACAACTGAAAAATTATATTAGTATGAGATGCAACTGAATGTGTGTGTAATTTTAATCAACCCTGAACTGTGTTTACAATTAATCAGTTGAGTAACACAGGCAATTTTTGAAAAAAAAAAAATATGAGTGATGCCAATATTTTTTGACTGTTTGAGACAGATTTAGAAGTTACTGTAATTGCCGATTATACAGCTCTAGAAAAATTTATTTTCACTCAAATAATTCCTATAAAACTTAAATATCAGTGTAACTTTTGAAATATCCAAGCAAAGTCAAACTTTCGCAAGAATAAAATTAGTATGCCTCACCTTCCTCTTTAAATATAAAACTATGTTTTCCTCGGATCCAGCTCATGTTTTCAAAACCCAGCAAGGTGGCATCGACTCGGAGATTTGCACCACTTTTCCAGATGCGGCAGACATCGCTGGGACACACCCTGGACAATAGAGGCACTGAAAGAAGAATGGAGACCATTAAAACCATCACAATTATCACTCTACCCAGGACCTTGTGAAAGTTATGTCAAAGTGGAAAGACCATAAGTCCAAATAAGGTTTAAAATATTTGCTCTGAGAACTGATAGTACTTTTTCAGTTTTTTTTTTTTGTTTTGTTTTGCTTTTTTTCGCCAGGCTGTAGCGCCTTAAAAACAGCAAAAGTACTGTTGGTGCTGTGAACATTTTTAACCAAGTGTAAAGTGCTTTGTATATTGACTTTTTTTTGCGTGGAAGCCCGGAGTCAGCACTTGCCCAAGTGCTAGAGCCTCTAAATGCAGCACTTACCCAGGAAGTGTGTGAGGTTGTGGCCATCGCTGCTCACAGCCTGGATGTAGAAGTATCTGACAGGCAGCACAATGTGTGGGTGCAGGCTGGCCCCCACACCAGGCTCCTGTTTGCACTCTCCAGGACAGACAGGCCACTAGGAGCCAGGCATGCAGCGACACACAGGCCATGTGTACCCTCAGCAATCACACCAAGCCTCCCCTAGGCTGCTGGACTAATCTAACATTTCTTGGCAAAGAGTTATTGTGTTAACTCAAAGGGTGCGGACTGTAACTGAGACATGTACACTGCCATTGTGAGAGTGAGAGAGAGAGACCACAAATGCCTCGCCATTCAATCCATAGCCATTATCAAATATGGCTTCCTTTAAGCTTATGGATGCTGTATTACACAGCTTTAATGCAAAGCCAAGGTTGGAATAAACACAGGCTGAGTATCCAATCCATGTACAGCTGTTTCAAGCTTACTGGCTATCATCAGCATGGAGCGGGATCTCAGCCTGTGTTGTGGCAATTATGAGTAGGTAGTTCACCGCAGCAATCATTTATAATATGGTGGGCAAAAGAACGATAGAAGCCCTCCACCGTACAGTAAATAAATAGTACATGTGTTCACATTTGAATGCCTAAAACAAGTTAAAAATCCTGCTTCCAGCTCAGAATTCTGAGAAAATCTGTTATTACACTGCATTCTGGGAACCTGAGCTGGGACATGCAAATGTGCCCACAAATGCCTCTCTCTTCAATCTATATATAATTTACTACTATACCCTATACCTGTAACTCAATCACTGATCTGGAGTCTAGCTGTTACCTTCCGGTGCTCATAGGGACAGCCCTTGAGATACACAACATTGTTAACTGGATAATGGAACATGTACCACACCAAGTTTTCATTTAGTTTTGCACTGCTGAATATTATACATTTTAACTTTTATTGCCAATTGTGAAAAAGTTTCATAGTGGCTACATGATTTCAAAGAATATGTATAAATTTATTTATAGAACATGAAGAGTCAAAAAAAGGTAGATGTAAATTTTGTTCATAAATTGAAGAAAAAAAGTCTCTTATATAGATGCTTTAAATAATATTTTTAAAAGCTTATTTGGAGTACACAAATATACTGTAATAAGAACAACTGAAAGGGATACATCAGGCATATTGTATTCCTAGAATATTGTTCTAACTAGGCTTCCTATCATCTTATATACACCCCAATGCAAGATTTTTGACCCATATTGTATTCATTGTTTTTATGACCTGCTATAAGATTCAGATTTTCTTGGCATAGAATACAGGGTGGGTTGAAAAGTTACAGAACATGAATATACATTTTGAATATTTTTTGTGACCTAATAGATACAGATACATAAAGATCAAGTGGGGTTTATTATAAAAAAAAAAAAAAAAGAAGCAGTCTAGAGATAATCTAAGTAAAGTCGTAATTCATCAAGCTAACTCTACCAAAACCCCACTCTGTCTTTTAGCTTTATATGTCGAAAAAGCGTTCAACACGGTGGATTGGGATTATTTTAAGGCAGTCCTGATTAAATTTGGCGTACAAGGGCATTTTATAGATTTATCGAACATCTATTATAGTAATCCAATAGAACAATTGAGGTTGCCAGGCCCAATTAAGCGAGTAATTAATATTTTTAGGGGTACAAGACAGGGCTGTCCACTCACCCCTTTGCCATTTGCCCTGGCCATGGAACCGTTGGCACAAACCATTAGAGCAGAATCCGCAATAGAGGGCCTTTCAGTTGGTCTCCATCAATATAAAATATCAATGTTTGCAGACAATATTTTGTGTACTCTTACAGACCCAGCCAACTCCATAGATACACTTATGGACATTTTGCAAAATGTTGGCCTAATATCAGGTCTTTGTCTAAATGGATAAAACAGAAGAAATTACTATTGCCATGCTAGAACTTCTTAAACAATCCTTAAGGGGACGGTTTTGTTTTAAAATGGGTTTTCAAGTATATTCAATATTTAGGCATCAAAATCACTTCTAATCTGGGAACTTTATATAGGGAAAACTATCACCAGTTATTGAAATCTTTGAGTCAAGACGTGATAAAGTGGGGCAGGTTGCAAATATCTTGGCTGGGTACAATGAATGCATTTAAAACGAATAGCTTCCAAAACTCTTATATCAATTCAGATCCATAACTCTGCCTATTATTCTCTCAGAGTTAAACGGTTTCCAAAGGAAAGTATGCAAGATTATTTGCCTTGGAAAACAGTCAAGAATTAATAAAAACATAAAGTTTAACATAAATCTAGAGGGGGGTTATCGCTACCTGATTTAAGAAAATACTACAGGGCTGCCCAGCTCTCGTTCTTTCCAATTACTCTGCTAATCATCAGCCGGCATGGGTTTTTATGGAGGATCACTTACTAAACCCATTGATATGGGACACCCTTGTTTGGCTAGATAAAATCCACGATTGGGTTTACAAGCCGAGACATCCTGGTATAAACCATACATTGCAATGCTGGAAGTGGGCGAGAAACCACACCCTGTTTTTAAATCCTTCTGCTGGGAGGAGGAAAAATGGAGGGTCTCCTGGAGGAATATCTATAGAGGCTCTCTAAATCATAGCATACTGGAAAGCACAATTAAAGTATTACACCGCACCTATATTACCCCTGAAAGAATAGTGAAATGGACGCGCTCTGTAGACCCAAATTGTTTCAGGGGTTGTAAGACCATCAGCTCATTTATCCATATATGGTGGGAATGTCCTAGGGTTAGACAGATCTGGACAGGGATCTCTCAAATGGATTCTGAGCTGTTCAAGGTTACAATACAGTAAACTATAGAAACCTGTATGCTGGGGATACCGGTGACACCACTCTCTCAAGCACAAAATAGAGTCCTTCAATTTTTATATTTAGCTTCCAAATCTCATATAGCTAAACAGTGGAAACAGAGGGATCTGAATTGTCAACCCATCATGGATAAATTGGATCATATTGCTATAAATGAACAAATTTCCCACTCTTTGGAAAATACAATGAATACATTTAATGAAGTGTGGGGTTGAAATTTAGGTAACGACCAACTACATAGATACTGGTGTTATACATATATATTCTAGATGTAAATAAGACTTGTGGTATATATTATCTGTAACTTTATGCGATTTCCATCTAATAAAAAAAAAAAAAAAAATGTGATTTTCCTTCTAAACTTTCTAGCAAGAATTTGCAAAGAACATATTGGAAATGTTGTGGGTTTGCCCTTTATCCAAATAAGACCATTTGCTCATTCTAGAGTTTAACCTTTCTTCGCTAGATTTTTGCATCTACATTTTGTCTTTCCAAATATACGTTTCTAAACTTAATCTTAATTTTAGTTTTACACTTTTGTATTTTGTGCATATCCACAAAAGTATCTGTATTCCATGCCCTATGATTTTTTGTCTAGCTGAATCCTGTTATTTGCTGAAAAATATTAATATGGAATAAATCACTGTAAAACAGGTGACCAAATCATCAAGTGTAAACATATTTAGGCTCTTATTGGACAAAACCCAATCACATATTATAATTGTCTAACTACGATTCGTCGTCACGCTGCGTTGCGTAGTGTGTACGACTTAGCGATGAGCGCCAAAGGCGCTCATTGCAGGCGAGCCGTTAAACCGTAGCACTTAGAAAAAAAATACGAGATGAAAAAAATTACGAGATTAGCGGCGGAACCAAAACACTAAAAAAAAACACTAAATACACACTAAAAAATAAAATAAAGGTCACTTACAGCATGGGGAACCAGGCAGGACGTCTGGAAGTGAGTTGGAACTCCAATTTACAGCGATTTAGCCGAGTTACAAAGATCGAAAATCGGCTAAGCGAGAAAAAAATGGCCGCCGAAAAAAATTAAAACAAGGCTATACTACTACGAACTGGGTAAAACACAGCCACAGACGTATGTGTTTGAAAAACAACGAGATAAAGGATGCGGATTAACCGCGCAAGGAGTAAAAAGACAGTAGCGAGTACATTTTACGAAACGCAATTACAGATTTAACGCCTTTATCTCGCGCAACATCGGATTTCCCGCCTAAACCAATGCATTTGATGAAATATAAGTTGCAAGTTACAAAAAAAAAAAAAAAAAAATTGTATTTGAAGAAGAAAAAAAAAGGGACAAATGTAGCGTCATGTTGTGTGGCAAACAAATTTCACAACATTTAATTTTTATTGACTGTCATTTGACCGTTTGACCATATTTACTGTTAAACCGTAGTACTTTAGCGGGCTTAGCGATGAGCGCCGCAGGCGTTCATCGCCCGGCGAGCCTCGCACAGCGAGGCGAGCTGTTAAACCGAATTCTTTGGCAATGAGCGCCGCAGAAAAAATGCCAGTCGAACAAAACGAAAAACGAGGCTACAGCACTATAACCACGGAAAACACGTACCGATAATCCGCTAAGACGCATACCACACATCATCCGCCATTTTAGGATAATGTGGAAGTACCCTGCTACGTTAACGGTTTTGTCTCGCGCACGCACACTATTACACTGCACACGTTCATCATGCTTACACAGCACCTCCACACCACTAATGCTGCAGCAACATCAACACAGTTTGCCAGCTCTTCAACACAATGCATAAAAATACATATATTTATTTATTAATTTGAATTCTATATTTCAGTAGTACACACAAAACAACATTAGCTACCTTACAATTCCATATGTATATGAATAACTAAACAACTAATAAAAAACATACACATCTCATTGCCGTCATTTTTTGACGGGCAATACGCTAGTCTAATATATGCTCCAATGTAAAAGGTTTGACTATGATAAGGATGGGTCACATACATAGATTTCCTTTATAGGAATTTTAGACATCTCTTAACTGTCAATATAGGAACAGATGCAGTTTCCCCAACAACAGGATCATGGTTTAGACACCGATAATTAATATTTCATTATAAACTTACTTTCAAAGATCAGACTAAGCCGTTGCTGATAACCACCAGCTATGTAATGCTGAATTATCAGGTACAAGGTTATATCAACACAATCCCCTCCATTAGCTGGACACTTGCAGTATTAAAGTAGCTCCCCTTGGCAACAAATTTTGCTATAGAGGTGGTCTATGACCGATTGGCCGCTTATCATACGGTTCTTAAAACTCTGACTTTTTCATGACCATATCAATGTGGAGACAAGTCTGCTCTCCTAAAGGTTGATACTCTGATCTTTTGAAGAGAACCTATACATTGAATACTGCGGTTATAAATCATTAACTAGGATTTTTATTAATGGTCAATGTATAATTCAACCAACTAGCTCTTCTTGTTTAGCAATCACAGTGGTCTTGTAAACAGACTACATTTATACTTACCCCAGCTAGTAAATTCCCACTTCATTTCCACATAAAAATCAGAAGCCTGTGAGGGAAAAAAAAAATGGTCAGCTCATTAAGAGTATTGACACTTTACCAGATGACACACGGTTAAAGTGTTATCCAGAAACATATATAATCAATAGTTAAATGGTAGTAAAAAAAAAAACATGAAACATAACTACTACTACAATTAGAGGCCTCCTGTGTCATAATCTGTTGCGGGATTGCCATGGTAACCACCTGATTGCTGCAGTTCTCCTTAGACTGTTAGTGAGCTCCTCAATATACTATGCACCATACAAATATTACACGAAACCCTTTATTTGAAACTACAAAATCGGGAGATATTATTATTATTATTAACATATTCACACACCCCTAACTTGCAGATTGTTGCTTTGTAACATCAGTAGCACACAACATCCTAGCATGAATGCAAGGAGGGGGGTTTCCCTTACAATATTGGCTCATCGGATCTCTTCACTTTAAAGTTGAAATGCTAATTATTCCATGGAATAGTCTCATCCCCTTATATATGTCAGATGATCACCATGGGAACACCAACAATCCGATTGCATCACTGGAATAAAAAGGTATTGGGGGAAATTAACTCATCTGAGAAGGAGAAGCGAAGGCAAGAAGGGCTGTTTTCCCCGTAGGTACATGTACATGTATTTTTACACATTATTTAAAATAGAAGAGAAGTCAAAAAAAAAAAAAAGAAAGAAATATGCCTGAAATGTATCTAAATGTAAATAAAAAACCCACAAAATTAGACTTAACACCAAAGGGGTTAACCGGGTGTCAAAATCTCTCTAGGATCCTACATGAAGATGTATCTACTCCTTAGTGTTCATCTAATAAGATCTATTTTTTATTAACTCCCGTTGACCCTCCTGCTCCTCAGTGTATAGTTATAAGAAGGCAAAGCAGATAAAAGTTAGGAGCTATAGATCTTATCGGAGTTATAGAGATCCTTGGATTAGCCATAATCTAGAGGCTGCTCATACCACAGAGCCTTTTTAGAAGCAGCTGTTAGTTATTACAGTGCTGTGACTAAAACTATGCAATGTTCTGTGTGCCTTGACCTTGATAAGCAGAATGGCAAGTGACCACTCTGCTTTCTCATTTTTCAGCAGTCGTTATCCTGTTCCACAAGCAGCACTAAAATCATTCACTATACTAAAATATTAACATTTATTATATATTGTAATAACCTTCAACAAGCAATCTCCTTGAAAAATGGAGCCATAAAAAAAAAAAAAAAGTCAGAGGCCTGGATATTCCTCTTAGCACAAAATTAAATTAATTCCACTTAACATAGTGATGGGGATGGTTAACTGAATATGTGAAGCAAAATTGGTCTGCCAGATGGCTCTGCATAGGAAACCCCTGTAGAATTTCCTAGCAACAAATAGGAGATGTGACTCCAGGGATTTTGCAAGGCCTCAGTTAGATCCATTAGACCCCCACTGCCAATATGAAATGGAGAACATTACCATAACACAAAAAAAACTGCTATTCTGCTGCAGATTAACCATTTTACAGTATAAACTGTAGCTGAGAATGTGTTCAATATAGGATGAGGAAACATTCTCAGTTTCTAAAAAAACACTACTTATGGCTTCTAATGTTTTGGGCTAGCATGCTGTAAGTTTGTATCAAAGAAAGTGCCTTGTAACTGTGGACAACTCCGTGTCATGGTGACCAAAGGCTTGTTTATTTCACAACAAAAGAAAATGTACAATAACTGTCGCTAGAATATCCGGTTTATGATTTGCTATAAATATGGGGACCTTGCCATGCTGCGCTGACTCCACTTACCTTGAAACCATCTCTGCAGGCACTGAGCCGCGCTCTCTCTCTATCACTTGCTATTCTGCTGAGCCAATTGATTCGGTGAGGACCCTCAGCCTTGTGTGATTAACAACCGAAGCCAAGTATAATAAACATTACTATGATTATTATTACTTTTGTGTTTGGTTTGTCAGAATAGGCTACATACACCACAAGACAAAAGGACCTTAGTTGGTGAGAGTGTCTCATCATATTGGTCCATTTATGGGTGGGAGTTTGGTAAACTTCCCACCACAATGATACACCTTCTTACACTACACCGTTTCAAATGATTCTTTTTAGTTTTCTCAACAAAGGTGCTTCTTCAAACAACCAAAATCATTATAAAAATCCATACAAATTTCTGAGGCAGTTTTGTTACTCTGGGATACCTTTGATATGAAAACAATATTGTTTTTTCATGCCAGATCTAACACATCCCAAGTTTTTTTCTTTTAAGTACTCTGCCGGTGTCAAGAAGTTCCAAGTCCCAGCTGTGGCAACAGATCAAGAGACTGACGGTCACAATTTGTTTTGCCAGCCTTCTTAAAACAGCCCGTCCAAAAGCAGTTTTTAAATATGTCGCCACAGCTTTGACATGAAATATTTGAACCATCACAAGTGGGCTGCTCTGGGAAAACCAATTGTGGCTCAGGAAATGCAATCTCTCCAAATTATTTTTAATTAACACAATTAACTAAATTCTATCCATTAGTGTACATGTTTTATTTGAATTGAAGAATCTCTTTAATATCTTCAACTGTTTGTTACAGCATATAACTATTTTCTATGACACATCCGGATTATTATTTAATAGCTGAAATACTTACGTGTAAAAAATCAAAACATAATTGCACTGAAAAAGTTCAAGACTCCAGACTGTTTATTAACCTTATATTTTTGAGGTCTTGATATTATCTCTAAGTTTATAATATACAACAATGCAAGTTTATTTTAAACCTTGGTCATGTTTGGTTTAAATTTCTTATGTTTGAAATAAACCTTTGCTCAAACCAGAGCTTGTGCCACTTACTCCCCACCTTATATAAATAGATATAAAGATTTAGGTACCTCCAGGGTTTTTTTCAGAAGCTCAGGTACACCTCCCAGGGCAGTGGATGCCTTGTGGAACTCCCGATACTGCAGCACCATCTGTACCAGCTCTGGGTCCCCTGTGCTCACCGCTTCATGCAACACTGCAAAGCAGACATTACAACACTTTACACAGTAGCCCAAAACAGATGTGCAAAAAATTATACAAAATAATATTCTTCCGGAAAAAGTAAAGGCAGCCATTACATATAAATGTAAGGTTAGTTCATTCTCTGATGAGCGCCTCTCACTTTAGTCATTTAATGTCATAGAGGCTCATTAATTATTTGACATAATTCATGACATCTATGATATTAAAACGCATCCCATAATATGAAAAATGACTTCCACGTTATTACTGATGACATCAAACTAGACTCCCTAGGACGTCTAGTTAAGGGGGGAGGGGTGTTAAGGGTGTGTGCGCTTCTTTACCTTCTCATTTTCCTGTGTTTTTCCAGTCTTAATTTGCTCATTCCTCCGCTGCAACCTTAACTATACTTTAATGTAGTTTTTACCAATACATTTCCAGTGTTTCTCAATTGTATTATAATGAAAATATTTTTATTTTACCAACTTTACTGTCTTTATTTGTAATATAAAAAAAGGACACAACAAGTATTTTATCAACGTATTATATTTGAAGTTGAAAAAAATAAACTTTTACCTTTCCTAAACGACTGACACATCAACATACATGCTTACAATGTAACCCAATGCATTTTAAGGTCCTATAAGGTCTTAAAAATAAACAGACAGCTCCATGCATATAACATTGTATTTGCTCTTTTTTACAAAATCAAAAGTTACTTATGAATAGCAAGTATGGGTACCAATGATAGGAAAATGACATGCGTCATTAGTTAGAAAAACCTCTCTCATACAAAGTTGGTTTTGATGGAGGAAAAAGACCTGAAGACTGAATAAGGGAAGAGTCAGCAAGTTATCCCTCACCGAACACCAATTTGCACTAGGACAATTATAAAAGCTATCACAAAAAAAGGGCTTCCTTTGAGGATAATGGTACACAAGATAAACACCTCCCACAGGATGTTTATACTGCTGCTTACCTGTCCATCCCTCACGGTTCTCTTTGGTGACATCTGCCTTGTGCCTAAGGAGAACTCTAGCGGACTCCAAGTGTCCTAGGGATACAGCTAGATGCAATGGAGTCCGGCCTCGTGGATCCAACTCTTCTATATCCTGCCGGTTGAATTAAGACAGACTTAACACGCCAACTCAATCATGAATATAACCATAGGATTTCTTAAATTTCAAATAAAGTTAACAAAAGAAAGTAAATAAATAGCCCAAAAGATAAATAAGTAGCCAGATGCCAATACTTCTCTTTACAATGACTGACTTCCTAGACTGATGGCTTAAACAGAAGCATATATATACACTGCAGTAAGCAATTCGTATTAAACTGTATTCTTCCATTTAGCAAATGTCTAGATTTGTGATAAATGGTGATGCATAAAGGAACACCCTGATCAGATGTGTATAGTAGATTGCCATTCAGGAGAACTTGAATATAATTTCTGTGCTGGATAAATTTATTTTCTGGGTATAAAACACATGGTTCTACACTAGATATGCAAGATATACATTTGTACCTCCTTTGATAAAGATTGAAAATGGAACAGAGTTGTATTCTGCGAAGATAAAATACATGTCAGTGGCTTGCAGCACAACCAAGACTGCAGGGAAAGTCTTCAGCTAAATCTGACCAAAGCAGCGATTACTTAGTAATCCTGTGCAATTAGCAGCTTTTAATAAGTATAAGAGTATTACAATATAAGAAGGTGGAATAATAGTCTCACATCAGGATTATATACTTGTGTATAGGATTCTTACAGTACAGAAAATATATTGTGAAGTTTCAACACACATATATGTGAAGTTGTCCTAAACACTGATTTTTTTATGAATGTCATATAAAACATTAAGTGTGATTCAATATTGTTTTAATATTCTTAAATCTGTTAATATGGTAGTAAGAAAAAGTAAAAATGTATATGCCTTTTTTCACCCAATAATGCTGTTGATAAGAGGATTCCTCAGTACAGGAATAATAATCTTTTACAGATACAAATGCAAGAAAGATAAGGGTAGTCAATTTTTTCACACAAGTCATTAGTGTCCAATTATCTTCCTAAAAATGAAGTCAAGCTCCAGAATCGAAATATTGTTACAGATTGCGCACACACATTTATAGGGCTTGGCAAATGCAGGGAACGACTGGCTCCTAAAAGCTCTACATTATAAACTACTCTGGCTCCAAACCATCCCCTGCATACACGTAGAACAATCTTTTGTGTGCAAGTTTTTAATCTTGTTAGGTACTTTAGGGAAAGCACTGCTTACATTTGATTGTAAGCTCAAACACAGGACCCAACATTATTTTCAGTGTAACCCATGTATAGCACTGCAAATTAGGTTGGCAACTTACAAATAAAGATAATCGTAATAAGCAAAGAGTTAAAAGTAAAATCTTAGGAGCCTTTGGCATAGTGAATCACCCATTTGTGATGTTCTAACAGTCGCAAGAAAAACGTTTGAACCCCAAAGAAAACTCTTCTTTTGAAACTCTATGGCTTAAACAGGTCTGGAAACACTATACACTATGTTGTCATTATATGGAACAAGAGAATATATTGTGGGTTTTAGTACAGTAACCTTGATAAATAACTGGGAGGTGGCTAGACATAATAAAAGAACAATATTACCTGAACAGATGAGACTGAAAACAAGTCCAGTTAACAAAGAAGGAAGATAAAATGCAGGCAAATCAATGTTTTGTAACAGACACCAAGCTTTCCACTGGAAATCAATATTGTATAAAGCTGAGATACACTAGTTCAATGCAGCCCAAAAGATAGATCTGGAACTACCAGGAAATGTGCACATGTGACAAGAAAATCTCATAATGATAGAGATGGCACAGAGATTTAAATCTTTCTAACCTGAAATATGTCTGTTTGGTAGGCAGGCTTAGTGCAGATGAGGGAAAGAACATGGAGACATACATACAGAATACCATGCTGCTATGCCAATAGATCTTGTTGGGATGACCAAAGTAAATAAAAAATAAATAGAACAATAATTTGCATGACAAATTCTGCACACCCCAGCAAGAGCTGAACTGTGGTCATCAAATAACTGATCATACAGTATGAAGTTGATGATCATTAGAGTTCTATTACTGCATGTTTCCTGAAACTCAAGTTGCAACATAAAGGCTGGTGAAAGCTAGGCACGTCCGATGTTGTGCACATGTGATTACTAGTGTGAAGGAGTCATTAATATTTCACAGACCATTTTCAGCAAAGACTGGTCAATTAAATTAAAGAGGCTTTTAAAATACATTTTTAAAGCAGCTCATGGCATGTTATGTTGTATGCAGGAAGAGGTAAACTATAGCCTGAACAATAACTGTTGGTCCAGCCGTTTAAGTTCTCGATAGTTAGAAAATACTTCCCAGGGGTGTTTAAGGTATAGTCACAAATGATTATCTACCGCCACCATTAATATTGCTAATTAATTGATTTTTATAACCTCAGAAACTGGTGGTTAATAAGTAATTTCATTACACATTGGTTGCAGATAAAGAAGAACACAGATCAAGTGATACCTTCTCCATAAGATAGGATTAACTCTTTCTTTGTCTGATCTTCTTCTCCTGGACTGTGTTGTTATAGTGTTACCCTCCAGCTCCCTCTCCAGTGCATATAGTACATGTATGTATGTATGCAAATGCTATCCCTCTCCAGTGTGTGTTTGTGCTATCCTTCTCCCCAGTGTATGTATGTATGTATGTATGTATGTATGTGCTATCCCTCTCCAGTGTATATAGTGTATGTAAGTGCTATCCCTCTCCCCTGCCAGTTCCATCCCCAGTGTATACAGTGTGTGTTTGTGCCATACTTCTCCCCAGTGTATATATTGTATGTATGTGCATTCCCTCTCCCCCTCTAGCTCCCTTTCCAGTGTATGTGATGTATAAAGTGTATGTATGTGCTTTGCCTCTCCAGCTCCTACCCCAGTATATGTATGTGCTATCCCTCTCCCTCCCCAGTGTATATATGTGCTCTCTCATCTTCCCCTCCAGCTCCCTCCCCAGTGTATATAGTGTATGTATGTGCTGTCTCTCACCTTCCCCTCCAGCCCCCTCCCCATTGTATATAGTGTATGTATGTGCTCTCTCATCTTCCCCTCCAGCTCCTTCCCTAGTGTATATATAGTGCATGTATGTGCTGTCTCTCATCTTCCCCTGCATCTCCCTCCCCAGTGTATATATTGTGTTTCTGTCTCTCACCTTCCCCTCCCCAGTGTATATAGTGTATTTATGTGCTGTCTCTCACCTTCCCCTCCAGCTCCCTCTCCACTGTATATAGTGTATGTATGTGCTGTCTCTCACCTTCCCCTCCAGCCCCCTCCCGACTGTATATAGTGTATGTATGTGCTGTCTCATCTTCCCCTCCATTTCCCTCCCCAGTGTATATAGTGTGTGTATGTGCTGTCTCTCACCTTCCCCTCCATCTCCATCCCCAGTGTATATAGTGTATGTATGTGCTGTCTCTCACCTTCCCCTCCATCTCCCTCCTCAGTGTATGTTGCTGTCTCTCACCTTCCCCACCCCAGTGTATATAGTGTATGTATGTGCTGTCTCTCACCTTCCCCTCCAGCCCCCTCCCGACTGTATATAGTGTATGTATGTGCTGTCTCTCATCTTCCCCTCCATTTCCCTCCCCAGTGTATATAGTGTGTGTATGTGCTGTCTCTCACCTTCCCCTCCATCTCCCTCCCCAGTGTATATAGTGTATGTATGTGCTGTCTCTCACCTTCCCCTCCACCTCCCTCCCCAGTGTACATATGTGTTGTCTGTCACCTTCCCCTCCACCTCCCTCCCCAGTGTATATATAGTGTATGTGTTGTCTCTTACCTTCCGCTCCATCTCCCTCCCCAGTGTATATAGTGTATGTATGTGCTGTCCCTCACCTTCCCCTCCATCTCCCTCCCCAGTGTATGTTGCAGTCTCTCACCTTCCCCTCCCCAGTGTATATAGTGTATGTATGCATGTGCTGTCTCTCACCTTCCCCTCCATCTCCCTCGCCACTGTATATAGTGTATGTATGTGCTGACTCTCGCCTTCCCCTCCATCTCCCTCCCCAATGTATATAGTGTGTGTGTGCCGTCTCTCACCTTACCCCCCATCTCCCTCCCCAGTGTACATAGTGTATGTATGTGCTGTCCATCACCTTCCCATCCATCTCCCTCCCCAGTGTATATAGTGTATGTATGTATGTGCTTCTCTCACCTTCCCCTGCATCTCCCTCCCCAGTGTATGTATGTGCTGTCTCTCTCCTTCCCCTGCATCTCGCTCCCCAGTGTATATAGTGTGTATGTGCTGTCTCTCACCTTCCCCTCCATCTCCCTCCCCAGTGTATATAGTGTATGTTTCTGTCTCTCACCTTCCCCTCCCTAGTGTATATAGTGTATGTATGTATGTATGTATGTATGTGATGTCTCTCTCCTTCCCCTGCATCTCCCTCCCCAGTGTATATAGTGTGTATGTGCTGCCTCTCACCTTCCCCTCCATCTCCCTCCCCAGTGTATATAGTGTATGTATGTGCTGTCTCTCTCCTTCACCTGCATCTCCCTCCCCAGTGTATATAGTGTATGTATGTGCGGTCTCTCTCCTTCTCCTGCATCTCCCTCCCCAGTGTATATAGTGTATGTATGTGCTGTCTCTCACCTTCCCCTCCATCTCCCTCCCCAGTGTATATAGTGTGTGTATGTATGTGCTGTCTCTCTCCTTCCCCTCCATCTCCCTCCCCAGTGTATGTATGTGCTGTCTCTCACCTTCCCCTCCATCTCCCTCCCCAGTGTATATAGTGTGTGTATGTATGTGCTGTCTCTCACCTTCCCCTCCATCTCCCTCCCAGTGTATATAGCGTATGTATGTGCTGTCTCTCTCCCTCCCCAGTGTATATAGCGTATGTATGTGCTGTCTCTCACCTTCCCCTCCATTTCCCTCTCCAGTGCACGGTAGTCATTATTCCACACTAACAGATGCAGAGGGTACTTGTCCTGCGGCCCTGTGCCTGAACTCATCCTCCCCTCCGTGCTTTGCTCCTCGCCCTCAGGCTCCATCTCTCACAGCTCGGGCCGCCCCGGGACACCGGACTCTCACAGACAACTTTTCAAAACAGGGAAGTGCCGGGACACGCCCACCCGGGCCTACGGGGGGAGGCAATACAACTGTCACTAACAGATCCCGCGGGGAGCGGACAGTACGACATACACATAATAACCTGGAAGTGTAATGATTGAGGGCTGCTTTATGTACTTAGTTATAATGTTATGAGTCCACATATATCGTATAGATTTGTGATGATGTCACCCATGGGAGGTGCTGCAAATGGTATGGTCCACGGGCCGGGCCGTAACCATTACCACATAATGGGGGGGGGGGGGGTGACGTAACAGCTAGGGGTATGAACAGGAAGACGGGAATCCATACATGATATTGCATGTTACTGTATACGCCGACATCTACTGATATTATTATGTGAAGCTTAGACAGAACATGTGATTTCCACACACTTATTAATAACATGGAGGTGTTTAGTACCCTCCTTATTTTATGGTGTTTTGAACAGGCTCAAGAGGTTAAGCTGGACCACATATCCAAACAAGAATACACAGAACAAGTGGTAGCCTCAGCCATGCGCATACAACCTATCCGAACTAGAACAGCTGAACAAATACGTGTTCACACGGAAGCTAGCGAACTACAATCGCTCCCACCTCGCGTTCCAACACTCGTTCTGACTTTACTCCTAGACGTGTGGCCTGCACTGATAGGCCAGAAAAGAGGAAATCCCTCTACAAAGAGGTTTGACACGCATGCTTGACAGAGCCCGTCATAACACTCTAGCGTCAAAAAACGCAATACGGAAGGAAACCCCGCCCTCTATCAACCCCCACACACGTGATTGGCTGGCAGCTCAGTTCCGCTGCGTTTGTTGCAAACAAATAGCCTATTCCTGCGGCAGTGGGCGGGGCTTGGATATATAGACACAGACTGAGCCTTTTTATTGACAGCTGGTTGCTCTCACTTGTAATGTCACTTCATGTACTCTGAGACACTGAGCCCACAGAATGATCTCTTTACAGGGACTGTCACACCTAACAGGAAGTTGGTTTCATTTGAAAGAACATTAAAAGCTGGCTATACATTGTACTAGCAGTTTTTGTCTGCAGTAAATAATTTCTGACATATTTAGCATGTGTGGCTCAGAGTGCTTGATAAGAGTGGGAGAGTGGTCTAATTGCCAGATAACATTGCAGGTCTTTATTTGGACCTTGCGTGTTACATACACACCAGCTAGCGGTAGCAGGAGAAATCCAACTGGCCGCTAGTTGGCGCTGTCACAGTGTAAGTAACACGCAAGGTCCCGTTATTTTGCCCACTACAAACAGAGACAAACAGACTGTAATCCTAATTAGCACATAAAGCAGCTAATTAAAATTATCAAGGTTCTCATTGCATATAAATACAGCAACAACATGGAACTCGCCTGGACGGATTCACTTTGGGGGAGGTAACATATTGCACATTTACTTGCACTTCCCATTGAAACAGATACACTGATTGCTAAGGGAGGTGCTATAGACAGTAATGGAACTGTCCAGAACCACCAGTTAAAGGCATATCTAAGTTTCCTGGATTATGAATACATCTGATAGAGGAGAATCAGCAGTGTATGAAAACATTTTTTTGTGCCTGAAAAATACCAAAATAAATACATGTTTAAACTTACCGTAAAGTTTGCTAAATCTCTTGAGTTTATTAGCAGTTGATTTTGAGAGCCAACACACCTTAAAATCCCTGCTAAAATTAGCATAAAATTAATAATTGTTTTTGTTCAATCGGAGGCAGATAAAATGCTCTGGAGCACAGGATCATATAGGCTTAGTTCCCAAAACCACAACTCTCCCCCCTTGATGAGAGTAGGCAGTGCTGCTGTAAATTTCTGCATTGATTCTGCTTTTAGTTTGAAGGCTAGTATAGGATTAAAATGTATTTGAATGCAGCATTTTTATTGGTTAGTACCAGGTGCATGTGTAGGCAGCTCTGGGGGTGTGGAAACCAACATTTTTTTTTTTTAAATAAAATAATCTGTATGTGTTTAGAATGACCCAATGTAATGTGTGTTTCTCATATAAGCAGCATGTGTTAGATTAGAAAAAGGGAAAAAACGGAAACGTAGATATACCTTTAACATACTTTTTTGATTTTCTAGAATACTTTCCCTTTTCTCTGTTCTAGTTTTTAAAAAGAGCATAATTGTAAATATGGAATTTCAGTGCAAATATAGAGTAAACTTAAAAAATTGTTTTATATATTTTTATATATTCGCAGCCATAGTGGTCCTGGACTAATTCCTGCTTTTTTTAACCATCCACTCTGGTCATATATTGAAAATAAAGCTATTTGGAGATCTACAAAAATGCAAAATAAAAACATTCCCATTCTAAAAACATGCTGCTTAACAAATTTTTGTTGCATCTAATATTTCAAAATATCTAATAAAATGAATGAATTTTTCCTATTTTTTTTTAAATGAACAATCAGGACTTTGTGTTAAGTACTTGGGATACCATATTTTTCGGTAGATAACTTGCGTGGTATACATAAGAATGGTGAAAGAGGAAAATCAAATGTAATAATAAAACTAAGGTAGAAGTATAACTCATTATTTATTATACACAAACTATTAAAATCCCATAAATTCTTTATCAGACTCTACATTGAAAGAATCAATTGCGTTTAAAATGTATTTTGGTATTTGTTTAGTTTCCATTTCTGAAAATGTATCGTCATGTACTGTCACCGTCACCGTACTGTCACCAGACACTATTTCATCCCCTTCTGCTTTAATGAAACCATTCCTAACACAATTTTGATTTACAGCAGACTAACTTTCTACAATCCGTGCCAATATCTTTATACAATGGTCTCTTCTTATCATCCAGTTTTTCCACTTAGCCCGCAACTGGTCTTTAAATGGTTTATTAACCGCAATGTCCAGAAGTTGGAGTTTTTTAAAAAAAAGCCTGGAATGATGGCCATTTTGGAATATTTATTTACAATGGTTTTATTTCCGGTGTTATGTGAGCCCTACACAAATCCAACATTAACAGCGATTTAGGGTTGAAAAATGACATTTTTCTCTGTCGCCACACATTGTCCAACCAAAACTTCATAACTTCGGAATTTATCCAACCTTTCTCATTTGCACTGACAATGACGTATTTGGAATCGCAACCTTTCAGAACAGTCTTTCTTTTGAAAATCACCATCTGTGACTTTTAGTGGCCAGTTGTAGCAACAGAAACCTCTTTTAATCCCTTAAGATTCACAGTCCTAGAACTAGGCATATCAAAACTTACGGGAACCTCATCCATATACCCGAAGTGATGAGAATCAACCCCACACAAGTTTTCTCTGAGATACAAACAACATTTTGCCATTTTAGCTTCCCAGTCGGAAGGCAATTTTTTTCCAACACAAGTGGAGAACAGCACACTTAAAATGTTCCTCTTCATAAAGCCGAACATCCTTTATATCATCTTCTTGAGCAATTCTTTTTGACTCCTGCAACACACAGACTGTTAATATTCTCATACCTTTCGTTCTTTCGTTCACAACCTAATCATACAATTTTTTTTCAATGGTTGGCCACAAGCACCTTCTAAATTGTATAGCATGTTTCCGCTTGTGCAAAATTTTCAGGACTGTTTCAGCCTTTTGCCATTCCCGATCACTACTTTCTCCAACATTAAACAGTCTACCAGCTTCACGATTCCCTTTCTCCTTTGCAAATTCTACCACGGCAAGTTTAAACTGAACTGTGTAAGATTTTCTCTGAGAAATACTTCTGCCTTCCATGGGTAATTCAGATGCTAATTTTTAAAAGGAGAAATGAAAATCACGAGTTACTTAAAGTAAAATATAATAGAAAAATAGAAGCAAACAAATAATGATTTACTCTGTGAAATACTTTAAAACAAGATGTACAGAATGATGTAACTTTATTAAATACAATAAATGTTTACGTACCTTTCAAGCTAAATTATATGCATAAAAAGGGAACATTTTGGAAAGGATAACCGCTACTATTATCAAAGCATGTTTTTACAAATACTCGTTTGTCCTCGGTTAGTAACAGTCTGTACTTCCTAACTCTACCGTTAGTGTCATGCGCATTATCTATATATCCAAATGAATGTCGAAAAAGTTTGGGGTGCTCATTATACATTAGTTGCGCGTTAGCTACTGAAAAATACGGTACATTTATCTGTAGCTTCTGTCATGGTATTTTATTAATCATCTAATTGACTCAAGTACATGTAGCCCCTGTGTAACGCTAACCCTTTCAACACTGCTTCATTATAACAATGTTTTTGCCCACCATTCCCCGATTAACGCAGTGATTTATTATAACATTGTTTTTGCCCACCATTCTCTGATTAGCGTCCTGATATAACGCTGTTTTTGCCCACTATTCCCTGATTAACGCGCTGATTCATTATCTCTGTTTTTGCCCACCATTCCCCGATTAACATGCTGGTTCATTATGCAGGAATACCTTATTTAACGCTGTATATAGGTTCCAGGCAATAGGAGTGCTAAGAGAAACAGGTCTAAAAGGGGCAGTTTAACGTGGGGAAGATAGGGATAGGTGAACTCCATTGACATTTAAATGTTTGGGGGTTTAAATGAACTTCAGAGAAACAGCAAACATAACACTAACACAAACTGGACATTATAAGAAATATGAACAGTAAATTATTGATGTTGAAGCTTCTGGGTCATCCAGGATTCTGTTTTCTTTGGAGAAAAAAACAGTGTTATAGTGAATCAGAGCATTAAAAGGGGTTCGGCCAGGAGTGGCTGGAGCATAGGTGCAAATAGGCAGACCCCCCCCCCCCCCCAAATTATCAAACACTTTTATAATGTATTTTAAATTTATATAGATAATACAATTGAATTATACCTGTATATCAGCTTTCATGTCTTCTTTCATATGATTGTGTTAAAAATATGTATTTGTCACTTTAAATGAACCCTTTGTGTGCCTTCCCCCTTGCCTGGTGTCTCTCTCCCTAGTGCTGCAGTTTACAGTGTGAGCGTTGTGCTGTAACAAACTAAATTCACTCTCCAAGGAAATGTATCAATTTTCCTGACTGGCAGCTTGAAGCATCAACCAATCAGTGCTGCAGGCTGTCAGGTTGCTATGAACATCCCCTCTGTCCGCTCCCTCTGAGCGCCCCCAAGCCTATAGAGGCTTCATGTTATAATATGTCATCCGGAAGGCTCTATAAAGCCATTTATTCGAAACCCTCCCCACTCTGTTCCCGCTTTTTTCCCTGACTGATCCTTCTTGGCTGGACCCTGATCTACCCAACCTCAAAGTAAGTTTGCCCAACACTACACTACCCAATCCCCCTACTCTTAATAAACTCAGCCCCCCCCCACCTCTATACCTAGGCACCACTAACTAATCTATATATGCAGGCCAGTCCCCTACTAGGGACATTACAATCCCCCTGTAGGCCTTGCCATCCACATAACCCAAGCACCCACCCACACACCCACCTACACACCTACCCAGGCCCGCAGTGCCTTGGTAACCCCCAAGCAGACCCACCGGGCCAGGGACACCCCTGAGCACCCACCTAACTACCTACTGAGGCCTAGGGATCTTTCCATGCAGGCCCGCAGGGCTTGGAAACTACCCCAATCAGACCTGCAGGGCCTGGGGACTACCCCAAGCACCCACCTACCTACCCAGGCCCTCGAGGCCTGGGGATCCCTCCATGTAGGCCCGCAGGGCCTAGGGATCCACGCACCCACCTACCCAGAGCCTGGGGACCTACCTACCCATGCAGGCTGGCGAGGCCTGAGGATCCCTCCATGCCCCCCTATAGCATTGTAGGTCTATAAAGACCCCCAATTATATATCCAATTACAATAGAGGTCCATATTGGACCCTCATAGTTCCTAATTAATAATCAGATAAAAAAATAAACCAGACCCCAAACCCCCCCACACCATATTTTTATCCATTTTTTCCAAGTGACAGGCAATGTATCTTTAACATTGCAATTTAAAAAAATAACAAAGGATACATTGCCTGACACTTAAAAAAAAAAATAGGGGTGGGGGGGACATACAATTAGTAAAAACATACCTGCCCAATTGACCGCTCCAATGGGAACCTTCTGCCCTGGATATTGTGGCTCTCCATCTTGATTGAAGAATCCAGTCCTCTTCAATCTTGATAGAAGCCACTGATCCTCCTTTTGGCCCTTAGAAATAGGCCACCAACTAAAAAACCTGCTGCTCTATTATAAAAAATGTTTTTTTAAACCTAGCTAACCGAGCTCCTCCTTCAAGGAGCTCCCCACCAACTAATTGATTACTTCCCATGCTCTGCCTTTTATTCTAATTCCTGAAGACTCTGATTGGCTGAAATTCTGATTGACATTGATTTCAATCGATCAGAGTCTTTAAAAATTAGAATAGCATTTAGTCTGGGAAAATTATTTAGTGAGCCCTGTAACATGTACATATAACAAATAATAATTAGCACTGTAATATGTATAATAAATAATATTACAGATTAAAAATAAATACATAAAAATATATCTAATAATTCATATATATATGTATAAGAACATTTATTAAATGAATAAATAAATACATATGTACCAATTAAATATATAATAAACATATTACATATATTCTATATATATATATATATATATATATATATATATATATATATATATATATATATACATATAGATATATTCCTGGAATTATTAAATTTAAAAGTTCAAACAAAAACTTTATTGTGAGTTGCCTAAACCCGGCTTACTCATGGATTAAAAAGAAGTTAAAAAATAAAAGTATAAAGAAGAAGCCCTGTTATTGGATATGATAAGAGGAAATCCTAACTAGACTACCAAAAAGACTATACTCTAAAGAGTACAATAAGAATGAAAATAAATAGGGGATGGGAGTGATGAATAGAACATATGATGTGCAATGACCATAAGTTATGCAGTGGACAGAAAAAAGAGAGACTGCCACTGGTTGTGATACTGAAACTAGAATGGTAGCTATGTGTAAACACTTGTTATAGTGTATGGCACTGAACAAATGAAGGTAAGTGAAAAATAGTGGTGAGAACAGGAATAATTGACAAGATAGTGATGGAAGAGGTAGTAGAGAAAGGAGTTTATCCTCATATGCACAAAAAAATTGTAAATCATAGGATAAACAAAAAATGAATGGTATAAATCACCCAGAGCTTCTTAAAAAACTTTTATAAAATTTAAAATAGTGGTAATCAAGGCTCAAATGATATAAGGTCTACAAGGAGACCAATATTGTAGAGGGCTTATAAATGCTCCTGTGCAAATAGGAGATACTGACCAGATTATAGGTATACCAATCACTTGATCTCTGAAGGTCTTAATATTCCCCTTAGATCCCACTTATATAGTGATACAAAATGGATCTGGGGGTTTACCCTAATAAGGGGACCAAGAAGATACAGGTGTATATACTCTTATACAGATCTTTAGATAAGTCTAAGTAAAAAAATATATAATAAAGCCAAAAGGCTGTTACTTACTGCACTAGGATGCATGAAGCCTCTAGATCTTTGTACTTGTGCCTGATTGTCCACAAAATGATATGGCTGTCGCCTGACCGGTTTCGTTACCAGTATGGTAACTTTCTCAAAGGCTGCCACTGGATATTGTGGCTCTCCATCTTGATTGAAGAATCCAGTCCTCTTCAATCTTGATAGAAGCCACTGATCCTCCTTTTGGCCCCTAGAAATAGGCCACCAACTAAAAAACCTGCTGCTCTATTATAAAAAATGTTTTTTTAAACCTAGCTAACCGAGCTCCTCCTTCAAGGAGCTCCCCACCAACTAATTGATTACTTCCCATGCTCTGCCTTTTATTCTAATTCCTGAAGACTCTGATTGGCTGAAATTCTGATTGACATTGATTTCAATCGATCAGAGTCTTTAAAAATTAGAATAGCATTTAGTCTGGGAAAATTATTTAGTGAGCCCTGTAACATGTACATATAACAAATAATAATTAGCACTGTAATATGTATAATAAATAATATTACAGATTAAAAATAAATACATAAAAATATATCTAATAATTCATATATATATGTATAAGAACATTTATTAAATGAATAAATAAATACATATGTACCAATTAAATATATAATAAACATATTACATATATTCTATATATATATATATATATATATATATATATATATATATATACATATAGATATATATATATATATATATATATATATATATATATATATATATGATATAATATTTATTAGATCCACAGCAGAGACTGGAGTATCTGTACATAGGACGACAATAAACTGCACGCTCCATAGAGTTGGGCTTTATGGCAGAGTAGCCATAAAAAATGGCACGTTTCGAGTTTGCAAAAAGGCATGTGGGAGACTCCCAAAATGTATGGAGGAAGGTAATCTGGTCTGATGAGACTAAAATTGAATTTTTCGGACATCAAAGAAAACGCTATGTCTGGCGCAAACCCAACACATCACATCACCCAAAGAACCTCAAATCACGCACAGAGTGGTACATGTTTTGCTAAAGAATATCCCTGTATTTAGCACTATCCATCTTTCCCTCAACTCTGACCAGTTTCCCAGTCCCGGCTACTGAAAAACATCCCCACAGCATGGGGATGGTGTTCTTTGGGTGATGTGATGTTTTGGGATGGGGCCAGACATAGCGTTTTCTTTGATGGCCGAAAAGTTCAATTTTAGTCTCATCAGATCAGAGCACCTTCCTCCATACATTTTGGGAGTCTCCCACATGCCTTTTCACAAACACAAAATGTGCCATTTTGTTTTTTGCTGAAAGTAATGGCTTTCTTCTGGCCATTTTGCCATAAAGCCCAACTCTCCAGTTTCTGCTGTGGAACTCTGCAGCTCCTCCAGGGTTACCTTAGGTCTCTGTGCTGCCCCTCTGAATAATGCCCTCCTTGCCTGGTCTGTGAGTTTTGGTGGGTGACCGTCTCTTGGCAGGTTTGCTGTTGTACCATGTTCTTTCTATTTGGTTATTACAGATTTGATGGTGCTCCTGGGGATCATCAAAGATTTGGATATTTTTTTATAACCTAACTCTGAGTTGTACTTCTCAACAACATTGTTCCTTACTTGTTTGAAGAGTTCCTTGGCCTTCATGGCAGTGTTTGGTTAGTGGTGCCTCTTGCTTAGGTGTTGCAGCCTCCGTATATATGTAATGACAGATCATGTGACACTTAGATTGCACACAGGTGGACATCATTTTACTAATTATGTGACTTCTGAAGGTAATTGGTTGCCCCAGAGCTTTTTATGGGCTTCATAACAAAGGGGGTGAATACATACGCACATGCAAATTTTCTGTTTACTATTTCTAAAAAATGGTTTTATGTAAATATTTCTCTCACTTCACTTCACCAACTTAAACTATAGTGTTCTGATCCATCACATAAAATTCAGATTAACAAAACATTGAACTTAAGGCTGTAATGTAACAAAATAGGTAAAAGTCAAGGGGTGAATACTTTTGCAAGGCACTGTATATACAGAAAACTATTTTTTAGAAATAGAAAACAGAAAATTGGCATGTGGAAAGAACATGGCACAACAGCAAACCTGTCAAGAGACGGCCGCTCACCAAAACCCACGGACTGGGCAAGGAGGGCATTAATCAGAGAGGCAGCACAGAGACCTAAGGAGGAGCTGCAGAGTTTGGAATATCTGTACATAGGATGACAATAAGCCGTATGCCCCATAGAGTTGGGCTTTATGGCAGAGTGGCCAAAAGAAAGTCATTACTTTCAGCAAAAAACAAAATGAAACGTTTTAAGTTTGTAAAAAAAGGCATGTGGGAGACTCCCAAAATGTATGGAGGAAGGTGCTCTGGTCTGATAAGACAAAAATTGAACTTTTCGGCCATCAAAGAAAACGCTATGTCTGGCGCAAACCCAACACATCACATCACCCAAAGAACAGCAGCGGGGACTGGGAAACTGGTCAGAGTTGAGGGAAAGATGGATGGTGTTAAATACATGGATAATCTTGAGCAAAACCTGTACTACTCTGTGCGTTATTTGAGGCTAGGACGGAGGTTCACGTTCCAGCAGGACAATGACCCCAAACACACTACGTAAGCAACACTTGAGTGGTTTAAGGGGAAACATGTAAATGTGTTGGAATGGCCTACTCAAAGCCCAGACCTCAATCCAATAGAAATGTGTGGTCAGACTTAAAGATTGCTGTTCACAAGCACAAACCATCCAACTTGAAGGAGCTGGAGAAGTTTTGCAAGGAGGAATGGGCAAAAATCCCAGTGGTAAGATGTGGCAAGCTCATAGAGACTTATCCAAAGCGACTTGGAGCTATGATTGCCGCAAAAGATGGCTCTACAAAGTATTGACTTTAGGGGGGTGAATTGTTATGCACATTGATTTTTCCTGTTAATTTGTGCCATTTGTTGTTTGCTTCACAATAAAAAATAAAAAAACATCTTCAAAGTTGTGGGCATGTTCTGTAAATTAAATGATACAAATCCTCCAACAATCCATGTCAATTCCAGGTTGTGAGGCAACAAAACACGTAAAATGCCAAAGGGGGTGAATACTTTTTCAAGGCACTGTAAGTACTGCTGTTGTTAGTTAATATGACTTATGAACATACAGTAGGTATAGATGGAGAGTTACTGATCCAGATACCTAAAGATCATTGTGGTGGTTCTCTGTTGACTGGACAGGGTAATGAAATCCAGTTTGAAAATAAGTTATGATTTGTTTTATTCACAGTGTAAATTATATATAAAAAAAGTTTAATTTACACAGTTTTGTGTATCAATAAAAAAATGTTTTACTTATATTGTAGTCATTGGATGTAAAAACACTCTTGTTATCCTATCAGGCAAAGTTACTAAGCTGTAACATCTGCAACAGTTCTACATCTAGCCTGGGGACTTTCCAACCTAAAGATAAAGCATAAATAACACACCTGACCTAAGGAGCAGCTGAGTTTTTAATCTAGTTTAAGTAAACTGATGACATGTATGTATATGTGGATAAAAATATAAACGGCTTAGGAACCAGACAGTGTTTCTAAGAGCCTGGAAAAAAAGGCCTTCTTAGATAATTATATGGGGGTAGACACACAAACTAAAACTTAAAGGGCCATTTACTTCACTTTGTGTTCTTCATAGTGATAAAGGGTACAAAATTGTATGCTAAAATGATCTGTTTGTAAATTACTCTAATTACAGCTAAACATCTGAAGTTTTAAATGTATTGCTGCATACAAGGCTATTCTGACGACTGGCTGATACATGAATAATAACAGATTGCTGAGTGTAGTGTGCGTTATGTG
Organism: Discoglossus pictus; assembly: GCA_027410445.1. Lineage (NCBI taxonomy): Eukaryota > Metazoa > Chordata > Amphibia > Anura > Alytidae > Discoglossus > Discoglossus pictus. The sequence goes on along the minus strand of CM050163.1, from coordinate 403,480,334 downwards.
ATTCTCTATGTGAAGGGCTATGATTGATAATAGCTTTGCCCTGGACTCACTTTACACAACAGTGATAGATTTATTAATAGTTAATTTTGTTTTGTCTTGATCACTACACGGAGCACCACCTGAGCAGAACACTGGTCTGCATTTCTCAAAAAAATCCAGAAAGGCCAGAGAGCAGAAACCTGGTTTTTCTGCCGTAAGAAAAACAATAAACCAATTACAAGGTAATTTCTCTTCAAACTGGAACTATAAGCAGTCTAACGAAAACCTTACCGTTGACATGAATAGGGGGACACCTTCCAGTAATGCTGCAGCATGTGGGCTGTTTGTTATACATGTAAACACAGATTGTATTTTATTTTTCAGTGAAAAAAATGCCCTTATTTCAAAAATTCAAACGTGCTTTTAGGAGATCTTTACTGTGATGTGTTCCAAATTATACTATATTAAGTGGCCCTTGAAAAGCCAGACAGTCTGATTTCTAACAGCCTGGAAGGAAGCCCTTCATTGCAATGGAATATATATACAACACAAAACACAACTAAATACTTGATATTTTAACCTCCTTACATTCTCTCACCCTGATACTTAATATTTAAATGTATTGCTTACATTCTCTCACTATATAGATTTTGTATAGATCCGTATAGATTCTCCACTCTCCTCGCTGGTGTAGACACAAAATCAGAGTACATTGATTTGTCAGCTTAACTCCCAATATTTGAAAAGATCAGAGAGGGACGCATATTTTTTAAACCAGTCTACTTCTTAGAGATATTGATATGATTTAAAGATAACAGTAGCTTGAGCAAAGTATGAAAATATTTAGACTATATTTGCTTAATATATTCATACTGTTCTGAAAAAAGCACATTTATTCCCAAAGGAAACAGCCAAAAATCTCTCTTTCTCTGTGCATGTGAACCTGACTTGATAATTTGCAAACTATTTTAGAGAGTTTAAAATGAAAAATTAGCCTTTTCTCTCTGTTTCATCTTGCCTATGACTGTTGGTGTACTAGGTCCACTCATTTTTTCCATCTATACATCCTTCCTTGGTACCCTAATAAAATCTGTTGGATTTCAGTATCGTCTATATGCAGATGACACTCAAATCTACCTCTCTGTGGCAGAACTCACCCCTCTCTTCTAGCAAGTGTTGCCAATTGCCTCTCAAGCATACCCTCCTGCATGTCCGCCCACCATCTCAAACTCAACATGTCATACTGAGCTCCTAATCTTCCCACCCTCTACTATATTCCTCTGAAATCACTCACTGTTGACAATGTCATTATCACTCCCACCTCTCAGGCCCGCTGTCTAGGAGTTAACTGGACCCTTCCCTCTCTTTCATTCCTCACATACGAACAATAACAAAATCTTGTCATTTTTACCTAAAGACATCTCCAAAATATGTCACTATCTTTCACAAAACAATTTTACTCTCTAATCATATCTCGCCTTGACTACTGCAACTCTCTCCTCGTTGGCCTTCCCGTCACTTGTCTCTCTCCACTACAATACATAATGAACGACTCCACAAGACTCATCTATTATACTCAATGCTCAGTGTCTGCAGCACCTCTCTGTCACTCCACTGGCTTCCCTTAACCTCCAGAATAAATTTAAAATGATGGCGGTAATTTACAAAGTACTCAACAATAATGCACCCTCTCATTCCTCTGTTCTTCTCTCTAAATACACCCCCCACCCATCCTCTTTGCTCTGGTAATCACTTGCTTCTGTCCTCCTCTCTTATCACCTCCTCTCACTCTTTTACACTTTTCTCATGCTATTCTCTGGAACTCCTTGCCTTGCTCCACTAGACTACCTTCCTTCCTCAAAACCTCACTAAAAACTCATCTGTTTAAAGAAACGTATCACCTACAGCCTTAATATGCACACTGCATCTATCACCCAAACCGTTTAGCATGTAAGTTTTCAATCTTGTGTCGGTGCTTTAGGGAAAGCACCGTGTACAGTAGATTCTAAGCTCAAAACATGGCCCTTGACCACTTATTTGTAGATCCTCAGTCTCTGAAAAGGGTAAAAAGTGTCGAAATAAAGACATTGGTGTGGTCAGACAACTCGATGCTCATAATTATGATAAATGACACCATGAAAAGTTGAACTAAAAAAAATGGAGAATTGATCCCTCCTTGCTTAAAGATCAACTTTTTGTTAAAAGACGAGATATCCAATTTTTTTAAGACTAATCAAGATACGGTCAATTCCCCATCTATAATTTGGTGTGCCAATAAGGCTTTTGTGAGAGGATTATTGGTCTCTAAAACAGATCTAAGGATCTTATATATTAAACTAGAAAAAACATCAGTTCAAAATAAGATAAAGCCAAATAAGGAGTGCCAAAAATTAATCAATTCTTTAAATCTGCAGATTAAAAAAATATTACAAACACAAGTTGATAATCTCCTGTGGAAATATCAGATATCACTTTTTGTCTTCGGGAGTAAAACAGGGACATTTCTGGCTAATAAGTTAAAAAAACAACAAATCCTAAACAGAATCCTAAGGCTGAAGGGCCTAGATAATAAGTTATATTCTCATCACGATAAATTTACCAACATTTTTATGAATTTTTATAAATCCCTATACAACTTGGAACAGGATCCACTCCTTAGAAAACCAGACCTAGGGGATATTAAAAACGTTTTAAGTCAAATAAAACTGCCTTCAATTACGGTGGAAGAACTCGAAAATCTTAACAAAGATATTAGCAGTGAGGAAATTGTAGATGTTATAAAAAATGGAAAAAAAAATAAGGCACCAGGACTGGACAGTTTTGATTAATTATATTATCAAATATTTTCAAAAGAGATCTGCGACCATTTGGGTAATATGTACACTGTGGATCCGGAAACTACGCCGTTTAAAATGTATAAAAAAGAGGACTGTATGGAGATACTTGATATAAATGATATGTATGAATTATGGAATATTTTCATATTGCCTAATCATACCATAGACTATAATACACAATCCTCATAAATCAGAATATACTGATCCTCCTGTTAATACAGGATATACTGATAATCATAGGATTGTGAAAAAGCTTATGTAAAAAATGTAAGTATCTATATACATATAAAAACAAATATACATGGGAAGAGAATCTGATACCTTAGAAAATACTTTAAATTGACTGAAAGCGTGTACAATCTCTAGTAAATGACTCTATAAAGATGTCTACAGTGTCTATATTAAGGAGAGAGTAGCACTATTGGATAAGAGCAAAACAAAACACATATAGCAGCATAATATTATAACATGAATACAGCCATAATGGCAATATACTTGCTGTTCAGTAGTAAAGCTCTCCAATAAGGCTCTCCATAGGCTCTCTGTTACCACTGAGTAGATAGAGTATAAAAATAGAAAAATAGAGAAATAAATGAGCCAATATAGTAATAAAGAGAATTACAATCCAAAGAGTGTTTGAACTTAGCTTTTAGTAGTCTAAGGTTCAGAAAGTTGGAAAAAATGATCATTTCTGAACCGTAGACTACTAGACTACTAAAAGCTAAGTTCGAACACTCTTTGGAGTGTAATTCTCTTTATTACTATATTGGCTCATTTATTTCTCTATTTTTCTATTTTTATATATCTACTCAGTGGTAACAGAGAGCCTATGGAGAGCCTTATTGGAGAGCTTTACTACTGAACAGCAAGTATATTGCCATTATGGCTGTATTCATGTTATAATATTATACTGCTATATGTGTTTTGTTTTGCTCTTATCCAATAGTGCTACGCTCTCCTTTATATAGACACTGTAGACATCTTTATAGAGTCATTTACTAGAGATTGTACACGCTTTCAGTAAATTTAAAGTATTTTCTAAGGTATCAGATTCTCTTCCCATGTATATTTGTTTTTATATGTATATAGATACTTACATTTTTTACATAAGCTTTTTCACAATCCTATGATTATCAGTATATCCTGTATTAACAGGAGGATCAGTATATTCTGATTTATGAGGATTGTGTATTATAGTCTATGGTATGATTAGGCAATATGAAAATATTCCATAATTCATACATATCATTTATATCAAGTATCTCCATACAGTCCTCTTTTTTATACATTTTAAACGGCGTAGTTTCCGGATCCATAGTATCCAATTAAAGTTTTTTTTTTTCTTTATATAATCTTTTTTTTGATACAATAAGGGGTGTTAAGCACCCAGGATACTAGCTATACAGATCATTATTTTTTTCTATTATAATATGTACACTGAGATTAAAACAACAGGCAAATTAAGAGCAGAATTATCTAAAGCTAAAATAATGAATATCTTAAAGCAGGGGAAAAACTCAGAACTTAGTACAAGTTATCGTTCAATCTCCTTGATAAATGTAGATATAAAAATATATGCTAAAATACTGGCAAATATACTAAACCTTATTATACCTAAATTAATACATCTAGATCAATCAGGTTTTGTCAAAGGAAGACAAGCTTCTGATAATATTAGACTTTTGGTCGATATCATTTCAATTGCTAGGAGTAAAGACCTATCCTTGTTGACCCTGTCGCTTGACGCTGAAAAGGCATTTGACAGGGTCAGTTGGGGCTTCCTAGATGCAGTTTTGGAGCAATATGGTATGGGTGATTTTGGAGCTAAAGCTATCAAGGCCCTATATACAAACCCATCAGCGTACATTTCAGGACCAGGATATGAATCAGAGTTTTACCATTAGCGATGGTACATGCCATGGATGCCCCCTATCCCCCCTCCTGTTTATTTTATTTATGGAGCCTTTGGCAGAATCCATAAGAAACATTTTTTTGATCGAGGGAGTGGTGATAAGAGAAGAGGAGTATAAGATCATGCTCTTTGCGGATGATATTCTGCTAACACTCACCAACCCTCAGAGTTCATGTGTCAATCTGCATCAAATCCTCCACGAATTTGGTACATAATATATAGAAAATTTAATTGTGAAACCAAGAAATGCCTAAAACAACAATTTATGTATAACTGGAATTCTAGGTCAATAACACACTTGGGCCTGAAATTTTCTTTCTCTATGAAAAACTTGATGAGGGAAAATTTGAGCAACCTTTTAAAAGATTACAAAACATTACATCTGCATGGTCGGCCAGAATAGCTGCAATTAACATGTGTATCATTCTGAAATTAAGCTATGCATTTAGATGTATACCAGAGAAAGTCTCCAATAATTTTCTAAATTTGATTTAATCGTATATAGATAAGTTCATTTATTTGGGTAAAAAAGCAAGAATCAAGAAGGCAATAGCAAGTAAAAAAATTGAAAAAGGAGGTATGGGTATACCATCAATACAGGATATTCATGATAAAATCTTGATCTCAAAATTAATGGTTCTGAATATCCAGAGCAACAGAGCAATTTGGAAAAATATAGAAGATAATCTTTTGGTAGATATACCAATTCATACTATTATGTGGCATTCAAATATTGAATCTATCCCTCTTAGTAATTTACCGGGAGGACTTAGAGCCATGTTGAAATTTTAGGTCAAAATCAGATTAAAAAAACATTTAATTCATTTTCCTTCTTTGGCCTCGCCTATAGAAATTCTAAGAACTAAAGAGAACCATCAAACCTTTATATATTGGAAAAATAAGGGTATTAGTTAAATAGGAGATATGTACTTAAAAGGTAAACTAATGGATTTAATCACATTACGAACCAAATTTAATATTAGCAAGATCTCGTGGCTTGATTATGAATCAATAAAAAAGCTGATGTTGCTTTGGAAATTCAAGCCAGTAAATGAATACAGCCTATATAAGTTGGAGATCATGACGACTAAAGAGGATGACTCCAGAATTATATCGAAATGTAGTAGGGCAATGTCCGATTAACCTATTTTTATAAAATTGAGTGCTATTTTTGCGTGGGAAGCTGAATTACATTTGTCTTTTGAGCCCTCTTCTTGGAATAATTCCTTCCAATTAGTAAAAAAAATCAGAGATCAACACCTCTTACCTGGAATTATATTTTAAAATTACACAGAGGTGGTATTTCACCCCCAGTTTATGGGAAAATTAAATTTCCAACCAGATGATTTATGCTGGAAAGAATGTGACAAGAAAGGCACCACACTACATGTATGGTGGGAATGTGAAAAGATTAATACACTATGGGTAAAATGCTTCTCAGAAGTATCAAAGATCTGCAGTAAACAGCTAATAGGTACTCCCCAGATGGCCCTATTTCATATAGATATAGATACGGTAGCGTCACGTGAAAAAAAATGTAATTTCTCATATTCTCTTGATTGTAAAAAAACTACTAACAAAATATTGGTAGCAACCGATAATTCCTTCATGGAATGAAGTAGTAAATACAATAAAAATCAATGGGGAGATTATGAGGAAGAATTTTGAATTTAATCCTATAAATAAGGGCCTATGTGTAAACTGGGTATTATGGGATCAATATGTATTGTTAACACAAAGTGTACAGGAATATATTCTAGTTAAAAAAGGAAGGGGAAGAAAGAAAAATAGACAAGGTTAATGTATATTGATTCACTAGAACATACATGTGCAATATGAAAAGTAATGGCAGCTCTATGAATGTTTATGCTTGTATATATTATGTCTTTTTTGTTTTGTAAATTGTACATTTTATATGTAAGAAATAATAAAAAGATTGTAACCCCTGTACAGAGCAACGGAACATGTTGGTGTGCTACAAATAAAGGATAATAATAATAAATGCAGCCTTGGTTCTTTCCTTTTTATAGTCGCTCCGCCGTTATAGTTGCTCTGCAGAACCCCCACTTATAACATCTGCAGGCTCTTATTCATAATAGATGTACAGTGCTGTATAGTCTGTGCTTACAGGCCTTGGAATAGTGTACTAAAGTAATGCAACTTATATACCCAGCACATAATGCCTAAATCTATTCCTATGCCCAATATCTAACCCTACCGGACCCCTAAATCAACCCCTAGCCCCTAAAGCTAATCCCCATACTTTACCCCTAAGTCTATCCCTGGCCCCTAACTTTAAAATCTAAATCTATCCCCTAAATGCATACCCCTACATATACCCCCAAACATAACACCTAAATATAACCCTATGAACAAATTAAAGGAAATCTAGCCACTGCTGGGGGGGAATAACAGGAAGCCTTTCATGTTTGATGGAAGCCCCCATGATAAAACAGTCTGGTAATACATTTAGGCTTTTCTAGATAAAGTGCTATGCTCGTGGCTGACACAAAGAGGTGACTTTTTCCACAGAGCACTGATGTTAGTGGTGGGACATTCTTGTGTTTAGTTTATTAAAGCTGCCTGTTCAGTATTACATGTATGGGCCGCGTGCTCGTGCCTAGCAGGAAGAGTGGGCGCGCACCAGGACGCAGCGGCGGGAGCGCGCTGCGGTCTCTTGTTTGTGTCTAGATCTGGTAGGAAGAGTGCGCTCGCACCAGGCGGGAGCGCGCGGTGGTCGCGTACTCGCGCACTGCTGGCACAGCGGTTGTAGTGGGCGTGTCCTGCGGGCGGAGGGCGACTCTAGTGAGGCAGTCAGTACGGGTTGGGTAGCGGCGCTCAGTGGTCTGTTCCGCTCCATCCCGTTTTGTGCCCGGGTCCTTTCGTTATCCTCGTGCACTCTCACATACAGTCACCGCTGCCATGTCCAAGCGGCTGCGGAACCCGGAGCTGTGTGCAGACTGCAGCGTGCAGGGTAAGGACGGCTGTCACTTGGGGAGGAGCGGGGGTCTGAAGGGTTGGGGATCAGCGGGCGAGGCCTACTGAGAGAGGGGGGCTGAGTGAGACACATACCAGAAGGGCCACATACCGGGGGGCTAAGAGGGACACATATCAGGGGAGTCCTGAGAGGGATACATACCAGAAGGGCCACATACCGGTGGAGTCCTGAGAGGGCCACATACCGGTGGAGTCCTGAGAGGGATACATACCAGGGGGTGGCTGAGAGGGATACATACCAGGGGGTGGCTGAGAGGGATACATACCAGGGGGTGGCTGAGAGGGATACATACCAGGGGGTGGCTGAGAGGGACACTTACCAGGGGGGGCTGAGAGGGACACATACCGGGGGAGTCCTGAGAGGGATACATACCAGAAGGGCCACATACCGGGGGAGTCCTGAGAGGGATACATACGGGGGTGGCTGAGAGGGATACATACCAGGGGGTGGCTGAAAGGGATACATACCAGGGGGTGGCTGAGAGGGACACTTACCAGGGGGGCTGAGAGGGACACATACCGGGGGAGTCCTGAGAGGGATACATACCAGGGGGTGGCTGAGAGGGACACTTACCAGGGGGGGCTGAGAGAGACACAAACCAGGGGGGGCTGAGAGAGACACATACCAGGGGGGGCTGAGAGGGACACATACCAGGGGGGGCGGAGAGGGACACATACCGGGGGAGTCCTGAGAGGGATACATACCAGGGGGTGGCTGAGAGGGACACTTACCAGGGGGTGGCTGAGAGGGACACTTACCAGGGGGGGCTGAGAGAGACACATAGCAGGGGGGGGGGGGCTGAGAGGGACACATACCGGGGGAGTCCTGAGAGGGACACATACCGGGGGAGTCCTGAGAGGGACACATACCGGGGGAGTCCTGAGAGGGATACATACCAGGGGATGGCTGAGAGGGACACATACCAGGGGGGGCTGAGAGAGACACATAGCAGGGGGGGGGGGGCTGAGAGGGACACATACCGGGGGAGTCCTGAGAGGGATACATACCAGGGGGTGGCTGAGAGGGACACTTACCAGGGGGGGCTGAGAGAGACACATACCAGGGGGGGCTGAGAGAGACACATACCAGGGGGGGCTGAGAGGGACACATACCAGGGGGGGCTGAGAGGGACACATACCGGGGGAGTCCTGAGAGGGATACATACCAGGGGGTGGCTGAGAGGGACACCTACCAGGGGGTGGCTGAGAGGGACACCTACCAGGGGGTGGCTGAGAGGGACACTTACCAGGGGGGGCTGAGAGAGACACATAGCAGGGGGGGGGGCTGAGAGGGACACATACCGGGGGAGTCCTGAGAGGGACACATACCGGGGGAGTCCTGAGAGGGACACATACCGGGGGAGTCCTGAGAGGGATACATACCAGGGGATGGCTGAGAGGGACACATACCAGGGGGGGCTGAGAGAGACACATAGCAGGGGGGGGGGCTGAGAGGGACACATACCGGGGGAGTCCTGAGAGGGACACATACCGGGGGAGTCCTGAGAGGGACACATACCGGGGGAGTCCTGAGAGGGACACATACCGGGGGAGTCCTGAGAGGGACACATACCGGGGGAGTCCTGAGAGGGACACATACCGGGGGAGTCCTGAGAGGGACACATACCGGGGGAGTCCTGAGAGGGACACATACCGGGGGAGTCCTGAGAGGGACACATACCGGGGGAGTCCTGAGAGGGACACATACCGGGGGAGTCCTGAGAGGGACACATACCGGGGGAGTCCTGAGAGGGACACATACCGGGGGAGTCCTGAGAGGGACACATACCGGGGGAGTCCTGAGAGGGACACATACCGGGGGAGTCCTGAGAGGGACACATACCGGGGGAGTCCTGAGAGGGACACATACCGGGGGAGTCCTGAGAGGGACACATACCGGGGGAGTCCTGAGAGGGACACATACCGGGGGAGTCCTGAGAGGGACACATACCGGGGGAGTCCTGAGAGGGACACATACCGGGGGAGTCCTGAGAGGGACACATACCGGGGGAGTCCTGAGAGGGACACATACCGGGGGAGTCCTGAGAGGGACACATACCGGGGGAGTCCTGAGAGGGACACATACCGGGGGAGTCCTGAGAGGGACACATACCGGGGGAGTCCTGAGAGGGACACATACCGGGGGAGTCCTGAGAGGGACACATACCGGGGGAGTCCTGAGAGGGACACATACCGGGGGAGTCCTGAGAGGGACACATACCGGGGGAGTCCTGAGAGGGACACATACCGGGGGAGTCCTGAGAGGGACACATACCGGGGGAGTCCTGAGAGGGACACATACCGGGGGAGTCCTGAGAGGGACACATACCGGGGGAGTCCTGAGAGGGACACATACCGGGGGAGTCCTGAGAGGGACACATACCGGGGGAGTCCTGAGAGGGACACATACCGGGGGAGTCCTGAGAGGGACACATACCGGGGGAGTCCTGAGAGGGACACATACCGGGGGAGTCCTGAGAGGGACACATACCGGGGGAGTCCTGAGAGGGACACATACCGGGGGAGTCCTGAGAGGGACACATACCGGGGGAGTCCTGAGAGGGACACATACCGGGGGAGTCCTGAGAGGGACACATACCGGGGGAGTCCTGAGAGGGACACTTACCGGGGGAGTGGCTGAGAGGGACACTTACCGGGGGAGTGGCTGAGAGGGACACTTACCGGGGGGGTGGCTGAGAGGGATACATACCAGGGGGGCTGAGAGGGACACATAGGGGAGCCCTGAGAGGGAGACATACCAGGGGGTGGCTGAGAGGGACACTTACCAGGGGGTGGCTGAGAGGGACACTTACCAGGGGGTGGCTGAGAGGGACACTTACCAGGGGGTGGCTGAGAGGGACACTTACCAGGGGAGCCCTGAGTGTGACATGTATACCAGGGGAGCCCTGAGTGTGACATGTATACCAGGGGAGCCCTGAGTGTGACATGTATACCAGGGGAGCCCTGAGTGTGACATGTATACCAGGGGAGCCCTGAGTGTGACATGTATACCAGGGGAGCCCTGAGTGTGACATGTATACCAGGGGAGCCCTGAGTGTGACATATATATATGTCTGGGTGTGTTTAGTGCTAGGGTTGCTGTTTGTGGTGTGATGACACCTATTTGGGATGATGGATTTAGGGTTGGTGGAGACAATTGCACACATTCAAACCTGGTGTAGCATATATGTCTCTTATGACACTGGATTGTACATGCTTATGTATAAATGTTAGTACCAAGACATTGTTACTTACAAGGAAAATGTCCAATGGTTTTCAACATTCGGACCCGTTTGCTGCTTGCTCTCTAGTAGTTTTGTAATGTGTGGGGAAATAATTTCATGTAAGGCACATGATGATTTTAAGGGATTAAATCATAATTACAAATGTAAGCATCTCTTGATTGTGAACCCAGTAGGATCATAAATAACCTGCTTTTAGTCCCAGTATATTAACTGACGAGGCTTCTTTTTGGGTATGACGATAGATGGGGATTATTTGTTAATGCTGTAAACAAGATTACAAGATTTTGATAATCTTTTCATTTGAGCCAATCTGTTTATGGGTCATTGCTATCAAAGTTAGGATATCCAGCTTTCTAAGTCTGGTGACTCTCTAACTAACAATGATTAATGCTTAGAAATAAATGTGAATGTTAGTTTTCTTCAGAATACAATTAGTCCGTTACCTGTATTTATAGATTAGAGGTAATCTCTTAAAACCACAATATATGTTGACCACTTGAATTAAATCTACAGGTAATGTGAGATGGATCCATGATTACATCTCGGATGTTTAAGGAAGGAGTCAGATTGCTCAAAATGTGTAATACATCAAGTGGGAGATAGATCTCTTTTGAACAAATCTACAGTCAAACATTGCATCTACTGGTTTCTATTTACTACTGTACGGTGGAGGGCTTCTATCGCTCTTTTGCCACCATATTATAAATGATTGTTGTGGTGAACTACCTACTCATAAGGTCCACAACACAGGCTGAGATCCCACTCCATTCTGATGATAGCCAGTAAGCTTGAAACAGCTGTACATGGATAGGATTCTCAGCTTGTGTAAAATCCAGCCTTGGCTTAGCATTAAAGTTGTGTAATGTAGCATGCATAGGCTTAAAGGAAGCCATGTTTGAAATGGGCTATGGATTGAAGAACAAAAGCATTTGTGGACAGATTTGCATGTCCCTGTTCAGCTTCCCAGAGTGCAATGTAATAACTGTTTTTCTCAGAATTCTGAGCTGGAAGCAGGTTTTTTAACTTGCTTTAGACATTCAAATGTGAACACAGATGTTCTTTGTATTTATTACACACACAAACACAATGTTTATGTACATAAAGTGTTCATTTTCTTAAATGCACGTCCTGTATTTTGGGCCATGTGTGCTTGTTTTACCAGAATATTATATGTAGATCTTCAGTTCTGTTGTAATTGATAATTGTCACTTGTAGATTTATTGCCTGTACTTGGAAAACCAGCTTTCCTTGATAGCTACTTATTATTGTGATATGCACACCCTGCTGACTAAAGGATGCATATAAAATTATTTGCTTAACTCACACCAGAAATCTTTATAAGATAGCGACATCCTGTCTTCCTGTTTCAGTACAACTTCTTTTCTTTTGAGTGGCTTAACAGCAATAGAAACAAATATGCCCATTTTTGGATTTTTTTTTTTTCGTGCAGGAGGAACTTGGGCAACACACAGCAGTATGATAACGAAGGGACTTTTAAGTTTGAAAATAGTAGATTTTTAAAGTTGTATTTATTTTTCTATATTCATTGAATGTGCAATCTATTGTTAGACTTATACAGTCCTTTTCCTGTCTTGACTTTCTCAGTGAGTGTGTTCTTTTGCAATGATTTATTTATCTTATTAAATACATATGCATAGTGATGCTGCAGGTAGATATATTTGTTAAGATGAACACTAATTAGTAAAAAAAAAACAATTTGCATTTTTGGCAAAAAAGAGAATCTTGAAAATAAGTACTGAACACTTGACACATCCACCATTTGATATATCACCATTTTTGCCCAACACATTCCAATTAACACTCATTTGGTGCTTGTGTATCACTCCAAAACACCAAAGCCATGAAAGGAGACTTAAAATCGAGTTTACCTGTGACTTGCTGTATGTTACAATGGACCATGTTTACCTCTGTTGAGTTTAGCACTGGGTTTTCTAAGAACACATCTACAGCATTAAATGGGGTGCGATTGTAGGTTAAGTTGGAAGCCCCAGTATTATTATTGTTACAGTTGGATAAAATTAAGGACCCAAGCAGAATTTGTTGCAGTTAAAAGAATATTGATAAACCAAATGTTAATTTATGAAAAGTTTTGGCCCATCTGTGGTTTCAGGCATACTGCTTAAAAGTAGTTCCTAAAAAAAAAGAAGCAAATTGCAGGGAAAAAGAATACCCACATGCAAAACAATAGAGAAAAGTGTACACACAGTCCTTTCTGCTCACTTGCATTATGATTATTTTGGAGTTATAGGGGAAGTGACTTCAGAGCTTCTCTATAATGGCTTTGCAATCCTACTGGGTGCTACTTGAATGCTAGTGAAGAGGACAGAGGTGGAAGAGGGTTCAGCTTTCACCCCAAATGTAATTAGTGTGGCAGGAAAACTGACAAACAGTTCCTATTAAATTAATGAAAATATTATATGAAATTTACGAGATAGCCACACTTTTTGAGGAGTCATGAAAGGGGGATATATATATATATATATATATATATAATAATTATATACTAAAAAATTGTAGCCAGCAGTAGATGATTTTTTTTTTAGAGCAATGCCTCCCAGGATATGTCAAGCCTCTGGGTCATCTGCTACTGCTCTCAATGAGGTATGGATCATGGGGATTGCAAATCTAAATTGCCACCATCTCCTTTTCAGAGCAGCCTTCCAATGCATTGTATGTGCATTTTAAAGGACCATTGCCGTGTCATATTTATAGATTTCTCTTTGGAAGATTTTAATAATGGACAACATTTTTTTATTAATTACTTACAACCTTTGAATTTAAACTATTATATTCTTTTGCTTTTAATGATGATGGGTATTTTGTCTTTGTAGAAGGATTGGCAACCTGGGAAGAGTATATTCAGTTATATTACAAATAGCTCCTTTAGAATAGTACTCCGTAAGGCTCTATAGGATAAACCGACCCTCAAGTTAGAAAGGCTGTAAGATGACTTCGGTTATGACACAATCTAAATATCAAACTTTCTCTTTTCTTGAATCCGTTTATGTTCCAGTCTTGCTTACCTGTTAATATTCTTGTTTTGTTATATACTTCAAAAGCATAATACATTTTTTTTTACCAATTTGTGATGATGATTTAAAGGCATATGTAAGTTTGCTGGATTATGAATACATCTGATAGAGAAGAATTAGTAGGGTATGCAAACATTGTTTTGCATGAAAGAAAATAAAAAAAAGTAAAATAGGTAAATAGTGGGTTAATATTGCTCCCCTGATGCTGCATGCTGGATGTGTCAACATAATAATTAGTGATTTTTCGATATTAATAAAAAGTTTTTTATAAGATGTGCTGCATACACATAAGCTGCTTTTTGCATAAGGATTGCATGGAAGTTGTTTTCATTAGTATGCTTGTCAGTGTTGGTGATCAATAAACATCTCTAAATTTTGCGCTAATGGATGGATATCTGTTGTAATATAATCTTACAGGGTTTGTTTATCTAAACAGGACTTGAGTAATTGGAAGCCTTTTCACTGACTCTTCTGATTTTTAAGTCTATGCTCTATGAAAATCCATTGCATCATTGCAAAACAATTCTGGTTTTGCATACTTCTGTCTCGTATGACTTGTGACAGCATTGCAGTTATATTCCTTAAACCAGTGGTTACTTAAAGGGATATCTAAGTTTCCTGGATTATGTATGCATCTGATGGAGGAGAATCAGAAGTGTATGAAAAAAAAATGTTTGCATGAAAATAAGCATTTGAAAAGACTTACCTTGAAGTTAGCAAAATCTATTGTAAAATCAAGGTTAACACCCCGTCCAATTTGTTTTGGCCAATCCGGTTAGAGAAAGATTTCAGACATAGCATATACCAGCAGTGACAACACTGCTCTCCTATTGGCTGTGGTGCAAAGCAGCATGGGATATGTCAGCAAAGGAGCCTGGGAAAGTGTATCACTGACATGTGACAGGAAGCTGCAAGGAGGAAGCTGTAAGGAGATTGGCCGAGCAAGCAACAGCAGTGGGTTAATATTGCTCCCCGGGCGCTGCATGCTGATTGAGGAGGCACCCTGGGGGTGTCAACATAATCATTAGAGGGGTTTTTAGATATTAATAAAAATAAAATGTTTTATGAGATGTGCTGCATACAAATAGGCTGTTTTTTTCCTACAGAGTGCAGAAATGTATTAATCCAGCTCACTTCGATATCCCTTTATGGATAACACTGTGTGAGACAATTTCAGATTCCATGTCCTGTTGAATGAAAATGCCGCCCCCCCCCCCCCCCCCCCTTCATTCATACTGTTACTTTTTTTTTTTTTTTTTATTCTCTGCAGATTGAGAGGTACTTTAGTCCATCTAGTCCAGGGAACTAACTAGATTAGTTAGGAGCCAGCCTAACATTTTTGGACCCATATTACTGACTATATATAGAAATATACGTATAATAACAAGAGGTTTAGTACAATTTTGGAGCTGTGGCTTCCTGGCTTCTACAGTTTGTGAATTGTGATCTTGTATGGATTGACTGGATATATTTAAAATAACTTCTTCACAATCTTAGATGTTTTTTATATATGTGTTCTATTGAACATATACTACTATTCTCAAGACCTCTCACTACAGAATACCAAGAGGTCAGGAGACTGAAGACACATATTTGACAATAGTAGTGTATATTTAAAATACATTTTTAGCTTTTTGCTTTTTAGGCTTTACACAGTTTTAAAGTCTTCTCTTTTTTTGAACATTTACTAGATGAATATAGAGAGAAAAAACTGTAAGTAAAGAAAAAAATCCAATATACTTCCTTACCTGTCCCCTCACCCACTGTCTGCTGTTGGAGTTTATCTAATGGTTTATTTTTGCTAAATAAATTACACCAGGTCACATTTTTGTCTCTTTCACATTTCCTGTGACTGAACACCAGGTATCGGGTGATACTTGGCCTTTATAGTTCCCTAGTAACAAAAACTTTGATAGTTAGTAAAGTTAATTGTAATTAAAAAAAACATAGCAACTTCAGCTTAAATGTATATGCGAGTGAGCTGGATTATGAATGCATCTGATAGAGGAGAATTAGTAGTGTATTAAAACAATAGTTTGCATGAAAAAATACAAAAATAAACATTTAAACTACCCTGAAGTCTGCTGAATTTCTTTCATTTGCAAACTGTTTTCTATCAGTGTTGACACCCCTGAAAATCCCAGGGAAGATTAGCATGACTAATACATTGTATCTTTTTTGTCTGTAAATTGAGCTGCAGCTTTCCCTTAGATTTCTGTAATAACCAGAAAAAGGTCTGTGTCCGTTCATTCACTGATTGTTTTATCTACATCCCAGGTGAAACTTCCCCCAGCCTCAGTGATTTGTCCATGTGTCCCCCCAGCCCAAGTGAATGGTCCATGTAGACCCAGCCCCAGTGAATGGTCCATGTAGACCCCCCCCAGCCCCAGTGACTTGCCCCATCACCTCCCCCAGCCACAGTGACTTGCCCCTGTGATCTCCCCCAGCCCCAGTGAATTTCATGCACTCACACAGACACACATGCACACCTCTCTTCCTCAAACTTTGCAGTCATTGCAGGACCATAAATCAAGCATAAATGCTCATTCGCCTAAAAGACAGATTAGAATAGGAAGAAGCTGAAATGTTTGGTTTCGGTACTATTATAATTTGTCCGAATTTATCAAGGATAGGGTGAATGTCTAAAGAACAACCGTGTAACAGCTCAAGCATTTTTACTTGAATGTTGATTTTTATGGTCCTTTAAGGATCTTTAGTTTTAAGGAGTGTAGTAGCATTATCTAGCTGGCTGCATACAGCATTGCTGATTGGCTGCAAAGCTGGGTATGATCACATACAGGGTTCGTTTTTACAGAATCGAACCCTGAGAAGCCTAGTTCAATCCTGAGGGTGTAAACATCACCTGCAACAGTTTAAAAAAAAAAAAAATTTAAATGCAAAGTTAAAAAACAAACAAACAGTGCATGCGAATAAATGGAATCATACACTACTAATTCCTCTCTATCAGATGCATTCATAACCAAGCTCACTTGCATATACCTTAAAAAAAACAGTTAACTTATCAGGTAAATCTGCCTCCAACTAACCCTCTTGTCTGCACTCCCTATGATATAAATAAGGTGTTGTTGGCACAGCTCTGTCTGGGAAACTGCTCTAAATTGATTTCAGAATAGTCTTAATAGAGACCAGCTTATGTCTGGCAGAGTTCATTTGTTATAGCTGATTATTACTAAAGAAAGTAGCCTGTAAAGAACATTTGTTTTTTCCAGGGTGCTTCTGTGTATTTAAATTACTCTTAATGCCTGTTAGACCTGCTGGACAGATCTTAATCACTTCATAGGGGTTGGAAACCAGCAGCTTAAACTAATTGTTTTTATTCTGCATAACCAATTTAGCAAAATCAGAAAATTCATCAAAAGGTCGTTGTGAACAGATATCACATTTACACTGTAAATCTCTAGCTTATGAACTGCATTCTGTTAAGCTTGTGCCTGAAAATGTAGCTTTGCCTGCTAGACTGAGCCACCTCCCCCAATTGACCTTATATGGGATGGAGAGCAGTAGCAGAGTCTCATCTATACATGTTATTATTATTATTACTAGTAACTTGCCTGTCAAATGAAAATGACGTTAATAAAATTGTAAGGCTGGCAATGCTGTTTGCCACACAGTGCGAGGATTTGTGCCCTCTGAGCCCCTTCGGCGCTCATTGCGAGCCTCTTTCCCTCGTCTACTGCCTTTGGGTAAGAGTTTTTGCCTTGGGGTAAGTCTTATTGCTTAGGGCTCGTATTTACGTCTTTTTATATGACTTTTGGCCTCTTTTTTACCTCCTTTGGCGCTCATTGCAGCCAAAGGAGGTAAAAAAGTGCTTCAACGGCTCACAAAGCGGGACAACCCCACAAACGTGACCAACATTTTTACACTGACAACTCCTATATATGATTATCAGCCTTGTAACGCACCAACATATTCCATAGTGCTATAGACAGACAAAAACAAATTTTACAGTAATTTCAAAAGCGTTGGTCCCTTCTGGATCTCTCCCTTGTCGCGGTGAAGGGGCTTGAGTATTTCCATGTAGATGTGAGCTATACTATGTAGGGTCACCCAAGATGAGCAGGGCAGGTCATAGCAGTCCATTGGAGAAGGAGCTAATATCCCACTGCAGTATATTTGCCTCATGGATTAGCACAATCAGACAGAAGATGTATCTGGCTGTGGTCCATAAGGGCACAGAGAGTTGGACACTACTGAAAAACTAAGCAAAAAAGAATGGAGGGCCTTTTTTTTTTAGTTTAAAATCAAGCATACATAGTGCTTTTCCTAAAGTACCTAACAAACTATTTAATGTTCAAAAAGGTTTTCAGCACAATAATAATAATATATTTTAAATAATTGAATAGGAATGTTATTAAGGATCAATACCTAATTTCAACATCTAATGTAGCTTTTGTTTTTAGAGCATTACAGTACAGTTTAATTACAGGCAATAACCACTTGAACACATGTATAAGAGAGTGCTGTGTGTTGAACAAGAAATAGCAGGACCATTGCAAACATTTTCAAAAGGCAGTGGACTGTCTAAATATGGTATAATTTAAAGCTATATGTAATTACAAATGCTTTATCAACTGAATCAACTTTAAAAAAATATACATTACAGCAAACTAACTTTAATTTTTGGAGTTTATTTTACTGTCAGTAAGCTTTTCTTATCCATTCACAAAGATTCATATCATCTTAATGATGCAGGTGACTGTACCCAAGACAGTTGGCCCAATATCAGTATGGCAGTGATCTTGGTTTGTAGGTGGATCAAAAGGTATGACCGACAGTTCCAAACGGCGAACTTCATTGTTTATGGTACAAAAATGTGTACTTATTATTACTTATTTTTTCAAATATACCATACCGGAATCCTCCACCATGTCACTTTAATTGAAAGACATGGGCTATAAAGTATTTACACCAGTTCTTCATCAGTCTTTAGACATTTTATTTGTCCTTAAGGAACTAGAAAAGCATGAGCTGGCATTTGCTGTTCAGCATAAAACAAGTGTAGGAGTCTAGATCTTACACTTAAAGTGAAACATCAGATGTCCAAGTTGTTTCAGAAATGACAAATACATATATAATTGAATGTAAATCATTGTTTAAAATTTTTTTTTTTAATGGGAATGTTCGGTAGTTGAGCTTAGAGTCAGTGTGTGCATTGCAATAGATGTGCAAGCAGCAGTAAAGCAAATCTTTAGCCAAAAAAATAGGGTTTAAAAATAGTTTTAATCACTAATGCCACTGCTGTACCCTTCCCTACCTTAAAGCTTTACTGAAAGGAAGAAGAGGAAGATTTCAACTGCAATAACATTACTGAAGCCTTATCAAGAAAGACAATTTACCACAGTTAAATTCTTCCATTTCCTTTTGGTAGTACTCAGGACAATGAAATACCGTATTTTTTGCCCTATAAGACGCACCGGCAGATAAGACGCACCTAGTTTTTAGAGGAGGAAAACAAGAAAAAAAAAATCTGAATCAAACACAAATACACTTTACACACAGATACACACCTACATTACACACACATATATATATATATATATATATATATAGATATATATATATATATATATATATATATATATATATATATATATATATATATATATATATAGATACACATACATACATATACATACACACATAAATATACATCCACATACATATATACACACACATACATGCACACATACACACACATACACATACTGCAGCATTTGGGAGCATTTGGGAGCCCTTGACCCTCCCTGACCCTCCTGATCCTCCCTGACCCTCCTGATCCTCCCTGACCCTCCTGATCCTCCCTGACCCCCCTGATCCTCACCTTTCTTCTGATCTCTGCCATCTTGATCTCACCCCAGCGCTTCCTACCAGCACTCCTCGTGTACTGCAGCGTTGCGTGTGTGACGTCACTAGGACGCACCGGCCGACGCGATGCTGGTAGGAAGCGCTGGGGTGAGATCAAGAGGACAGAGGCAGTTTGAAAAGGTATATTCGCTGTATAAGACGCACCAACTTTCCTCCCCCAGTTTTGGGGAAGAAAAAGTGCGTCTTATACTGCGAAAAATACGGTAGGTGGGAGGTGTACAGCAGTGTCATTAATAAGGTAATCTGTGTTTTAAAATATATTTCTGGCTAAAGCTTTGATTTGCTGCTGTTAGCACATTACATATATAGTTGTGAGCATGCGAGCCGTTGCTGATGCTTGCGGGCTCGCGCAGCGAGCCTGCGGCCCTTGCGAAGCGAGGGCCGCAGTAGCCAGAAACTGCAGACCTCGACAAAAAGTACAAGACACGTGTTTTGCGTGTTTCTGGTGTAACTTCACCAGAAACAAGCAAAACGACACAAAACCGCTACGGATATTCCGCCACAGACACATACCACACATTAGCCGCCATTTTAGAACAATAACTTATACAATCCGTAAGTACACAGCTACGCTAATGGATTTGTCTCGCGCACGCACACTATTACACTGCACACATTAATCACGCTTACACAGCAGCTCCACAGCACTAATGCTGCAGGAACATCAAAACAGATTGCCAGCTCTTCAACACAATGCTTCCTGCATATATTACTTGAAAATAGGTAAAGTATATTAATTTATTAATGTATTATTTATTTGATTAATTTACACCAAACAGCATTAGCTCACTTACAATTTCATTGCCGTAATTTTTTGACGGGCAATTCGCTACTATTTTTTATAATATTCAATAATGGTGCACTAAAAATAGCCACATTTTTTTTAACAACCAGTTTCAATTATATTGAGTTATGTGTATTTGTTATTTCTGCAATAACTAGGATATTTGATGTGCCCTTTAAGAGTAACTACTACAAAACACATTGCTTTGTGTTTTTTTTTTTTTTTGGTGACTCATAGAAGAACATGATCATATTCCTGTGTTATGTTTTTGTTTATATTTCCTTTTATTCTGGTTCACTTCCTTTGGTTGTTACACATGCTTTGAACAAAATCTACCTAAGAAATGCTTACATTTTCTTTTTCTAAAATGTTAGGATGGTTTTATCAAACAATACAGAGTGGCTCTCTGCGTTATGAAACTGCACAGTTTCAGGTTTAATTTTACATTGCTGAAAACAAAGGCTATTGGAAATACCATCCTGGTTCTAAATAGATGCTGTGTAACAACTGGATGTACATGTATAGTCATTAGGATATGGACTGTCTTTCTATCGATCGATCTATCTATCATTCCCTGGCTCCTGAAAAAAATAACATTTGTTTAGCTACTTTAAATTATTTTATTTTTTATTTATTTTTTTTGGAATACTGTCCTAAAGAATTGGTTGTCCATTTCGACATTGCATTGATCTTTGAAAGGCATCTGACATCTCAAAATCAGAGAAAATCTTTATGGGACATATAGCAGTATTAATAAAGTATTGAGTGCAAAACATGTCCCAGAAGTCCTTACCCAGCTATGTCAAACTGACAGGCCGCATCCATCCCACTCCATCATTATGTGTGTTTAGTTTCAATGGAGTGAGGCTCATAGCTCCCTAGAGTGCAACCTGTATCCTTCACTTTTCAGCCCTTTTAATCCGTCTGGAGCTTCCTTGCTAGTAAAGGAAACCATGTAACCATTAGTGAGTTTGACATTTATGAATATTATAATAGCTTTGTTTTGGGAAGTGGTAGAAATCTGTTGAGCGGCTTTTCTTTAATACACAATAGGAATTGTTCTAAAAGCAACAGAAGTATAAAGTTGCTTGGCCTGAATGGTTTTATAAAAGTACATAGGTAACAAGTGATATGATAGGTATAAATTCTAAACATTGTTATTCGATAGTAAAAATCTGTAAATATAATTTTGTTTAAATCTTTCAGACCCCCGATGGGCATCTATAAACCGAGGTGTCCTTATATGTGATGAATGCTGCAGTGTACACCGGAGCTTGGGTCGGCATATCTCACAAGTTAGACACCTTAAACACACACCATGGCCTTCTACACTTTTACAGGTAAGTGTTTTTGTTCTGATTCAGTGAATCTTGCACATGGTCATTGTAGTGTATTTTGTAGCAATGATGCCTAAATATAATGACTAATATTTATTTCTGTGGAAATCATATTTGTAAACTGCAATGGCATTTGGTAAATCAATTATTAAATATTTGGATATCTATATTTAATAAACCAAAGGAGAGCTGGCAGCTTCTAAATACTCTATGGAAGGGTGTCTGTCTACAGTGCCTGTAGCTGTCACTGATGGAAAGCTAAGAGACTGAATTTTAATTTTGGGGCAGTTAGACTTTTATGCTGCAGGAGTTTTTTCCTCTGCACCATCTTAAAGGGATCCCTGCTTTGCATTGCCTCTTCTCGAGTGTGCCGCTTATGCAAACAAACCTTGGGATCTTGTTAAGGTTTTTATAGGATAATTCCGCATGGGCAATGCTCGCTGTGGCTGGAGGGATCAGAAGCACTGACCAAAGTTAAGCGGCTTAAAGCTAATTTTGACATTTTCTCTGTGCGTCCCAAATTTTTCTTACTCTGAAGCTGTCTGTCCTTGAATATAGAGTCCAGCTGATATGCTGCAGAAGATTTTTCTTTTGCAGTAGCAAAAAGTGGGATGAGCTCATGAGACTACACCTCAATTGGGTACTGTGCCAAAAGAAATGCTACATTGTGTTGCTTGTTATCAGGTGTATGTTCCTTTCACTGTGTATTTAGTTGCTAATTTTATTGTTGTTGCGTGTGCCTGTCACCTGATTTATAACATGTATTTAACACGTTTATTTTAATATTAAATTGTAGGACAAGCCATGGATTTATAAAACCCTGGAGTCCGAGAGCAACGGCTCCTAAAATGTTACTGCTGGCTCCTAACTTTTTAGTTATTAAACATATATTTCTATATAGGATTCCAAAGCTGGATAAAAATATCTAAAATTCAGGAACTAGGAAGACTTTTTATAGGAGCTGGCAGTACAAATATTAGGAGCCTAGGCTCTCGATTAATCTCCCCCCAGTATTAATCATACCTTGTCTCCTCGTTTTCAGATACTTTTGTCAGCCCCTGGGATTAAACTAATTTCAAATCTTTAAATGTGCTAAAGCTATGTGTTTTAGAATGAAACACCTGTTTTTGGTATTTTAGATGGTGCAGACATTATATGGCAATGGTGCTAATTCCATATGGGAACATTCATTGCTGGATCCAGCATCCATAATGAGTGGGAAGCGTAAAGCTAATCCACAGGATAAAGTACAGTAAGTAAAGCATTTTAAGCTCTTGTTTATGAATAAGGTCTTGTCTAACTGATCAGTGCTTTAATGATAATTAGCCGTTATCATCATGATTGTTTCTTGTATTTCATAAACATTGGTTTCTAGACTATTCCAGTGAGCCCTAAATATTTGTGTGATTTATGTTTGTTTATTTTTCTATCTTTTGTTGCTATATGTCAGTTTTTATTTGTAATATTCAACAGAATATAATAGAAAAAATTATTTAAAAAAATTATATTTAAGAAAAAAATGATTTGCTTCATTAGCATTGACTAAGGTTTCTTGTATGGTGTTATACCTTTTATATTGTTTTTATGTTAACCGGAACCAAATGTTCACCAATACTTACATGCTTAATTTCTACATAAGTACCTCCATGTACATTAAGAAACTAATGCCAAGTGTCACTCTGTTGTTACTTAGATATTATAGAGATGTAACTAATTCCTTCCTTTTCCTTACTGCCCCAGCCCTCCCCCTTCTTTTTACTAATCCGTTAAACTGACATTGTAGAAATATGACAGATAAAGTGCTGTTTATCATATCTGATATTGCACCTGTAATGAATGTGTTCCAGTGTACGCATTAATGCATAGAATTCAATAACCTCTTATGTGGAGAAAGAAAAGTAAATAAACAATGATCCAAATAAAAAAAACAAGTGATCTAATTGTCTTAACTGTGTTACATCAAAATCCTGACCTGTCTGGGGATCTGCTAGGAGAATTTTGAGAATCATTGCTTTAGTTATCACCATCTATTGTTCATGTGGTCCTGCTCTGATCTGCAGAATATTTGTGCGATACTATGTGATAAACTACATTTTGGCTAATTTTGCACTGATTTGAATAGAGTATATTTTAACTGCCGATAAGTTCCTCATTAATCTATAACTGTGATTATTGGTGACATGTTGATGCGTTCCTAATGACACGTGGGTAAGGTCTTGGGGACCTGCACCAGTCCTAGAGAAACACTGTTCTACAGCAATATGTTTTTCAGGCTACCAGTTGATATGTAAGCGAACAATATTCTTGGAATGTGGTGGTGAAAAAGTGGATAGCCATCAACATGCATTAACACATCTTACTGTCTTTGAATCTGTTTTAGTTTAAATCAAAATTGTTAAATAGATCAGGAATGGGCAACAATCTATGGAGCCAGCTAAAACATTTAGTCAGTGAGTGCATTCATGTAAGCATATTATTATACTCTTAAAATAATAGTTATTGACTCATTTTTTGGTCTTGAAGAAACAGATGTACCCACTGTAAAAGTATGCTCTCTCTAATGTGTATTACCTGCAGTGGAAGATATCATTTGGAATGCACAAAATAACAGTATGTAATTGCAAATTGCCTAGTATATAGAAAAGGCAGTGGGGGTTCTATATATGCTAAAGCTAAATGGCTTGACAAGTTATAAAATTAGTGAACGCTGCTAAATGTCTGAATTGATTCCTAAATAGTAGTAATATAAATATTCAGCTATGAAATTAGTCTGTACTACATCTTAAACAGGGATAGCATAACATGTGTTTTTCAGAGAAATCAAAGTCTGTCTAATAGTCTGCCCACATGCTGTGGCATTACTGTAAGCGATCAGGTTGCAGGGGTGTGTGTCCCATTCAAGTCCATGCTAAGACTGCTTATGTTTGCAGTTTGAAGGAAACAGACCTGTCATTTTTGTAAATTCTGCCAGAAAATTCATGTTTCTGGTCTCTATTTCAGAACAGTTCTCTGTGCTCCGGTGCTTTCCATGTAGAGCTAAAAAGAAAAAAATATATTTAACCCTTAAAGGTATATCTAAATTTCCTGAATTATGAATGCATCTGTAGAGGAGAATGAATAGTGTATGAAAAAAATACCAAAACATTTAAACACTTACCTTGTAATCTCTGTCAGTAGAAAGTGAGGGTAAACACGTCCTCCAAACCCAGGATAAATTAGCATAATGTGTTTTGGCCAATCAGGTTAGCTGAAACTTTTGAATTAAACTCTGGGGTTCCTGTTTGTGCTGCAAAGCAGTTTGGGATATGTAGTGTGGCACTGTTAGGTGCTATAGCAGCAGCACAGGTGGGAGTCATATCCAGCAGTGACTTGGGGGCTGACATCACTGCTCTCCTATTGGCTGAGGAAGAAACTGCAGGTGAATAATGGGTTAAAATTGATGCCCTAATGCTACATTCTGATTGGGTGGGCATCAGGGGCCTGTATAGACACCCCTGGATGTGTCAATATAATCATGAGAGGGATATTTAGATATTAATTAAAAAATAAAATGTTATGAGATGTGCTGCATACAAATAGGCTGCTTTTTACTTAAAGAAAGCTGAAATGTATTAATACATGAAACTTGGATATCCTTTTAAATACAAGAGGACAGCTATGGTTTAACTAGTCTGTGGAATTTAGTCCAGGAAAAAAACTGCTATCAATCACTGTATTCTCTATAGACAATCACTACACCGCTCACTGCTATCTAATTACTCATGCAACAGCCAGTAGGCAATATATACTTTGTGTGTAAACAGATATTTTATTGTTTTTATCTAAAAAAGATAACTTTAGCATATAATCTTGTGCTCTTTTTAAGCAATGAGGATCACTTGCAGTGAGGTAAATGTAATTCCAAGTATTTGCCTTCAAGCTTTACCTCAAACTGCTCTTTTCCGTTTGTGAAATTGTTCCTATAATTATGAATTGCATGAAAAATTAAATGCTGTCAAAAAAAATATCTGTGAGAGGGACATACATTTATAAAAAGTAAGCACGCTGTGTAAAAAAAATAAATCAATAAATACAATTTTATGTATCTGACATAACTGTCTGATTTTTGTATTCTGTCTTTTTTTCTCGCAGCCCCAACAAGGCAGAATTTATTCGAGCTAAATATCAAATGCTGGCGTTTGTTCACCGCTTACCATGTCGGGATGATGATAGTGTTACAGCCAAAGACCTTAGCAAGGTAAACATTTGTTTCCTAATTATGTATTGATGTTGCTTGTCATCCACAAATCAGTTCTGTTGTGTCCTATTATGTAAGAAAGATCAAAATACTGGTTTCTAGCTCACTGATCTGTGAAGGAGAAATCTGTTCACTGTAATATATGCTCCTACCCAGTGGAACAATACTGTCTGATTATGTTTCTTCGTTAAAAGCTCAGAGTATTGACTTTGAATTTTGAATATGTTAACCTGTTTTTATTGCAACACAAACCATGAAATGATAAATACTTAACATTCAGGGCCAGTACTTTTCTTTGTTGCCTTTCTCTAATGTCTGTTTTCTGGAAGTACAGTATAGCATTTTTCATGCTGGAAGACTGTTTTGTATTTCAAATTGAAAGCTGTTATTTTTTTAAGCTTGTCTGTGCCAATGTAACACCCATATATTAAAGAGACACAGCAAAGGTTCCAGCTATTTTATCATTTAAAGCTATAGGGAAGTATCTGAAAAGTTAATTGACAGACAAAAATAACAAACATCTATACAGGTGCAAGAACTGATTTTATGAGTCCTGTATGCTAATGAGCAGCTTAGAGTGTGTGCTAAGAGTGGGCTCTAACTGCAAGATAACATTTGGGGTCTTTGTTTTGGCCATTGCAGAGATGGACAGGAAGACTGTAATCCTAATTAGCACATTAAAGCAGCTAATGAATGTATTTGAGCTCCTCATTTGCATATAAATGCATTGACAACAACATACAATTAATAAATAGCACAACATAAGCTTGTTTTTTTTTGTCTGTTTTTGTATTTGTGACAGAGTCCCTTTAATAACATTCAGTTGATCGACTAGTTTTAAATTATACTGTATCTTGGACTTTTTTGTGTCCTTTTAATTGTAATGGTGGCACATTGTGTACAAGAATACCAATACCTGTTTAAGAAAAACTTAGTATATGTGTAGAGTATGTAACAAAACAACCACATTGGCAACTTCTTAAGCGAATAGTGTAAGTATACTATTAGAGACCTATTTTGAGATTTTAAAAGTTTATGCAGAATCTTCTTTAGGAGAATCTTTATTTTTAATAATTCCCTGCTTGCTTGTGTTAATATGGGTATGTTCTGCAATTTGTCAGTGGAATGAGGGGGGAGAGAATGTGTTTTCTCACTGATAATTGAGATAAGACACCCCACACATGCCCATAAGTAGACTGTTTCAATTCAATCTGCAATCCTGAGTTGTTTGCCTGTGCCCACTAAACAAGAAGGACCATGTCCGCCTCTATACCAGTTATGACATGGGGACCTTGTGTGTCCCTTTGACACTTCCCCCAGCCTGTCCATAAAATGGGAGAGCTGGTCCCCATTAAGAATTCTAAGTCTGTCTGCAACTAGTAAATCACCTCTCTTACATTCCAAAACATTTCCTCATAACCTGTATCTCTATTGCAAATTAATCTATGAGCATCAGGGAGCTTAGAGGCATGGTGGCTGACAGGTTTGCCTGGAATGCTGTGATCCAAAGTGTCACATGGAGTTGGACATGACTGAACAACTACCCCCTCTCTTCCACAGTGATTTTACCATTTAAAAAAAAAAGTAAAACAAAAAGCTAAAATCCATTGTGTGTCCATTTTTAAGGTCTAAGGCCATGTATGTGACCCTTTAGTGAAATGGTTTGCCTATCACTGCTCTATATACTTGCAGAGTCTGCTTGAATTTCCAGCAGGAATACCAGAATGTCTCTAAGAATGCTTTTGCTCTTGGATTACACAGTTGCTAATGCTGTTAGTTTGTTACATGGTTCAGAAACATTAATTCATTCTTTAGTGGTCCTTTAAAAGTGTTTCAAGTAATATTTAAGTACTTTAACATTTTGTGAACCACTCAATTACAAGCAGTAAACAACCTTTGGGATTTAATAGATACAAGTCTAAATATACAGTGCCTTGCAAAAGTATTCACTCCCCTTGACTTTTTACCTATTTTGTTACATTACAGCTATAAGTTCAATGTTTTGTTAATCTGAATTTCATGTGATGGATCAGAACACAATAGTCTAAGTTGGTGAAGTGCAATGAGACAACTATTTTTTAGAAAAAGAAAACAGAAAATTGGCATGTGTGTATGTATTCACCCCCTTTGTTATGAAGCCCATAAAAAGCTCTGATGCAACCAATTACCTTCAAAAGCCACATAATTAGTGAAATTATGTCCACCTGTGTCACATGATCTGTCATTACATATATACAACTTTTTTTGAAAGGCCCCAGAGGCTGCAACACCTAAGCAAGAGACACCACTAACCAAACACTGCCATGAAGACCAAGGAACTCTCCAAATGAGTAAGGAACAATGTTGTTGAGAATTACAAGTCAGGGTTAGGTTATAAAAAAATATCCAAATCTTTGATGATCCCCAGGAGCACCATCAAATCTATCATAACCAAATGGAAAGAATATGGCACAACCGCAAACCTGCCAAGAGACGGCCGCCCACCAAAACTCACGGACCGGGCAAGGAGGGCATTAATCTGAGAGGCAGCACAGAGACCTAAGGTAACCCTGGAGGAGCTGCAGAGTTCCACAGCAGAGACTGGAGTATCTGTACATAGGACGACAATAAGCCGTACGCTCCATAGAGCTGGGCTTTATGGCAGAGTGGCCAGAAGAAAGCCATTACTTTCAGCAAAAAAACAAAATGCCACGTTTTGCGTTTGTGAAAAGGCACGTGGGAGACTCCCAAAATGTATAGAGGAAGGTGCTCTGGTCTGATGAGACTAAAATTGAACTTTTCAGCCACCAAAGTCTGGCGTAAACCCAACACATCACATCACCCAAAGAACACCATCCCCACAATGAAACATGGTGGTGGCAGCATCATGCTCTGAGGATGTTTTCCAGCAGCCGGGACTGGGAAACGGGTCAGAGTTGAGGGAAAAATGGATGGTGTTAAATACAGGGATATTCTTGAGCAAAACCTGTACCACTCTGTGCGGGATTTGAGGCTAGGACGGAGGTTCACCTTCCAGCAGGACAATGACCCCAAACACACTGCTAAAGCAACACTTGAGTGGGGAAACATGTAAATGTGTTGGAATGGCCAAGTCAAAGCCCAGACGTCAATCCAATAGAAAATCTGTGGTCAGACTTAAAGACTGCTGTTCACAAGCGCAACCCATCCAACTTGAAGGAGCTGGAGCAGTTTTGCTAGGAGGAATGGGCAAAAATCCCAGTGGTAAGATGTGGCAAGCACATTGACTTTTTCTGTTATTTTGTCCTATTTGTACAATAAATAAAAAAATTAAAAAAAAGTTCAAAGTTGTGGGCATGTTCTGTAAATTAAATTATGCAAATCCTCAAACAATCCATGTTAATTCCAGGTTGTGAGGCAACAAAACCCGAAAAATGCCACGGGGGTAAATACTTTTGCAAGGCACTGTACTTTTTTTTTTTTACTTAAGATGCTTTGTACATTCCATGTCAACACAGGAACCTGTATCTGCTGTGTGTAAAGTAGCGTTTGTCAAAACGGGATATCAAATGGTTGGATTGGAGTGCTAGTACTTTTTCAATGTAATGTGTTGCCTTGACTCTTTCTAATCTACATTTCATATTTCCTTCAGCAACTACATTCAAGTGTGAGAACTGGGAATCTAGAAACGTGTCTGAGGTTGTTATCCTTGGGGGCACAGGCCAATTTTTTTAATCCGGTAAGCAATGCTACAGTTCATTTGAAAACTATCATCACAACGATGTTAATTTCACAATGTTTCACAGATTAACGTATCATACACATTTGCTTCTAGTACAATACACAGCTTTTGTAATTACGTTGCTTTTTGATTGTAACATCATTAATATCGGAAAAACAATTGCCAAAAGCAGTGATTTAATCTACAATTTTGAAGATACCTTTTTAAATCTATTGTTCTTTGCTTTATTATTTCTGCTTTTCTTACAATGTATTTGAAGTACCTTTCATACTTTCAAACTATAGTTTAAATGCTTCTGTTAATATGTAAAATGCAACCTACAGCTAATTTCTATTCCACTGCAAGTGTGAACATTTTATAAATAGAATATGGGAATGAATATCAAATTAATATTTAAAATGTTTTCATGAGCCATGCATAATAATAAAACTAAGTACGGAGTCAAAACCAAAGCCCTAGTTGATATAGTTAATTTATCCAAGGTTCCTTACAAAATTACAAAAGTTGTATAGCTGCTATTCTGGTATATACAGAAGAACAAGAAAAGCATATATTATGTAAGGTAAAATTAAGTTTGCTTCCTCTTAAAATATTGAACTTCATTCTATCGTAGTTGCAATATCTGAATCCTGATTTATTGTAAATATATGTGCATCTTGTTTTTAATTAATAGTATGTGTCCATGTGTAATATTGTAGTGAATGTAAATCTAGTCTCTGTTTGCCTTGTAGGAAAAGGGCAGTACACCTCTTCATGTTGCAGCCAAAGCTGGGCAGATCCTACAGGCTGAGCTACTTGCAGTATATGGAGCTGATCCCGGCACACCAGATTCTGCAGGAAAAACGCCCATTGACTATGCAAGGTGATTGTATTGCATGGAAACTAAAATGTTGTGCATTCAAGAAGATTTTATAGTGCTGTCTTTCCAAAAATAACTATTTTCACTTGCTAGAATTTTTTATCCTGATTTAAATTAAATGTGCCAGGTATATTAATTATGAACTATGTTATGTGAGCTATTTTAACAGTTTGTCTAGACAATGAATGAAGCCTCGCTGTGCTTTTACAAGCAAAGCACTACATGCATTCCACTAAGAGCCTGCTACTTCCTGAACCAGTTAGAACATTTACTGTGAAAGCTGAAATTAAAGATTTTTTTTTTTAACCTGCACACACATTTAGATAATAAATATAATTGGAACCCATGTCCCTTTAAAATCATTCTCCAGAATTCAATTATATTTCTATAGGAAAAAGTACCACAGGATTTGGAATGTTCCTGAAATATGTGTTGGGTGTGTTATCTTTTATAAAACATGATATACATTTTTCATATTAAAAATGCTTATTTAAAAAAAAAAATAAAAAAAATGTGCTTTAGTGGATATGCCTTTGTTGTACAGGTGTCCGATTTCAGAGACATTCTTAAGATTCTTGTTCATGTTGATTTAAACATGGGAGTAGTAGCTGTTCGTTTTAGGATGCCATAATTTCAAAAACTACAGTTCGATTTCTGTTTATTTTTTTTCTAGACTCCTAGGAAGACATAAATGTGCAGTATCTGTTTATCGGTTCCTGCTTTACACATTGCTTCAAACTGTTTTGGTGTAATTGAAAAAGATATAATATTTACAATTTTGTTAATTTCTGTTTTTTATTTTTATAGGCAAGGTGGCCATCACGAATTAGCAGACCGTCTTGTAGAAATACAACACGAGCTGACTGACAGATTAGCTTTTTATTTATGTGGGAGAAAACCAGGTGAGTGAATATTTACAGGGAATCCATAGCTAAAGGCCTAGATTTTATTTTGGGAACAAGCATCCAGTGAACATTCCTGTACAATGAGCTCATTGCTGTTTAATGAGACAAGGGGAATAAAAAGAATAGTAGCTTGCTTAAGTATTTATATGTATGTATGTATACCAGGAGAATATTAATGTATTCATTATGAGAAATTCTGCTGGTCATAAAGTGAATCTTGTAATTTTTGAAATGTGTTCCTTTTCAGATCACAGGAATGGACAGCACTTTATTATACCACAAATGGCAGACAGGTAAGGATAGGAATGCATTATATATATATATATATATATATATATATATATATATATATATATATATATATATATTTACTATTTTACTTCTGTTTGTTTTTCTTTAAGAATTATATAATAAAATGTATACAGGTCTCATTAAAGGACCATAGAAAACAATGTTTATTGCATCTGAAACAGGGTATTTGATAATGTTTCACAGGTACTGGAGGAGAGTAAACTGATTTGAACGAATAATTGCCATCGGAGCAAATATCCCTTCAACATGCATGTTGAATGAATCCTGCAATGTGGCCAGTTGCTATGCAGACCTTTGTTTACATGTGTCTGCTGCCAAATGCAGCAAGTTATTTAATTTATTGTGCTGCTACTTCAAACCACGATTTAGCGTTGCCAAGCCTAAAATGTCATACTGGTTCTCATAGGTTACCCTACCATTATTTTGTTTATGATTGCATAGTCTACTGTTAGATAAGTTAACACATATAGGGGCAGATCTTTTTATTTTGTTCTCATCACTACATGGGCATTATTACAAAATAAATCACTTTTTCCTGGATAGTTTTTTTCTACCTAGTTTGTTACTAATTGGAAATGTTGTTCACAATATTTGTATGGCTCAAAATGAAGTGCTCTGCCTTTCTACTGTAGTAGCATTAGATTTGGTTCTTCCTACTTAAAACAAATCATTAAGTTTTTTTTCTAAATAATTTGACATTTGTTTTCTATTCTTCATATGTGAAAGAGCCTAGCACAGTGTCACTGAAGAGGCATGTGTTTGTTATCTCTGTAGGCTACTAAGATCAAAGTGTTGGAAATAACATTCATGTTTATGAATTAACATTTTATTTCAAAAGGCTTTAATAAGCCGTGACCAGCAATGAGCTCAGCTGTTGAAGAGCTCTTGTTTTTAACATGATATAAGAAATAGACAGCTGCAAGACAGCTGCACAAAATCCTTGTAAATAGCATCTTTGTGTTGTACACTTCTTATGGAAATGTTGGAAGATTTTGTTTGCATGTAAATTGATGCACGAATAATATGAATTTTGTTTTATTCTGCAACATTGCCTATGGAAATAAGACGACTGTAAGTAATCCTTTTTATTAGGGCTTTTTTATCAACATATCACAAATGTTGCATTTAAATATTTAAGTTGTTTGACTTAATGGCATATTGCCTTAACCCTATGTTTTATTTTTTTTAAAGCACTATAATTGTATGTTATTACAGTTTATGTTAACAAATTCTAAAAAGGGTGGCAACAACTTTTTAGAATTAATTAATTTAGTAATTCAGTATGTCATCATCTTCTCTAAAAAAAAAAGCTTAATTTTGCCCTATTCAGTATTTACTAGGTAGTGAGAAATACACATCTAGCAGGCCCAGTGATTGATTACTATTCTATGTAAACAGTACAAGAATTAACAAAATGTCTGCTCACTGTGCATGGATTACTTTAAAATTAATTTGACTTCAATCCTTTGATGTACTCTTAGTATAAAAATAAGCTTAATTAATTGAAGATAAAATTTAGTAGGTGAACAAAAAGGTTACTCCCCTTCCTACATTTCTGGGGGGAAATTCTCTAATGTGACTATGCATTAAGACAGTCTGTGAGTAGGTAGTGAATCTGTGTGTCTGTGTGAGTGAAATGTTTTTGTTCCAGCCATTAGTGCGGTTTTAATGTGTCGTTACATGTTGTACTTATTTTTTATGTTCTGTAGCAGTCTAGACTTATCAGAACTGGCTAAAGCAGCAAAGAAGAAGCTTCAGTCTGTGAGTAGAACACTTTTTATTAAAATTCTTATTTATGGTTTTCTCGGGCATTAGAAAATATTCTATTCTAATGCAAGTAAGAATGGTGGTACTTCCTCAGAAATGCTGTCAGAAAACATAACCAATAGTGTGTCAAATTAATATACTCCTATATACAGAATGTAATTCATATTGGATTTGGAAGGCCTCCCTAGTACAGCTATCTCATTACATTGTATAGAAAAAGCAGTAGGCTATATTCATTTTATACTACTTTTTCTTTACCACTCAAAATAAGAAAGTTTTAAAAAATAAACAAAGCACCATTCTGTTAATTGATTTTGAATATTTTCCATCTTTACCTTTCTAATCTTTCCTTTCATTAATAACACTTGCTTGTTTCTGGATAGATACAAATATCGACTCTAAAATTTGAGAATTTCGGGTAAGATATTTGATCAGTGTTGAAGAATTTAAACTACAAGCATCGATATCAAAAACATATATTTTTAGATCGAAGCTATGTCTAGAGTTACCTAAAAAAGCTCAAACCATAAAGCCTTGCACCGAAAAAGAGGGGATATGTTTAAAGATAAGAAATCAATGAAAAAAAAAAAATGTGATTCAAAGTATTGATTAATTCAGTGCTCAAATAACAATCACTTATAGATGTGCCACCCTCTTAAACTTGGCTGAATTCTGCACCTCCATCTAAATGTGTCTTGTGTACACTGTAAAGCATGCATATTTATTGAAAACTTTGATATGTTTTGAAACTCCAAATGGCATAAAAGGTTCATATTAGACAACATTTTATAGGAAATACTTGTGGGGCATTATAAAACATGAAGTGCAATTGTGGAAGTATTTACATAGGAAAAACAAAATATAGGCTCAGGTGTCGAGGTTTGAAACATGTAAATGATTCCAGAAATGTAAATAGAGTTAATTTTGGCTATTCTAAATGCTTAAAATTTCTACCAATTGAATGTATCCCCGTCAACAGTTTTTATATCCAAAAGGATATATGCAAAATAAATAATAAATACATAGTTGTAATAAAAATCATGCATGCATCATCAGATTAGAAGGCAAAATGAATCTAATTTAGATATTATTCAATGTCAGCATTTAAAATACTGCTATATTGTAGTTTTATATCCAAAGGTTTAAACAATATATAGAACTATCAAATTGCCCATCAAAAAATGATGGGCATAAAAGTGTAAACCAGGCAATGCTGTTTGCCACACAATGTGAGGCTTTTGCTTCGCTGAGCACCTTCGTCTTTCGGTGCTCATCGCGTGGCTCGTAATGAATGCAAACCTTTCCTCCTGCCTACTGTACGGGCTGCTTTACCTGCAAGTTTTGTGCATGGGAATGGCATGTGTCTCTTTCCACCCCCCCCACCCCCCTTTCCCTGTGTGCTTCTCCTCTGTGTCTGCTGAATGTTTGTATGGTGCTGGCTGACTGGCGTTAGTTTTATTTTCAAAGACCTGTGTGCCAGGCGTTGTATTGTCTAAGTCCGGCATTTTTGCGTTGTGTATTTTCTAAGTCCGGCGTGCCTGGCTTTGCTCAGCCTAGTTTTTATCCAGTTTTGGATTTTTTGCGTTTTTCGGCCGCCATTTTTTTTCTCGCTTAGCCGATTTTTCGAGTGACGAAACACAGTAAATTCGGCCCAAATTCGCTTGCGACCTCACTCCCAGGCATACTGGCTCTCTCCCCCTGTGCTGTGTGTGAGTTATTTTTTAATTTTATTTTTTATTATTTTCCTTGTTTTTCGATTTCTGCGGTTCGGCCGTTACATTAGTCTTTTTGCGAGGATGGATTTTTTTTCTGCTCCCGAGATTTCGATCTCTGAATTTTTTTCTAAGTCCCACGTTCCTCAACTGTTTGCAGCCTAAGTCCAGCGTGCCTAAACTGCCTTTGGCGCTCCTTTCAGGCCAAGTCCCCTGTAATTCAATGCCTCAATGCTCCTTCGGCACTCATTGCCTAAGTCCTCCGAGCTCGGAAGGCCTCAATGGCTCACTTTGCTTCGTGAGGCTCATAAGCGTGACGACAAATCTCAGTTTAACAATTATAATACGTGATTCTAGCTATATACTTACTATAAACACAATATGAAATATGTAATAATTGTTCAAGATCTAAATCAAAGTTGGTTAGTGTCCTGGTTATTTTGGGTAATTTAAAAAAAAAATATTTGATAAGTGCATATTCATTAATTAAATTTCAATTCAACAATGAGCACTGAAATTAAACATGTTGAGTTAATTTATAATTTAATCAACACATGCAGTGACACCTTAAATAGGAAAGAGAGAGCATGACATGGGTGCCCCTGTTGAGACCACATGACCATTGGTTCAAACGTGTAGAAAGGCCACTTTTGATGTCATAGTTGAGGGTCAGAAGACCAGGGACCTCCAGCATGGAGCAAACACTTTGTTAATTTTAGGGAACACGAGGGATACTTGAAACTAGCAGCTTTACTATTCAGTTAAAAAAGCTTACTATCCATTTGCAATGCTAAGCAAGATATAAATGGCACTTTATTACTGTGTGAAAGCTGTTTGTGGAGACTGGAAATGTTCTGATATCTGTTTAGAAATGAGAAGTTGTGTCAGCAAAAAAACAGCAGTTTTATAAACTGCAGTACAATATGTACACTTACCCTGAGGAAACGGTTTCAGAACTTTGCAACATTGCTATATTTATCATCCTGATTGACTCACCTGAAAGGATATATTCAAATCCAGGGTGCGGCCCTCCAGGACCGAGTTTGGACACCCCTGTACTAAAACATCTTCAACTCTGTTACCAATTGTTACTGACAAATTTGCTGTATATAAACTGTATTGCTATTCATTTATTTGCTTGAGATCTGTTCCTTGCATAATTTATATTTAATAATTTACTCTTTAATAGTATATATGCTGGACACGGAAAATTGCTATATACGTTAATTATAACTCACTCCTATGATGGATTACTGTATATTATTTTTTAACAGGGAACCCAGTATTTTTTCCTTTACTCTAATTATACTTGTTTGTGTTGCATTTATATTAACACAAATTGGAATAAAGTTATATGTTAAGTTTTGTGATCTAAAAGGTATACATATTTTGAAATCTATCTATTTCAAATAGGTAGATATATTATTTGAGTTGTACTTTGATATGATCACATATAATAGTTGTCAAACTACAAATTGTCGTCACGCTCTGCGAGCTCGCAAGAACTGCGTCCCTCGCAAAGCGAGGGTCGCAGTTTGGTCTGCAAATGCGGACCCGCGCAAAGCGAGTGGCCACATTTGCGGAAGGTGAGGGCTCCAACGTCGGCTGCAATGAGCCGAAGGTCTGCATTTGCGGAGGTGGAGGCTCTACGGCGCTTCACGCGGTTACAAACACCCACACAAGCGGCACTTTACCAAAATAGATCTAACACGCAATCACTATATACGGACTTACACAAAAAAATACCAACCACGGGACTTCATTACGACCTCGCAAAAATACGACCTTAACGGCCGAACTGCGCGCACCTGAAAACATTAAAAACACAAGAAATACACACAAGAAATATATTAAAAGCTTACCCACAGCAAGGGGGGGGGGGGGGGGGCACACAGTACCTCTGCAAGTGAAGTTACACCTCAATTTAAGTCCAAATTCCCGAGTTTAGACGCACGAAAATCCCCTAAGCGACAGAAAAAATGGCAGCCAAAAAAAAACGAGGCTCCAGGACCCTAAACACACAAAACACCACCAAGCACATACAGCTTTTCAAATAAGCCGTACAAGATATACTCTTACCAAGGACGCTACATCATCCACAGAGGCGCACCACATACACATTCACCGCCATTTTACAACACTAACTTACACAATGCGGAAATACACAGCTACCCTAACGGCTTTCCCTTGCGCACGCAGCCTATTTACACTACACACTGCACACATTGCTGACACTTACACCTCAGCTCCACAACAGTGCAAACCTACAATGTATACTGCAGGAACATCAAAACAGATTGTCAGCTCTTCAGCACAATGCTTCCTGCATATATTACTTCCAAATAGGTAAAGTATATTCATTTATTAATTATTTCATTAGCATACAAAACAAATATGCACAAAAACAAAAAAATCACAATAAACACAAAATCCATTCACTGCGCGACTCACGAGCGCCAACGCTGCTCATAGCACACAAAGCCTTGCAATAAGCGCAAAAAGCAGATCACCGCCGACAAAACAATAAAAGCAAAAGCGCCTATCCAAAAAAAATAATACAACCAACAGCCTCGCAATGAGCGCCAAAGGCGCTCAGCGCAAGGCTTGCAATGAGCGCTGAAGGATCTCAGACCACCAAAAAAAGTAATGTCTGGCCCAAACAGCATTCCCTGCCTTACAATTTTATTGCTGTAATTTTTTGATGGGCAAGTCGCTAGTAAATAAATAATCAAGACTTTATCCTTATCCAGTTGATAAGTAGTTTTTCCCTAGGTATTCATTGTGGTAAAATGTGTAGGGAACTTTCAACAAATATTTTTTTTGTCTTAAAACTATATGCTTTACTTGAAGCAGTGCAGCAAAACTTGTTACCATGTCATTCTGTTATTTAGAAAAAATATACTACTTTTTTAATTTTCTTTTAATTGTAGGCATTTATTTAAACCTCTTTAATGTACTGTGCTTGTTTTACTGGTGGGCAAAAAGGAATTGATTTTTGTAGGTATATTGTAGAGCTTTCTTTTACTGTTTGACTGTAAAGGTGTATGGGGCCTTAGTTTTATGGCCTTCTGTTTTTTTACAGTTAAATAACCACCTATTTGAAGAGCTTGCAATGGACGTCTATGATGAAGTTGACAGGAGGGAAACAGATGCAGGTGATTGAACATTGTCACAACTACTAACTGCTTACATTTGCAGGATGTAGATATATATTATGTGTGAATTCATTAGTGGCATGTTTATTTAACCCTTCACAGTCTAAATATGCCTGCAGTAAATTGTCATCATTATAATGCAATATGCTGCAAAATAATGTGTGAATGTGTGCAAGTGATTTAAAATAAAGAATAATACAGTGCTTTACATCTCTAACATCCTGTACTTGTCACTTTAAATAGTAAATTTGTGCAGATATTAACAATGTTTTGATCTTTAATACTTGATATGTTTCCTACTATTATTGTTACTACTATTAAGATTTCCTACTATTATTAAAAATGTCTAATTTGAAGTTTATTTTTTATTTTTCTTTGTTTTTCTGAACTCTCACTTTGTGACATTTTTAATTCAACCGTTACTGAAAACATTAATACTGTTCTGACCATCACGTAGAACAGTTAAAAAAAAAAAAACTTTTTACGGTTTATAATTGTTTTAAAATGCTGCCAGTGTTGGTTTTTATTGCAATAAAACTGTTTATTTAACCTGCGTGTAAGCAGAAGTCAGCTGCATTGCAAGATTTATTTAGTTGTAGTCATCCTTCTACTTCCTTGTGTTTGTCTTTACTACAATCATAAATTCCATTGTAATTTGAGTGTGCTTGTGATTTTTGGTTCTTGCAGAATATGCCAAGCGTTGGAAGTTCTACCCAGCCATTAACTAGAAATGTTAACCGCTTTATAGAGCTTCCTGCTATTGGCAGCTTTTTGTAAGGAACAAAAATCACAGGTACATTCCAATGAAATAATAATACAAATCCTAAAAATATGAAAACATTTTGTTCACCAGGTTTCACTGCTCTATATGATGTTGAATATTTTGACACATTGGCTTCTGTGTGAAGTTAGTGCTTTATTGCTCATCAAATCAACCAATACATAAATATTCTACATGTAACAATTGTTGTCCGATAAGTATGTGGTTTCTAAGCAAACATAGGTTTCCTCAACATAAAGAATACTGGATCAGTTACACAAACACTTTTATCAACTCTGAAGCTATAATTTTGTGATATTAGAGCTATTTTAAATAGGGGTGAGTAGGAGTTTCCAAATGAATGACTTTTTTTGTCAAACTAACTTGAATAACGTGGATAAATTCCTTTTGCTTGCAGTCTGGCTGGCTACTCAGAACCACAGTACACTTGTAACAGAGACAACCGTTGTACCCTTCCTTCCTGTGAACCCAGAGTACTCCTCTACACGTAACCAGGCAAGAGTCATATATACTTCTCTAATTGCATCTCAATTATCTAAATACTGAAAATATTTTAAAAATCGATTTATTAAGCTGAGAAACTTGGAGAATTTCTCCACTTTCTATGTTATACTATATGGCAAATGTACTAAAGTGTGGCATTTACAAGTAAATCCAGCCCTAAGTCATAGATGAATAGGGTAGAGCATTCGCAACATTTTTTATTTATAACATTATCAGTGCTTTGTGCAGCAATGTTTAGCTGCACCAAAAAGTTTTCAAATTAACAGAATTTAAAGATGTAGCACATTAGTATAACTTTCTGTTCATCATGATGTTCACTACTGTCATATTTCTATTTTTCACTCCATTTTAGGGAAGACAAAAATTAGCCAGATTCAATGCCCATGAATTTGCTACCTTGGTAATTGACATTTTAAGTGATGCCAAAAGAAGACAGCAAGGAAACCCTGTGACTGCATCCAAAGGTAAATACAAATTATCATTAAATATATTATACAGCTATACATAGACACGCTACCAAAAACCACAAAAATACTTCACAGAGAATCCTTATTGTCATGGATAGGGTCCGCTATTATTTATTTTGTATAATACAGTCTAGGGAATATGCATATCTGATATCCTTTATCTTATTGAATGTATAAGGAGGTCAAAAGTGAGAACATCTTGTAACCCACAATGTTGAATTTAGTTATTCAATGAACCATTAACAATCAATGGCCCTTTAACTATATAGAATGTTTTATATTTTGGAATACAAGTGCTGTACTTTGTTACGCATGTTATGGGTTGCAGACTTGTCTTATGTTCAGTGGCCAGCTTTTCGGGATATCCTTTAGTCAGCAGAGGTAAATAAAAATGATGATACCACTGATACCACTGACTGTTCCACATGTTGTTCAAACAGTGGCTAATAAAGGGAGAAAAGGTTCTACATTAAATATTGTTAATCAACATTTCAAACCACAGTTATGTTTAGTGTTTGACTCTTTTGTCTGTTTTTGTTATAGACAATGTGGAATTAGTATTGAGAAGTATCAGTAACCAACACAGTAGAGAAAGTCAAGATAATGACCAGCCAGACTATGACAGTGTTGCTTCAGATGAAGAAACAGATTTGGAGACCTTTTCAACGAAAACAAGCAGGGAAAAGGTAAACTTACATGTAGTTGTTTTTACTCTTTCAATCCTACTTTAACTTCAACTGGAATAGCAACTGCTCTTGTGCTTACTATACTTGTTGCAAGTGTAGACTATTTTTTTTGTTTTTATTAAGCAAAGAGCTGTTTTAGCCTTAAAACTGTGTTCTTACTATTTGCATTTTGCATCTGATATGTGCAGCTATTTCTTTAGATAGTAGATTATTCATTTTTTAGTAGGTTAGATCTTACAAGTGCACCATGGTAAAGTATGGGATTACACTAGACAATACTACCGGCAAACATGACTGTATTAAAGCATATCCTAATATCCTAGTGGCAACACAATGCATAATGGATGCATAATAAACCAGTAATCCAGTTTTTCTATATCAGGTTTCTTGTGTGCAGAATCGCTGTATTCAATTGCAATTCAACTATATTGTACACAGGAATTTAGCATGTCACTGTACAATAAAGGACCACTGTAAAATAAACAAAAATATATATGTTTATTATTTTTTCCCTCTGACTCTGTGACTCTCTTTTTGTACCTATTAAACTTTATTAAATATGAATATTTAAAACCAGAAAACAATGCAGCTAAATACTATTAAAAGAATGTGCTAAGTATACTGAATGTCTGGGATAGCTGATCTAAAAGCTTATCTAAAACAACTACTAAGCTAATACCAAGCTAAATATAATTTACCTATATCCTAAAAGATTCCTACTTAAATCTACAAGTGATCACTGGACTAATATTTGAAGTTGGTATGATAATGGTTAATAACAGATAAGGAATACCCCAAAACAATCTCCAAAGTAGCTTGCTCCAAAGTGTTTTGTAAGTAATCCTCATATATAGCACAAGCTTAATCCCAGGATTACTATATGTAAATACAACACCTAATTAAAAAATATACATAATTTAAGAGCACAAACACAAAGATTGACTCCCATATGAGTCCATAGCGCTTTTTATCCACAGCAGACTATAACCACCTTTACTTTGAATATTTGCAATTAAGCTGCCCACACAGGAGCCTCACTGCAGTATGTAGCGCTCATCAGTGGGACAATCCTTGTGCAAAGGTAAACTAATACCGACAGTCCGTTTCGCTTGTGTACACGCTTCTTCAAAGGCTTTTAAATTATGTATATTTTTTAATTATGTGTTGTATTTACATATAGTAATCCTGGGATTAAGCAAGTGCTATATATGAGGGTTACTTACAAAACACTTTTGAGCAAGCTACTTTGGATATTGTTTTGGGGTATTCC
This sequence comes from Discoglossus pictus, assembly GCA_027410445.1. Classification (NCBI taxonomy): domain Eukaryota; kingdom Metazoa; phylum Chordata; class Amphibia; order Anura; family Alytidae; genus Discoglossus; species Discoglossus pictus. The sequence continues at coordinate 403,437,949 of CM050163.1, read as the reverse complement.
TTATCTGTTATTACCCTTTATCATACTAACTTCAAATATCATTATAGTAATCACTTGTAGATTTAACTAGTAATCTTTTTTCAACAGGTAGAGATTATTGGAAGAAGTAATGCTCATGGTAACACATAATGACTGTAAGTAGAAAGCCTTATAGGGCTCAGGAATCTCAGGGAAACACATTATAACAACATATGACATACACATAAACAGGATATGTGACTGGATAACCCTCACCGCTAACAAGTAAGGAAAGCTAATTGTGCAGAACTGTTATTACTTTATTATTATTATTATTATTATTATTATTATTATTACTGTGAAGGTTATTTTGCACATTATTTAATTTCCTAAAACTGCATACTCAAATATCACACTTCTACAACACTTTTACCAATTATACTCATGCAGGAACACATTTAAATATGAGTACTGGTGCTGGACACCTATTGAATGCGTTTTTCATGCTATGCTTACTATGCACTGTGGCCATTAATACTTTCTTTACAATTATTTGGGTTAAAGATTTGTTTTATTAAAATAAAAGAAGCACAAGGTTTATGACACTTGCTTCAGGAAATGCAACCATATCTCTCCAGAAATATAAACACCCCTCTCACACAGGCAAAATTTCTACTTATGTATCATGGACTCTTCCAGGGCACAGCAGAGGCATTAACATTTATTTATTTTTTATTAAAAACTAGCTGTATGACTTTTTTCCTGATTACTTATGCTCTTGGTTAGACTCAATATTGTCGAACCATTTCCGTCTTCATTGTGCAGTGGCCCTTTAACTCTCATAATTACTCCATTTTATAGAAAATATAAATAATACGGCCCACCATCAAATGCATTTAATAAACAAGTAATAGCTCAACATGTGTATGAGTAGCTATGTCGTTAAAATGGCTGTTAGTACCTTCTTTAAAACTACAGTGGTCATTAAAGACCTGTCTCAACTTTATGTGTATACTACAAAGACTACAGTATTCTCCCCAGCAAACTTGAGCCGTCTTCCAAAAAGATGAGGTAGGCGACACAATGGAGCACCTACCCCCACAATGGGTGCCTGCCTGACATCCTTCACACAAGCCGGGCTGCACTCTGAAACAGAAAGCACTGGAATATTAAAGTGCATAGCGTGTTTAAATATTGATTTCCATTTTTCATATTCATTCAAGGGGTGCTGCTTTTAGTTACCATGTCTTCAGTGTATGTAGAAATCCAGAGGTATTGGTCCAGGTCTTGTGCCTGTTTGTATTTTATATTTAATAAATCACTGTAGTTCAGGAGTGGGCAAGCTCCTGGTCCTGGAGAGCCCCACACAGGCCAGGATTTGAGCGTATTCTTTTTGTGCACAGGTGAGTCCATCAGGATGACTGAAGAAGTTTTTGACTCTCTTGTATTCAGGAGGAGCTCTCCAGGACCAAACTTGCCCACCCATGCTGTAGTTATATAACAAAACACTGAATAGGTTTGTTTAGTATGTAACAGACAATCAACATTAATAACTGTGTAATAATTTTAGATTAGGTAATTTGTTTACTCATATGTTCCTTCAAAAAAAGTGCCCCAGCTAGTACCCATTAGTAGGTAGTTACAAATACACTTGCAAGCCCTGCTTTGTACCTGCCTCCTCCCCCATATCTGTAATTTAAAGCAAACGGTTATAAAACACACACTTCTATTTAGTTGTAAAGAAATGCTTAAAACCTGTTGTTTTCAGTGCATGGTAGCCAATGTGTGACTTCAGTGACTAATAAACTTAAAATTGAGAACTTGAATATATGAATAGGCAATGGTGAGAACCTGATAAGAGCTGGTTGGTAGAGAACATCTCCACACATGATAGATAACGGCATTCTAAGCAGACAATGAGATTTTCAGTAAATTAATACATATTTTGCTTTCCAATATCCAAATTAAGGATTGCTAATATTTTCTGCATTTATTATAACTTGAATAAATATTGACTATTGGACATACATAATTCTTTTTCTGTCTCTTAGAGTTTGGAAGCTGAATTATCTGACACACCAGTCACGGTACAAGAATTTCTAGAGGTTAAAAATGCTCTAGTTGCATCAGAAACAAAAATACAACAACTAATGAAGGTTAATAATAATTTGAGTGATGAGTTACGAATAATGCAGAAAAAGGTAAGTGCTGGTGCTTGGAAATGGAGTCCAAAAAGCAAAGCTGGTCATGTTTCACGTTTTGGGTTAAAAAAATATATATATTTGTTAATTTATGGCTCAGAAGAACAATGTGTTTTTTTGTTTGTTTTTTTATCCAAAATAGAGAAGTTTACGATAGTTTTTACTTTTGGTATCAAGACTGTTCAATTGAAAGTTATAAGCATTAGATGACTTTTTTATTTTGGCTCTCGAACATCCTTTTCACCTTTAGCCAGGGAAGGAAAGAAGATCATTATGCACAGAGATTGAGCATCATTCACATACTGAATATAGACACTGACATTTGCCTGGAATAATTTTTTTATTTCCCCTTTTGGCTTTTATTATACTGGTGCCCTCTAATCAAGTTCCAAATATTCATAGTTGTCCTCCGTTCTGTTGCTGGTCGCCTTTTAATACATGACCTTTGACTTTCAGAATATCAATAGTTTTTGAGGTATCCTGCATGATTTAATATATACGGATTAAACCTTTATATTTTTGAATGTCAGTGAGGAAATAACGAATATAAATCCTGTTGTATGTATTTATTTATTTATTTTGTTAAATGCATGCAGTTAAAACATGTACAGGAACTATGCAGTCCAGTTTTTTTTGTTGTGTAGCCAATGTTGTTTTAGATTTAAACTTTAATTTTTAATAATAATACTATTTGAACACTAATTTACCAGGCATATTTGGCTGGCTGCACAAACATGTCATTACTACTGCTCCATAAATATATCTGTAAATGCTGACTATAGTAGAGTGAATAACTTACAATAGTACAGTAAATAACTTGCTGACATATGAGCCACTTCTTAAGACACTGTATCTGATGACAAGGTTTAAACTGAAAGTTATTTTCTTCACATCATATCTCTTCTGCTCTTCTGTAATTCTAGCCTATATTTATTATTATAAATAAATGCATACAATGAATAACTGTAAAAAGAGAACAACAATTGTCAGTTTAACCCTTTGAAATCTTTATTCATGTCCTATATTAAAGAAATGTGAATTATTCTGAAAGCTCCACAGAAAATGTGTGTCTATACTAAATTATAGAGAGAGAGGGAGAAAATTAAATCTGGAACCCTATATCAGAAAATGTAAGAATATAGTATCACAAATAACTGCGAATGCCTTTAAAAGTACTGGGATGATTTAATTTTCATACTAGCAGAACAACAATTCTTTAAAGAAAGTGAACTTTATACATGCATGATAGAACATTTTGGACTAATGTGGCTCTTTACAATCATTGCTAGATATAGTAAGGGCAATTTGTCTGTCGCAATAAACTGGTACCATGTATATAGACTGTTCAAGATCAGATTAAACTCCACAAATGCTTCCTGGAGGGTGCAGGCTAGTATATTTTTATGGTTTGCTCTATTGAACAGCCTGACTGTTGGTAGCTCAACAACCTCCTCTCCTAATTGCATTTATGAATAAGATCTTGGCGAGGACCTGAGCATGGTTGATGGATGATGTCCATATCTTTATGTTTATACATTTGGTTACAATGTTATGAAGGCTAACCATCATAATGCACATTATGCAAGTTTGTCCATATTAAGTTAATAGTCAATGATGTGAGAATCTGACTACAGAAGGGTTGGGTGTAGTGTTGAGGTATCACATACCAAAAAAGTGAATTAGCATAAAAAAATACAAACGCAAGCTCTCCCTGGTCTGTAGTTGGAGGCATTTAACACAAAGATCAAAAGTATTCTATTTTCATATTAATACATATCTATATGCAGAGCTTAATAAAGAATGGACATTTAAAATGCCTGCTTCTTAATGTATTTAGAGTAGGAAGGCTTAGATCCACTGAAGTTTGATATGAATGTGTGGGGAGTTAAGTGAAGATCCCAAATCACCTTGTTCAACCAATGTCATGGTATGCTCTAAGCTGACTTCGTTTATTCAGATACTAACTAGTGATGTTTTTGAGACCCTTACTTTCCCTAGGCATCATATGTAATCGAATTCCTATCATACTGTATGAATTGATAATTGTAATATTGCGTTATAACATTAAATCCCATGTTTCAAGTTTATTACACACACACAGTGTACATACACACACAGCCAGCAGTACAAATTTTAGGAGCTTACAAAGTTTCTTCCATATTCATATATTGGGGGAAATTTCACAGGAGCCAGAACTTCTAACAATTGTATTGCTGGTTGCTTTAGCCTTAGTAGGTTAATGTACTCTTCATATTTTTGATATGTACAGATCTAATTATATTAATAAATTACTGTATACATTGTTTGTTTGTACACTTCCAATGCATGTTTACCTATGTATAAATATGGATATATATCTCAATGTTGGGGAAAAGTTACTTGTCAAAGGGAAACCTTGCTAGTTCCCTCATTGTTTTCTTATTTATATATACCGTATATATATATATATATATATATATATATATATATATATATATATATATTTTTTTTTTTTTTTTTTTTCTTTCTTCTTCTTTAGTACAAACATTCCAGTGGAGATTTCTTACCCTCTATTTGTGCAGTTCTAGTGCAAAATAAAAAAAAAATTGGCATAGGTAATATATATAATGAAGAGGAGATAATCTGAAATAAAATCTATAGGGAATTACAAATGTGTTCATTCGTTCCCTCTCCCTTGTGGTGTCGGTAGCATAATAAATATCTGATCTTTCACAGTTATTGGAAAAAGAGGCTCAATAAAGAAGAAGATGAGCTACTCCTACAGTCAAAATATTCACCCATGGATGGGTCCGTCCTAACTTAAAAGTGAACATGTCTCCAAAAAGGGAATGAGTATGAAAATGACTGACGGACATATCCCTTAAAATGGATTTAAACCCTGTCATTAGTTGGTAATGTCATCAGTATATATAGTAACTGTCAATAATGCACATTTGACATAATATTTTGTATGGATATCACTGAAGATGAGGACAAATAAATGAAAGTAAATTGATTCTTCTTCATTATCTGGAGTTGGTAACAATTTGAGCCCATGCCTACTGAATACATTACACTTTGAATACAGAGACGATAGAGCCTTGTAATAACCAAGCACAAAGATTCTACAGTCCAAAGATTCACCATTCACAATACATGGCCAGGTTATTGTTACCAATAAAGTGGAGATTTTTTATACCGGACAAATAGGTGGGAAAGATTCTGTAGAGATTATTGGCAAGGCTTCCATGTTTCAGTAATAGACTTTGGACCGTTAGAAAGTGTGTAACTGGATTTCGTTTTGCTTAATACTGGCATATGTTAATGCTGCTTTGATTATACTTTTTTTCTGCTTAAAAAGCAGAGAAGGTTTGCGAGTCCTGTTTTGTTATTTGCATACAGATAAAGGAAAAAAAAACATGCCAGAAGACTTGCTCCAAGAGCAATGGCTTATGTATAGTTGACCTGTGGTGGTATTTCTGCCACCCATAGTATTTAACACAGGTTTGCTAATGCCAGCTTGTGGGATAAAGAATCGTCCTGTGAGACAAAAGCGTCCATTAACTGTCCATTTTTTTTAAAAGTGTTATGTAAAAGCACTAGGGGGTGGGGAGTGTTGGTGTGTGTTTTTTCGTGTACTTTAAGGGTCATTTGTATCTAAACATACATTTTTTATTACATTGTTTTATTTGATTATAAAAGAAATTACTATTTCAAAGTATGCTTCTTGTTGGGTCCTTCTTTTCTTTTAAAGAATTATTCTATTTCTCAACTTTATCTAAACTGCCAATCCCTTTGTTGCTTGCATTGCAGCTTTATTCATGTTTTATTTGCATTTCTGAGCTACACATAATAATTTAATAAGAAAATAAATCCATCACCAAACACATTATGCTGCTGAGGTAACTGGAGTAATATGACATCATTGTGCAGTCAGCCTTTGCCTAAAGTTGCATGCTTTGCTTTTAATGTCTATTCATCAACTCTCACCACTTCCAGATGATGTGAACGTTACTGCACTGGCAGTAAATATAAATGCCAATATATCCTAAAGGTCTACTCCAAGCACAGTTGGATGTTTTCTTTTCTGTTTGTGTGCGAGGCTAAGGTTATATTTTTAAGTGCCTTTTTTTCAGAATGCTAGAAAAATATCTTATTTAATAGTGTAAGGTAGTGAGATGACCACTATGTAACAAACTACTATAGCTATATTGCTAATATAGTTACCCATTATTGCCCATTTTTTTTTGCAAAGTCCTACAGTTAAAATGTTTTTCAGCTCCAAACACTTCAGTGTGAGAACACGAACCTAAGGAAGCAGACCACATCCAATCTATATCAGGGCCCAGCTGGGTCAGAATACACAGACCTCTCCAATCCAGCTTCCTTAAAAAGACGTCCTTCAGCACGAGGTAGCAGGCCTATGTCTATGTATGAGACTGGATCAGTTCAGAAACCCTACCTCCCAATGGGGGATGTCACATACCCAGAAGAGAGTATTAGCAGACTGCAGCCTTTTCCACAACATGTAAGTAGACTTAATGCTTCTGCTCTACTTTGCATGCTTTGCTTTTCTGTTGCAACCCGCTAATCCAATTTCCTTACCTTCTAGCTTTGTCTGTATATTTTTGTTTTCTCCCCTGATGTGTAAGATATGTCTTATAAGCAGACAGTAGCATGACACTGCTCAAAAACGGTGATTTTATTTGTATATGTATAGTATTTTTTATTCCCCCCCCCCCCCCCCCCCGGAAAACTTAATGTAATGTTATTGTATAACTGCATATTTCAAACAATAAACATTTTGTTCTAAAGTAAAATTTTGATTAGTATTTACATTTTTGTTTTTTTACATTGACTTTTTTTTACATAGAATTATTGCATGTTCTTGAACTTCTGATCATTGTTTAATTATGTAATCCTAGCTAGCATAGGGATCTGAACCTATAGTTTTAAAGCTTAAGCTATATCCGCACAGATCAACATATATCTTTCTTCAAGCCCATATTTCAATAGTCATCTATCTTAAAATTATTTACACCAACCAAAATAAACCCAGCCTGTTGAAGTTCTAAAATGTAAGAAAAGGAATGCATCATACATTTTAAAGGACCATAAAAGCCCTATATTAAAAGTATGTTAACCTTTACTCCCAGCTGGATGGGAGCTTGGATGCAGATATTTTCGCTCAGTTCTATTAAAAGGGTTTACACTTTGGAGTGCAGGTTTTCATAAGAAACAGTTAAGTGCAGATCAACTTCCTCGGTCCCCTCCTCATTACCAAAAATACTTCATTGGCATGAATAATGGCGTGATCGATAAAGGTAAAATTCGTTTTTGTTTTTCCACAAAAATGTTGCCCATTGTCAAAATGAGTTCTTCAAAGGTGCATATTGTAAATATATGATATGATCTTGAAATTATATCAGTGAGTTATTTTATGTAAGATCATCTTATGTTTGTGCAGTCCAGCCACTTCATAGTGTAAGTTTTGCTATTATCATTAAACAGACAAAGAAGGTTTCTGGATTTCACTAGGGATATAATATACCTATATATCGCTTTACTTTTATGTACTTTTTTCTTAAGAAGTCCTTAGAATGTTAAAAATAGTTCCTAATTGGTTTTACCCTTCTGCAGCCCATGGAGACAGTGTACTTATAATTGTAGGGGTTGCAATCAGTGGCCACATTCTGCAACATGTTACATGCATTACAGGCTAATTTGAAAGACTGCACTTTACAATCTGTGTATACATGAGCTGCATGTATTAAAGAGGGCAACCCAAACAGGTACACATTCTATAACTTCAGGCACAAAAACAAGTTTTTAAGCACTGCTTCAATATAATATAAAGTAGATAAAAGTAAATAGATACATACGGTAATTATGTTGTATTCCTAGTGGAATCCAGCAACCTTCCATGTCCCATTAATCTTAAACTTTAAAGTTTAATTTATGCAAATAGTGTGTAGTTTCTCAGTTATATTTGTTATATTTGTTTTCCCATGTAATTATCAAATGTTCTAAACCCTGCCATAACACACACATTCTGAAAGGAGAGACTCATGTTGTCGGTTAAATTCTAGTTGCAGTTTCTGAAAATATTTTCATTGTTTGCATAGAGTGGGATTTGATGTTGAATTATTTTTCTTTGTCAGAATGCATAATATTTCAGTACTTTCTACATGTTATATGGGTATTCTCACATTACATCCAAACTTGTAACGGTTTACTAGAAACCTCCTTTTCATAGTCTTTGTTGTTTCCTTTAATTTATTTTAATGTTTACTGCAACATATTTGTATTATAATTTGTATTGAATGTTTTTTACACTGTTTTTATTATTTTTGGGGCATTAAAGCTGTATGTGCAATAGATGTCACTAATTTAGGTATTCTCATAATTTACAAAAAGCATAATGGATTCACTTTTCAAACCAAAACCATATCCCCCACCATGATATTCATATATCTGGACCTAGGTTTATTAAGGTGAAAGGTTTCCTTTTTTAATAAGATGGACTTCCTCAACTCCCTATGTAATCCTTAGAAATATCTTTCTCAAGTTGGTGACATTTCTCCAAGAACTCTCCAGTATGAAAAAGAGTTTTGTAGAAAAACGTTAAACTTGATCTCTATCTTTGGAAATAAGCCACTAACCTTAGTGGCTCTTATAAGTAACTTTTTAGCAAATAAAATTGTAATATTTATTTTAAGTAGAAAAACAAATAGACATTCCCAGAATAATGGTATTAGAGACAATTAAGGTATCATGTACACCACTCTCTACTTTATATTTATTTGCCTTTTTTATTTGAGGATTTTATACTTTTTTTTTTTTTTTTTTTGGTATCTCGAGTGTTTTTTTCTTTCCCCCATAGATCGGGAGGAGCGCATTTGTGACCTCCTCTTCATCCCTGCCTTCATTCCCCTCTACGCTTTCCTGGTCAAGAGATGAAAGCACACGAAGGGTTAAGTACCTTCCAAGTTAGAGCTGCTCCATGGAGGCTTTGGCTTTCTCCAGAGGAGCTCCACACCTTACTCCTTTGCCCTTTCTGCTAACTGCCCTATATCTTTGCATGAAGCAATTAATGCCTCATCATAACCTCCTCCACCTCTACCCATTTGCACTTCACCTCCATGTAATGCTAGCAGCACAATAATCTGAATAACCAAACTTCTCCACAGCACAGTCTTGTTTTCAGTCACTTTTCTTATAATGGATAACATGCAAGACTGTGTGCGTCACCTATTACATTTGTAAAAGAATAAGCAACATTTTAGTTTGCAGGATGAAGCAATTCAGCAGCCTTGTGGTAAAGGTAACGTATAACATAGCAATGTGTATCAATGCTTCTCATTATACGTAGAGACAGAATGCAGATATAGATGTGCAAGTGGAGCCATGAAGTGTTACATTTCTTATACTATTTCTGTATTAATTACATTATTTTTTCACCTTTTGCAAAGCATGCAGAGTCATAATAGTGAAATTATCTGACAGTGAAATGGAGTTTGCTGGGTCGAATCCCATCAGTAAATTATCTCTGTTACTATATGTAACTGTAGAGGTGTGGTGTAATGTTAAATTGATAATGTCTTAAAGGGCCACAGAAGCAATTGTTTTCTTGGGTAGCATGACAAATTCTGACACTCCAGTTAAAAAAAAAAAAAAAATGTTCTAGTACTAATTGTGCAACTGTAAGAAGTATTATATCATGTTTACCTGACAATATGAAAGCCTATTGCTGTTCCTTAAAAGCCCATTTATAGTATGGATAGCTTAATTGTTGTATACATTAGATTATAATCTAATTAAATACTTCAAGCTATTACTGTTATTTATCTGAAGTGATATAGATCATGTGCTTTCATTAAAGGGGGCATTGTCATCCCAACAACAAGTTGTTTTTATTTTAAAGAGCACAGAAAACTGTATTTGTACTACCATACAGTAAATAATTCCTAAGATATTCAGCATTCTTTGTGCATTCCCATTTACATTAGAGTGCTTGATATGTGTGGGGCGATGTATCTGAATCCATGATAACAAATTTTGCCATCACAGAAACCAACAAGCAGACTATTACTAGCATATGAAAGGTTAATTAGTATCCGTTCATTTGTATAACAAAGCCCCAGTGCTGAATATCTCAGACATGGCCACTTCAAGGTATAGTTAATTTTTCATAATTTTTAAGAATAACCTAGACAACTTGATTTCAAATTCATTGAATATTTTTAGGGGAAATCATTTCTATTATACACTGTTAAAAGTGGTTCATTTTAATTATTTTTATTCAAACATGAAAATATACAGGACTACTAGTGATTCTTAAACTTCCTTTAAGTTTTTGTACAGTTGAGACAATACTGCATAAGCAATATTTCTTTAGTGACATGTTTTTCTTAGTTTCATTGCTTTGCTTAAATTGTTACCAGAACCATTTAATCTTCAATATACTAAAGGTATTAGTAGGATTGCCGCTTTTTAAAGTATTTACACATTCTAAAAATAAGTTATTTATTTAACAAATAAAGTCAGATAAAGTTCTTCATTTTGCAACAGCAGCTGTTTCAATTTAATCTGATTTTCATTTGGGTCCACGCCTCTAACCTCACTGTTGTAACAGACATATCTAGGTGCTGATCATTGTTATTCAACCAAATGTGTCTTTTTTTTTTTTTTTTACTTTTCTTTGTCCTCACTTTAGCTGATGGCTGAAATGTGAATTTAAAGATAACTCTTTGCTCACTTTAGGGGTCAAAAATAGAAAAGCAGAACAGCGTGTCAGAAAGTGACTATGATAATACCGTCCATGATACAGAGCTTGATGAAAGCAGGTATGTTTGCTTGATTAATTCTATTACTTTTCAGTACTGATCTATTCAGACTACTAAATGGTTATTGTATGAGAGATAGAGAAGGATCTCTTCATGGCATCTGTATGTAAAGGCCCAGGCTGAAAATTTTATTTTAATAGTTGCTGCTTAGTAAACTTATTTTTTTAATTTTACAAATGGATTGACCATACATTGCTTATTCTTTAACAAACCAGGTGTTTTATTTCACCTATTGCATGATATATACCAACAGCCTACATTTAAATAGTTTTTATTGCTCAAGTTTAAAAGTGTGTTGTTGTTTTTTTTTTTTACAGTGCTCACCTTCATGGCTATCTGATATTTTAAATACAGCCCTTTTTAAATTATGTTTTTGTACAGCTTGAGTCGGAAAGTAAGGCAGAGGAGCATGGCCTGGCAAGGGGAACTTCCCATCCCTGAAGCTGCAGACCCTGAAGTAGATGTGAGCTCCGTCCTGCCCAGCACAGAAGACGTCATTAGAAAAACTGAACAAATCACCAAAAACATCCAGGAACTCCTGAGGGCTGCCCAAGAAAACAAACATGACAGGTAGGTACTATAAGAAGCTGTAGAACAGATTTCTTTATATATTAGTAAGTGCAGAGAAATCATAACTGTGTTATCAGCAAATACATTGAATATACCAGATTCTCTCAATCTGCACAATATGAGCATGTTCACTGAGCTGTGTAAGTACAACAATGACTTTGTGTAGTGAATATGTGCTTAAATTCATAACTAAATGTGTTACCTGTAAATTTTGGATGGATGACAAAAGGACAGCATACCATATTAAAAAAGTTACCTTTTATTCTGTTTGTTTATTATTTGCTTTGTTTTGTTTTTTTGCTGGAAACTGTGGTGTTCTGCCATTGAATGTTCCATTGTATGAAAGGCAAGACACAATGTGAGGCTTTGCATAGTAAAGAAGGCATCCATAGTATAAAATGTATGTTAATGAATAACAAACCTGTAAGTCCAAATAATTGGTGAGGCTCATTGTTATTGCTAGGACACTGACAAAGGTTATAATGTCACCTTTAACAAAGAACCTACAACTACTTTATAAGAAACTGAACTTGCACTAGGGGGGTGGGTTGTACTATCAAATGTCTAGGAACAAAAGCAATCTGAGAATACATGGTACATTATTAAACCTAGTGAATCCCTTTAAGGAAAATCCCTAGAAATGTAGCAGCTCTATTACTGTCATAGAACAAATGCCCTGTTTGTGTGCATAAAGGACCACTGTACTATAAAAATAAAGCCTGATTAAAATTAAAGTACATGCATAATTATACTTGATGTTTAATGTTTAAATTCTGTAATGCTAGTAGTTGTACGTTAAAACTCTTAATTTTATAGGTTTCTGCCCAATGTGCTCTTCCCCTTTATCTTAATTTGGGACAGGGCAGCTGTAGCAGACTTCCTGTTGTGTATCCTGGTACAGAGCAGACATCAGATCTACACCAGTCACACTGGCACACACAGCAGGAAGTCAACTTCAGCTGCCCCACCCCTATTTATGCAAAAGAGGCTGAACTAATTAGAACAGGAAGTCAGACAGAAACCTATAACAGTAAGAGTTTTTATGTAACTACTAGCATTACAAAGTTTAAACATTATAAATCAACACACATATTTAATTTTAAGAGCCATTATTTTTAAAGTACAGTTGGCCTTTAACTGTCTTGTCAAGTTGGAGGGACTTTGGATATTGAAATAATCTTGATTAATTGCAATATATCGGTTGAATATCTATTCATGTGTTTTGCAAAGCATCTGATTGTGTTGTTTTTAATATCCATCCTTAACAAGACAAATAAGCAAACAGGATTTGTTCTTTAGTTTTCAAAAAGCACAGTGTAAACATAAGGCTTCGTGGTTGCTTCATTTTAGTGTATCATAGATAGTGTGCTAAACTGTTTCTGAGGTTTTAATTTGTGATTTACTTGTTTTGGTCTTGGTAAGTAATAATACTCTGTATGCAAATAGAGTAGAGGTGCTCATCTGAGAACGAAAAATACATCAGTGTGTTTTTCTATAGGTCTGGTTACCTACTTAGGCCCTCATTCAATTGCAATTTGGCCAATTGAATAGGGCTCTATATAAGCACAGAGCATATTTTTTATAGAAGTTTTTAGTTAGTGAAGACCTTGCTTTTGGATAGAAGTTCACTAACTAAAAGCTTCTATAAATAAAATATGCTGTGTGCTTATATAGAGCCCTATTCAATTGGACAAATTGCAATTGAATGAGGCCCTTAGAGTGCAACCTCTTTTAGCTCACGTATGCCTTTCACAGGGAGAAATATCCTGTAGCATATCAGTCTGGTCTCACTCAGAAGAGTGATCCAGTCCCGAAATACCAGGCAATTCTACCCTGAACAGGAGAAACTACAAACCCCAGATGCGTTTCTGCTTTTGTAGGCCTCATCCGTGAGGTGCAGCTGTTCTCCCTAAGGCACAGTGAGCAAGGAGTCCACATCTGGTTCCCCCTATCACCCATAAGATGAGGAAAATCTAAGCAAATAGATTAGAGGTGCTCATCTTAGAGCGAAAAAATACCTCAGTGGTTTTTTTTCTATATGTCTGGTTACCTACTTAGAGAGCAACTTCTTTTAGCTCACTTGTGCCCTTCACAGGGAGAAATAGGGAGAGTAGGTAACCAGACCTATAGAAAAACTCCACTGAGGTATTTGCCATTCTCAGATGAACACCTCTACTCTATTTGCATACATTTTCTTCACCTTATGGGTTATAGGGGGAACCAGACGTGGACTCCTTGCTCAGTGTGCCTTAGGGAGTACAGCTGCACCTCACTGACGAGGCCCATAGAGGCCAAAACACGTCTGTGGTTTGCTGTTTCTCCTGCTTAGGGAGAATTGCCTGGTATTTCGGGGCTGGTTCACTCTTCTGAGTGAGACCAGATTGATATACTTCAGGATATTTCTCCCTATGAAAGGCACAAGTGAGCTAAAAGAGGTTGCTCTCTGAGTAGGTAATCAAATCTACAAACCCAAAGAGGTATTTTTCGTTCTCAGTTGAGCACCTCTACTCTATTTGCATAATACTCTGTATTCAGCAGATATCCCTTGCTTTAAAAAGGGTAAAATTCCGAGTATCACAGCTGAATAAACCCTGACTTATATTCCCTCGTCTATACATCTTGTTTAGTTTTTACATCCCAATTTTAAATTGTGCCTGATACTTCACCTGTGTATTCCATACATTTAACTAAATGCTTATAATAATTTTAAATTCAACTTTTGTTTCTCTCTGTCATGTCCATAACTCATCCTGTCTCAGGCCCTTTGAACGGGAAAGTGTGCGCCGGTTGAGGCATAGCCTTGGCTGTTTTAGCACACTGGTTCCTTGGGCAGAGAAAACCCCTCTGCAGACAATGACCCTCCAGCAGCCTGATTCTACCTCCTGGTACTCTGGCCTCTGTCCCTGTCTCCCAGGCACAGTGACCTCTCTCTTTCTTTGACTTTGCCTGTTTTTCTCTCTCACTTGCTACCATGCCCAGTGGTAGAAGTAACTAAAATGACAGACTGCTGCTATTCAATGCAGAATAAGTATTATTTGGAGCAAAGTTGCAATTATTGTAATTGATATATGTCTAAGCTACAAAAGTCACTTTTTGGTATTTAACCTTTTTGCTGCCAGAGGGGAATGCTAGGCATTGCTGACAAGTGCGTAGCTTGACTTTTTAACTGCTAAAAGATTAAAAAGTTACATTCCTCTAGTAAATGGCCATAAAATGTTTTCTTCTACCACTGGTCCTGCTGTATACAACACGTATGCATGTGCAAAGTGAAATTGTTTATGAAACACTTTAATGTAATTTGTATACTATATAAATAATTTTCTCTCATCCCTTTGCTTACATACTATTTGGGAAGAGGCCGCTGAAAAAATAATTGTGCATTTTTTTAGGAAGAAAATCGTAATACATCATGTCTGACTTTTGTAATGTTGTAGTTCAGGAACAAGAAGCATTGGTTCTGGAGTGCCCAATAAAGACCCCAAGTTACTGAATTCCTTGCAGTGCAGGGGTGCTTCATTCTGATTGACTTGTGCACAGCAAGGGAGCGCTGAGGGTGGGTACAGAGCAAATGGGGTTTGGCAGTTTTTTAGCACAGCTGCCTTGTTATGAGCATGTGCTGGGGCAGGGGTCTCATTAGTGTGGTCAGAGATTATGTAACGCTGCTTTATAGCACAATATGGAAGCCACTAGATGCAAGCAGTCAGATAAGCATAATATTTTCTCTAAAGATGCCTTTATGCTCATGTTACATTATTCATAAAAATGAAGTTCTTCACACATTACTGCAGTCCTTTAATAATTGCTAAAAACCTTATGTAATTTACTCTGTCAGTGAATGTCTTCAATACAGGCCTCACCTTGTCTGTTACATAGAACGTCAGCTAGTTGACAACAGACTCAATCAGGGCGGTTAGATGGACTCGCCAACACAACCTAGCAGGTTGGACCAAGCTATGCAAATATATATTTAGGGATAAGGACTATGCACCTTTGTCTTAAAACTTGTTTTTATGTGTGTGCAGTTTGATGTATTAATACCAGCATTTAATACATTGGCCAAATTTCTCAATGCTACCCAGGGGCAGCAAAGCTGGTACCTGAGTGTGTGTGAGATATTTGCTATGAGAAAATTGTGACTGCATCCTAAGCAGGTCACTTCACAGTCTGCAAAGATTAGTGAAATTTGGCCAATGGCTTTTTAGGCGTGCATAATCTATATCTAACACTGAGTGTGTGTGTGTGCTGTGATTGATTCTAATGAAATATTTACTTTGTCTCACAATCTCTAATTTGGCAGATTATTAATATAATCTTTGTGTTTTGATGTTTAAAGCCTTGATTCACTACACATCATAAATATGTTTAGAAGCTTTTACATATATCAATATTTATGACTTGCTTAATCGCACTAGATAAATTGTGCAGCATAGCGTTTAAATAAGTAATAGCTTATCTATTTAATACTCTATATCCATAGAAAACTTATTGCATTAGGCATTTCTATTAAAAGAGATCCCCTTTCAATTTTTTGGGATGACATTTTGACTTGTAAGGGAATCCTACATTTAAATCTAAAATTGCCTGTTCCAAATGACCTATATGTTTTATCATGTCCCTAACAGACTCCATGCAATGATTGCATTGCAGACCCTTGAGGCAGCAAAGGGATTACTAGCAGAACTTTGGCTTGCTCCACAACAAAATTACATCACCCTTTTGCCAGTAAACCAGGTGGCTAATATCATTTTTTTTGTAGGTTAGTTTTAGTAGATCACATTGATATGCAAATAGATGAAAGTCCAGGAGAGATTGCGGTCCTTTCCTTTTTATAGTCACGCGGCGCTCTAGCGCCATCTAAGCTGTAGTACTTCAGGCAAAACAATATTCCCCCCTCTGATGTTTGTCATAAGGTGCGCCGATAGAAGAGGCCTTGAGGTATGAGAGGCGCCCTACAGGGCCGAATGCCTGCGCCGAACATACCGATTGCCTCTGTGGATTTCAGCGCCGTCGAGTTGCACCACGTCAGAGGGGAGAATTGTTCTTTGCCTGCAGTACCATAACAGGATAGGTCCGAGATTGCTACTTAAAGGTACATTGGGCAAATGATATTGTAAGACTGCGTACAAATAAAGTGTTATTAATAATTCATACTTTCCCTTGAAATGAGTTTCTGTGGTTTGTAAACATTTTTTTTATTTTAATGCAAAAACGTTTTGCATTTTTTCATGCAAACCTTTTTGTTAGGTGGGTTATTATTGCATTCTACAAGATGCATTCATTACCCACCTCACTTTAATATACCTTTAATTCTGTTATAAGTTCCATAACATTGTTGCAGCCTTTCAGTGGAACAGAGATTGTATTTGCATCCAGTGTCCCTTCCAGGAAGCTAATCAAGTCAGCTAAAAAATATCAGCATGCAGTAAAGCAACATTATCTACAGTAATTAAAAATCAAAAGCTTTCTAAAAATCATTTTCTCATTGTCAAGCAAGTTCTTCAAAAGAGCATCCTGTACTTATTAGACTTCAGTGGTCCTTTTAAATTTCCTAGTTTCTTCAAGAATTGTGGTGTACGTGCCCTTGACCTTGGTTGATCCAGGTGCAGACTTCTGTGATTAAATTTTCTGCAAGGTTAGCTGAGGTTCTGATGAGTTAAAATGTTCTCACTGGTATATGTGCCCGTAGAATGAGAGGCAGGGGAAGCTTCCATCATAGCTACTATGCCTCCTAACACTTGAAAATCTTTAGGTCAGTTCATTTAACATTTTATTGTGGCAGCAGGTTTAATTAAGTGATCTTAAATGCTGCCTGATCATTTACAATGCTATTCCTCATGGCCTTTAGTTTGCTAAGCACAGAAACAAATTTGAAGGGTATATAAACTAAGATCTGCTTTTATTAATCCTACTTGATTTCGATGTAGTCTACTTATCATCAGCCAGTGTCCTTATACATGTTCTGTATTCATGAAACAAAGACAGATGGATGTAATTTTGTATTCTTCATGAATGTTTTCTTTATATTCTTACAGCTATATACCATGCTCCGAAAGAATACATGTTGCCGTAACAGAAATGGCAGCACTTTTCCCAAAGGTAAGAGTATTTGTTGTTTTTGTCAAAATAACCAAAAAATGCTACAAGCTCAGCTAGATGAAGAACATGGTGATTTGTTGTAGCCTTAATGAAACCCTGAAAGAGTTAATGTTTTTATTGGATCTAATGTATTTAAAGGCATACATATGTTTCCTGGATTATGAATGCATCTGAAAGTGGAGAATCAGTAGTGTATGCAAAAAAATTTCTGCATGAAAAAATACCAAAATAAACATTTACAAACTCACCTTGATGTTTGCTAAATCTGTTCAGTCTGATGCTTTTGTCAGCTGACTTCCCTGAAAATACCTGCTAAGCTTAGCATAATTCCTTTTGGCCAATCAGGAGAAAGCAGATACATTTGTATCATACTCTGCGGTTGCTGTTTTGCAAAGACCAATCCAGTACAAGTACTTCATTTGAAAGGCCAAACAGCACACTTAGATACATTTCCTCTGCATACTTGGCAATGTCAGTTCCCCTGGGTGTGCAAAGCTGGTATTTTACTCTCCTGTCTATAAATTTGGAAAGTACACAGAACTTTTCTGTAGAACACATATTTTTCTGATAATTACTGCCCGTTTCTTACCAAACAGTTGAAACCCAGGAAACGTCTTGCTTGCACTAGGTGAATTAATTGTTCACATCTGTTTTTTGCTTTTTTCCTCATTTATATATGAAATTTTATTTAGGAACGGTGGCACCAGAGTTCTTGCATCTGAGTTGAATGGCCAGTGCAGAAATGTAAAATGGAGTGTCTCATAGTTAGTAATGATATTATAGCTTTATTATCTGTCTTTTCAGAGGGGAGATCAGATCATTTTAGATAAAAGCTTGGCACATGGCTGGTACTTGTATTTAATACATAAATGCTGGGTTTTCAGAGGGTTAAAGTGTTCACTGTAAGTAAACATTGTTTTGTATGTGCCGTAAGAAACAATGTTGCTATGTACTCTAGTGGAAAATGTAATTAAATATATAGTATTTTGCATAGTTGTTTATTGAAGAGACTGTTGGATCATTACAGTGGCCCTCTAAGTAGGGTAAGTGGTCAGCTTCTTGGGTTTAAAATTTGGAAAATAAATTGTTCTTATTTATACATATGATGCCTTAAATCTCCAATGACAAAATGGAAAAAATAAAGGCATATCGCAGCAAGAATGAGCAAATTCTCATGAATATATTTTTATAAAACAAGTATACCATACATAACATACAAATGACAGCTTAACTTCATTCAAAGATCTTAGGGACCGTAAATTAGTTCTTTGTGTGATAGCTGTGCCCTGTTTTTTTTCTTGAATTAAATGTATAGCTTCCAATAATAGAATCTGATAACTTTGAATAAAATATGATATTCATTAACAACATTGATAATTACTTCAACATTTTGTTTGCATTACAAGTCACACAGGTAGGAAAGTGTTTTTGCATTTTTTTTGGTGAAATTCCTTTTAATTAAGTGACAAATTGCATCATCTTTGTCTTGATAGAAACCCAAATCAGACATGGTAAGGACATCACTACGGCTTCTTACATCCAGCGCTTATCGACTGCAGTCAGAGTGCAAAAAGACCCTCCTAGTAGAATCCAGTCCCACCAGCGACATCCAGCTGGTGACACAACAAGTCATTCAGTGTGCGTACGACATTGCTAAGGCTGCCAAACAACTGGTCACCATAACAACCAAAGAAAATACCAATTGAGTCACACTAGGCCCTAGCTTTTCTAGAAGAAGACAAGTATACAAAAGGAGTAATACAAAATTTCTTTTAACGGTTGTTTGTTTATATATATATATATATATATATATATATATATATATATATATATATATATATATATATATATAAAAATGTAAAGTGGCAAGTTCATCTTAAAATATATATCAGTATTATTTTTTTGCATGTTTTTATTTTAAAGTTGTTATGGACTCTTAACCCACTGCCTTAATTTGAAAGCTGTTTATTCTGCCACTTTAGACAAAATTCTATGCTTGTTACAAGCAGGTTTTGTGCCAATGCTATGTGCTTCCATTATGTGCTTGAAAACTATTAGACATGTCTGTTTTGTTTTTGTTTGTTTTTCTTGCACCATGGTGCAATTTAAAGACTGAGGAAATAAACCTTGAAATATACATTTGTGGCTCTGTTATGCACTTGAGATACAATATCGTCTTTAAGGACTTTCTACATGACTCTTCAGAGATGGTGTGCACTGCAGGGTACTAAATGTTATTGGTCTCAACATGTTTCTGGATTTAAATATCAAGATTTAGAAAATGTTGTGTTTGTATTTATATATTGAAGCTCTTTCTTTCTCAGTGTTATTTTCAGTATATGTATCTACAGGGCAATTTAGCTTTGTTTTTACGAATGTGCTCTTTCTTAAAGAGGACATGTTTAATTTGTTACCGATCTATTTTGTTGTTACTGAAGTGCTTTTCTTTTTTGTAAAGGTTTGGTAAAATTGAGCACCAGCCATTACCGACTGAATGTTTAACACAGTATCATGTTCAAAATTCTGTACTATATATATATATATATATATATATATATATATATATATATATATATATATATATATATATATATATATATATATATATATATATATATATGTATATGTATGTAATTTGAGAATAGATTGTGATGGAAGCTTAGCTGGCAATCAGAAAAACATGTATAAAATAATGTAAACTATATTCATATATATAGTTATTCACATTTTTATTTGGAGGTTTAAGAAAAATGAAAATTGGATTTAGTTTCCGTTAATGTGAGCCCGGTCTTGTGGTGGACAACACCCAGTCCTTAAAGGCTTCCCAAACTGCCTCTTCCTTTTCTGTGACATGGGAAATGATACCTGCTCCCACCACACTCTGTCCCCTTTCTCCCATTAATATTGATATACCGTTCTCTCTTGCATCACAAATTTCTTCCAATCACAGTATAATCTTCTTCCCTACATTAATCTCTGCTGTAGTCCTCAATAACTTAACTATTCTTTTACTTTGTAGCCATCACAGTTGAAAGTGTTCATCAGCCCACTTGATGACTGGCAGGTTGCATATGTTGTCCTTCAAATGAAACTTATTGATCATAACTTGCCTGTTCACGTACAGATGAATATACATTCACCTTCTTTCATCAAGGTATTGGCAATCTGTTTTATCATTTAAAACAGCTTCAATATGTTCTTATGAGAGCTACCTTAATAATGGGGAAATGTTTTAAGAAATTAAAACATGTCATTTTATCAAATATTATTATATACTATTGTTCTAAAGTAGGAGTTACCATTTTTCTCTTCTTCAATTAGTGGGAGAAGACCTTGAATCCACAGAATCATTCCATTGCTTTACTTGAAAAATTTCAGCCTTTAATACTAGAGGACTAATGGAAAACTCATCTGTTTACATGGCCCCTTTGGCAGATGTTGATTATACTCATTTTCCAAGAGTGAACGACACGTGTATGTATATGTGTATATATATATATATATATATATATATATATATATATAATATATATATATATATATATATATATATATAATGTGTGTGTATATGCAATAATTTCATAAACTTAAAATCAGTATTAATTTTTATTTTCTAAAAACCTTATTGCTATTGTCAAGTCTAGTTCTTCAAAAACACAGCAGAAAAGCATACTTTCATTGCTCTTTAAAACTTCTTTAAGGTGCTTTCATAAAGAGCAACCCGGCTTCTTTGCTAACGCTGCTGTATTATACATGTCAAACAGTCACGTTTAATATTTATACGTTTTATTGTTTGGAATGTCTGGTATTTAAACAAGTATTTTTTTTCTAAGGCACATGCACAGGATTATCTTGACATAATGGTAAAACTTGAGCTCAATGCTTCTGTTACATATTTTGAAGTAATATTCACACTGTACTGAAATGTTAAGTGTTTATGAAATGTATAGAATAAAATGAAATATTAAAATTCCCAGTTAAGTAAATGCAATAACACAATCTTTTCTCTTTGTACATTGAATCAAATTATTATAAGGGAATGTTTTCCTAAATGAAATATTTCTGTCCTGTACAGTATGCTCAGAGAGGACACGTTCCATTTGCTCTACATTTCTGTAATGTGTGTAGTTCACCACCTTTATGTACAACAGAGTAGCATTTGTATGCTACTAGTAGATAAAATGGTATAGACTGTAACCAGTTATAGACAGACCGAAGGTTACATTGTGTATGAAGAGGGTTCTCATTTCTGGACAGCAAATGGGGAATTGGGTACCTACACTAACGAAAAAGTATTAGATATTTAGGTGACTAATTAATTACCTTTAACATAAGCTATTTGTTGTATTATTATTAAAGCCACTTAAACTACCATAAAGATGAATGGTGTACCAATTTATAAGACATAAATGAATCAGGAGTATATTACCTTGGAATTGCCCTAAAACTAAGCCCATTCACTGCATTGTTTTTATGTTTAGAGACCTGGTATCAGGTACTCGCTGGCCCATTGATTCTCTGCATTTTTCCTGATAGTACTGTGAACGGTTTTAACGATGCACTACAGCCTTTACTTGCCTTGATTCATTCAGTATTAACACCATAAAGAATTTCTCACTAAGACTACAATTAATAGTTTTTCTGGACTAGATAACTTACCTATACCTTTTGTTAGATTTTCTGCAATATACTTGATATGATTTATTAGGTCATTTATATATAAAAAGGTTTCTATAGCAAGCACTTTGCATTATTAAACCTTACTTCTAGTGCCAAAAAATGTTAAGTGTTATAATACTTTGTCTGTTGTTGGGTGTTGGCCCTCTGAATGGGTAAAAATACAATGATAATGTGAGTGGCTTGTCAAAATCAAATGTTTTTTGTGCGAATTACACAAAGAGCAGCCTGAGCTTTGCAAGCTTCTTCTTCTTCTTCATTACAGCAAGATTACATTTTAAACCACTTTGTCCGAGACAAATTGTACCTTTTTATTGCATAGGAAGATGAAATACCTTTTAAAACCTTTGTTTGTGTTCTTCTTAAACCTTACTTTTTTGGATATTGTTACTGTTTAATACTGTAAATCTTATGCATACCTTTATGTGAATTTACTTTTTCAAATTGTGCAATAAACTGGCTTTTTAAGTGACAACTTGCTCTCTGTGTGCTGTCATTTTGATGCAGTTCCTTCAAAGCAATAAATATTGCAATTTCTTCTAAAGCATGATAATGCAGCTGCATAATTTATGATAAAGTTAGAGGGGCATGGCGCCATCCTATAGAACAGTTAAAATCAAGTAGAAATGGTGTAAAAACCTTTTAATTTCAAGAGGTTTTCACAGTTTTTTATAATGGTTTTAAAATGCTGCTGTTGACATTGTATAGCACTCAAACTGGTTATTTAACCAAAGTCTAAACAGGAGTCAGCAGCACCACCACAACATTTCTTTGATCAGGTCTTGAATGGAGAATACATTTCAAACTCCCTCTAAATTCTCTTATTTTAACAGTTATAAAACATTTTTTTCCCTCTAAGATTAGAATGTCTAAAGAATCCGAAAGAATACGTTTTTTTTTGTTTTTTTTTATTGCAACAAATGGTATTATTGCCAATAGTGTTTGTGATTTTCTTATCTTTGCCACACTTGCTAAATGTAGGAAGCTACTTTTGGCTAAGATTGTGTTTCAAGACTAACTGGGTCCTCTACAAAAAAGTTATTAATGATTTTGAAATCTGTATTTAACAGATGTGGGACTAAATGAAACAGTCGGTCTCAATTCCCTTCCTGGTTTTGGAAGCACAATGATTCTTGCCAAATTTAAAATAGGGTGGAAGTGTTTTGGAATGGTATAATGTCAGAATAAAGTTCCATCAAACGAGGAGTAATATTGTCACATAATATATCTCTTCTTTAGTTATTAGGGCTTCCAAATTCAGCCGCTGTTTTCCATTTAGTAAAGGGCCTTTTTATTTTTAGGACAATATTACCTATACTCCTCCCATCCTTTTTTCATAACCTATAATAAATTAGGCAAATGTTTGATTGTAGATGAGTCTGTATAGAAAACGCCAACTCTGCCCACAACGCATGGGATGTTGGTTGACTGGCAGTTTGCTTTAACTGTTTGTACAAGAAAACATCCTGGCTTAATCACTTCTATGTAATACTTACACTATTGAAAGTTAAGGTTAAGAGTGACTGCCTCCTGGGTGGTTGTATAAGAAGTCAGTCTGGTTACCTGAACATTTCTCAGATGCCAAATAAACTGCTTTATATGCCTTGGTTTCCTACTTCACATAAGTATTTTTCATTATGCTTGCTGCCACCATTTAGCTACATATGATATGGGCATCAACCTGTCCCAGTGGAGAGGTGTGAACACAATGACACACAATGGCAAAGCAAAGAGATCCTCAACCAATAGCCAGAAGGCCCGCATAATAAGAAAAAAAAATATTCCAGTTAAAAAGAAAAACTGATAAAAAAACAAACAAACCCAAACAATAACATTGCATAAACAGTGGTGAAAGCTTCCCCTATGTGAGTACCAGCTGCCCAGTATAAGCTCATAAAGTGCCCCTACTACAGTAGCCCCAACCCAACAGAATTATAGAATGAGCTGCAGTCTGATGGACTTTGGCCAGATACATCAACAACCAGACTGGTTACAAGAATGATCAAAATAGAAAATGCACATAACTTTCTGAATTGTACTGTAACAACGTTACTCATAAAATTAACAGTAAACTATAGAGCATATGCTGATTGAGGCTGCTGTAGCTCATTTGTCTTCTGCACCTCACCCAGGAAGATCCAACAGCTCTTCTCCTAGACCAAACTAAGTAGATAGTGACTCGCATACAAAATTTAGAGCAAGGCTCCATGTCTCTATGAATGTCAAAAATAGGAATCCATTAGCGAATGCCCCTCTAGCCTAGTGCTATGGGAGAGAGAGCAAAGCATTAGCTGTATTTTAAATCGTATCTTTAATAACACAATATTTCAGGTTAACCTGATATCTAAAATAAAGGTATATTTAATGGTACTCTTATATCCACAATCATGTTGCATTTTAAAATTGCCTGAAATATTGTACAATTATAATCTACGGTAAATTAAAAAAGTTACTCATATCCTTAGAAGTGATGATAATTTACATACTGATTGATGCTACTATATTTCCTTTATCTTTTCCCCAAGGCCAATCAATCTGTTCTTTTCAGTGGATTTTCTCCTAGACCAAACTGGAGGTGATAGCAACTCACCCTTTCCCCATATGCAACATACAGTGAAAAGAGAGAGCTAACCTCATACTCCATCTACACTATAGCCAAAAATAGTCTATTAGAGTGTGCCACCCTAGCTGAAGCCCAGTGTCATGCGTGAAAGAGGTGGGTAAACCCTCTAACTCAATCACCTATATAATTGTCATTGTTGGGTTGCGTTTGCAATGTTGGTCATGCTTTTGCATTCCTCGCTAAGCGAGTAGTTAGGCCCACATTACCAACACCCAACGGGGGCTGCAATGAGCACCAAAGGCGCTCATCATGAAGCCCCCAGGGCTCGCTTCACCCTTAGTAGTGCCTGGTTCCTGACAGTAGGGGCTCATTGCGGGGCTCGCATCACCCGGTTCCTGCCAGTGACTGCTCCTCCTCCCCCTGGAGCCAAGCAGTCTGTGCTTTTATGGTGGCACAATGGGCCAATACCCAGGTTGAGAAAAACAATGTGATTGTGGATCTATAACAGCAGATCAATCTCTGACACCAGAATTCGAGGTTGATCTGCTGTTATAGATCCACAATCACATTGTTTAGTAAGTTTCCCTAAAACATCTGTTACAATAGGAGTACTATACAGAATGAGTATCCAATACGTGTCAAAGTATTAACTTTTGGAGCATTGGCCTGGAGTACATGACAGCGGAATTAGACATGTACCTGTATTACCCATAAATGATCTTCTTTATATAGCCTGTAAAAAGTAATACATCTAGAACATAGTGTCCAAAAATCACCAGGAAAACATTAATTTTCACAGATTGGAAACCTCACAGAGACTAGTGTTATTTGCTATTTACTGTTTGCCAAAAAGCTTCTACCTCAGCTGTTTTTCCACCAGATTTTCTGAATATTGTGGTCAACAGGGCACAATGAATATTATTTTACTAAAGCTTATTGCAAATGCTTGAAAACTTTGTGTGCTTCTAAGTCACAGAAACCAGAAATCTTGAGACCATAAGACTCTCCCCCCAATCTACAATCAGATCATCCTTCTTCTTGTATACCATAAGTATACATACTTTATCTACATTATTGAGGAGATGGAAAATCACTGTTCTCAGAGCAGGCCATTCTCCCCCTTGGGGTGGCTCTGTATGTTGTACTTTCTTATCGGTGATGGTGGTGTTAACAAGGGAAATAAAATCTTTAGTAGAGCGGATGCAATAACGCTTGGTTAATATAAGACTCTGGGACACATCCACAAGATGAAGGTTTTTCATACGACTTTTCCGATCTCTTGAGGTGGTCTTTGTTTTCAGATGTGAGGGTCTTAATCTCTGATCTCAGTGACTGGATCATATTCTCAGAAATGTTGGTTCTCTCTGCCACCTCAGGAATTCTTATGGATTGAGTTTGCTGTCCTGTGAGGATAATTAACTGATATTTGAATTTTGTCTAGTTTTCCATTCTTCATCTGGGTTATTAATTCACCTAGCAGTTTAGCAAAGGCCTGGTGAGGCCCGATTTGTTGGCTGGTGAACAGTTGATGACTATCCTCCCTCATGGTTGTTTCTCCTTCCTCTCACCTCTTTGACATTTTCAGCTCTACTTTATCCAGTAAAGTATCCATCCATAGAGCAAACAATTAAAACTGGCATACAGGAAGGTGATGTAAGTATCTATTGTCTTGTAAAACAAGACACCAAGATTGTAAATATAAACGCTCTGCTGTATTACCCCCCATACAACAATAGCAAAAATACAGAGGCAAGGCAGCGCCACCACACAAGGACAGTGCCAAGACACATGGTAATGTTAAGCCTCATACTGCCACCAAGGAATCTCTTGAAAAATGAAAGCATTTAAATTAAGAGCAAATACATAAGCACTGTTGTGACTTGGCATGGGGACACAAAGCTCTGTTTAGAAGCAGAGTGTGTCTTGCAGCAGGCATGTAGTCAGGGACATTGCAAATATTTGTTAATTGCAAAATAATTGAGAGAACTCAAAAGACACAAACAAAGCACTGCAATAGTTATGTATTACAAACATGTGGTTGGCATCCAAATTTAAAATGATGTTGATAGTTTAATGTTCAAATCTAGGGTGAACTAAGCTGCAGCTACAAATGCTACAACGGTGCTGTCTCATATATATGATCTGTCATAGCAGCAATATCTTGTGAGCCGCAGATATTTACAACCTACCAATTCCTTCTATCTCCACAGGATGTCAGTAAAAGTAATCTAATACAGTCTAGTTTCACTGCTTGCTAGATATTGGCACAGCCAAAAATTCAACATGCAACTTCAGTGTATACAAATAAATGGCGCACTTTCTTCAGGCAGCCTGGGGTTAATCAAGTCAATGAATGGACAGCAAAGAAGGTGAAAAAACACTGTGGATACAGTATATAGTTCTTATAAATGTCATGTTTGCTTTAATACTATTAGTGTTAATAAGAATAGAACATTTCTACATGCGGAAAAATAGTTCTACAGCAAGAGGGCAGGATAGAAATCTATAAAATGGCCTTACTCTGTGTGCCCTAAATATCGTATTGTGGTTCACCACTGTTTGAAGAATAGCTCATTCAGAGCAGAGCAAGTGCCCTCCAATGGATCCAGCTGTCCCATGGCCCCCACGTTACACTGGTTCAATGCACAACTTGTCTGATCCACTTCTTATGGTCATTGGATTCTTGAATTGCTCCTTGGCTACCTGTGATAAGGTTATGAAGATTTGCAGCCCAGCTCGTTGATCTGGTGCAGGCCGCCTGTTGAGCCCTCTCTCGATATTTAGCCAGATAGCAGGTCAGTGATAGTAACTTACCTGATATGCAATTAGGTTATAAAACGATGTTGGCCAGGACAAACTAGGTCAACTTTGATGGAGTTACAGCCCTGGGCCTTCACTGCGTGGAAAGGCAAATTTGTATATATGTAGATCAATTATTTATGTAACTGATCTTTAGCTGTCACCGACACTGGACCTGCAAACTTTTAGCCAAATAGTATTTGAAAAGGTAGTTTTCATTCCCAAAATGTACAGCTAAAATAAGTCTGCTGGTTCTCCATGTTAGGACAGACCCATACAGTATTGTTATTATAGGAAAGGGATGTGGTTTTGTTGGTTACATTATACAGTAGACTCCCTGCCACTCTGTATTTTGTATTTCATTCCCATATTTTAGAATGTACAGCTAGGTAGGCAAACATATATATTTGGCTTAGACTAACACAGTGGAGGTTCCAAATATGATTCCACTTAAATCTATATATAAAGACAAGCACTTTATCAATTTACAAAACAATTGCTTTTTTCTCACAGTTGTTGTTTTATCTATTTCTACAAGGTGATGGGTGCTAATAATTGCTAATTATTCCCTTCTGGTCTGCAAGTAGTATTTCCAGTCTTTAAACACTTTTAGTATCATCCCCTCAAAGTACACTGACCATAGCAGCTTATAAATTGAGAATATTGGTAGTTCAAACCATTTAATTTGTTAATATTGTACACAGTCATCAGAAGGTAAACAACAAAATTAACTAAAGGTTAACAGATTAGTTTCATGCAGCTCTAAAGAAAATTGCCAGGCTAATAGAACATCAAATAATTTAACAACTCTGCTCTCGTCCAATGCATCTGCAACCTTTATTGGTGGACAAATACAAACAGTGATGTTAAAGGATCAAAGCAACATAATTTATTGGATAGTGTCTGAAAAAACAAAGATTAATATTGTTTATATGTGGATAGGTTTCACATGTTCTTTGTGCAGTCATTAAAAACAAAAAGTATAAATATCATACACCAAAATCTATGTACATTTTAACTTTTCAAATTGATTTTTTGAGGGGGGAAATGTGCTGGTAAACTGATCTCTTCATCCAAGGATAAGGTGTCATCAAAACCATTCATGTCATAACCACGCAGGTCTGGGACGGCTGAAAGCCTGGATAGAAAAATGTAATGATAAGATTAATTATTACACTAAGCTACATATTGTACTCCATACTCCCAGCTCACATATGATGTCTCCACTTTCAAATAATATTTTTTTCTGAAACCTAGCAAAGTTGCTACTGTACACAGTTCATCACTACACCTAACTGAAAGCAGGAGATGAAATGTACACACACACTTTTCTGAGATCAGAAGTAAAATTGTCACAGGGACACTACTCAGCAAGACCACCTTTTTTTAATCTCTTCAGATTCAAAAGTAATTTAAGAGAAGAGCACTACTTACCCTTTTCTGATACCCTCTCTGTGTCATGATCTCTGCCTCCTGCTTCAGCAGCTCATTCTCCTTATCCTCTGCCAGTCTCTCCTCTTGCTCTTCCTCTTCCTGCTGTAAAATTGCATTCTTTTCTTGCAAAAGCCGCTCAGAAATCTGCAAAGTTTATGTTATAATAGTTTACTAGCTTGGTCTATGTCATCAATTCTGGATACCATATTTCCGGAAGGCTGTAAATTAAGAGATCTAAGTTAATGAACAACCTTGAAAAGGGTAATTATAGAAACACAAAATACACTGAAGAGACTATTTTGTTTTTTGGCTCTAATTGTTATCTAGAGAATTAGTGCTTTACACCTGCTGTATAAAAACATATGTGGTCCTCTTAAGTCTTGCTTTTGTTGAATATTGTGTTTTGAGAAATTGCGATATCTTTAGTTTGTAAGCACCTCTTGGCCCAGTATTCTATCCTTGATCTGGTCACTTTTGAAAGTTCAAACCTGTTTATTTGTCTTGGCTTGAATTTTCCTATTTATTATACAGCTAATATCTGTGGGAATATGTGCGCACCACTGTCCTTGGTCCTCTAACTGCGGGCAATAACACAGACTTAAATACTTCTATCAAATAAATGCCTCTCAATTGGCAGTTGTTTCTTGGGACTGTATAACCACCCTGCCAGCCTAGAATGGGATAGATTATGCCCACTATCACACCATCTATCTTAAAAAGCTGATAACCAGCACAGTTTAATTTTAGTATTCTGATTTGTACTATTGCTGGTATATGAAAGCATGGTTTGCCCATTGATGTCTACAACTGAAGTGTCCCATGCAGAACATCATGTCCATATACAGAAATATTTAGGAAGCAGAATGAAAATAGGATCAAGATCTAGAACTGTGTCAATACTATAGAGACATATTATTTAAATTCTGTAGATGAGGAAAGAGAATGAGACAGAAAATGTATTTTCAGAGTATTGTGAAACTGCTTATGGAAATGTCTGTGGTGTTGAAAAACATTTTTCCATTTTGTATTTAAAAGAGCATGTTTTAGGCATTTAAACAACAGGTATTTTTATATGAAAAATAAATGGTATTAAAGAAGAAATATCACAGATAAATCAATGAAATATGGTGTGATCCACCATAGACAAGTGAATATAAGAAAAAGAAGTGTAAATGACAATCATTGAGCATATTAAATGTATTTACTTAGCTGGTTTTAATAACACACAAACTCCCTGTCATCTGCTGCTGTCTCACTTTAAAAGATATTTTGTGTAAAAAAAAATATAAACATTTCAAACATATTTTAGATGTACTTAAAGGACCATTTTACAATGAAAATATATATCAAATACATATATGTTTGAAATCTAATATCATAATTACCATGGGAAAAGTCATAAAGCTAGTTTTTAATTAGAAAAATAAATACATGATGATGCCTCCATGGGATATACATGATACTTTGATGGAATTGTTTATAGCTGTGGTTGCACCTATTAATGCAAACTTCCTGATTCTGGTTCTATAAGGGAGTGGTGACTGTTTCAGTCTGGTCCAATTACCTCCATCATGATTTTTTCTAAAAGTTTTTTTATGTTCATAGTTTACACAGTTGCTAACGTTGTTTGTGAAGTATGTAATTAACTAACAGGTGCCTTTTATTGTGAACTACAGTAGCCATTTAAGACAGTTTAACAAGCCAGATAAACACAAACTCTAACAGATACTGTAATATATCTCCCAAAAGCAAGAAGTTTTTAATAATATAAAAGATTTTGTAATAAATTATCAATTTTAGTCCTACAACATTACTGTAAATATGGGTTTGTTTAATTATGTCCAATGAGCTGTAAAGCTGGAGGTATGTGCGTATTTAAACAAACCATATGCTGGTATCCTACCAATGACCTCGGGATTTAGAACCTTATCACTAACATTCCTGTATTATCTGGACTCAGAGAAAGCAAAGTTTATATGTGTGCCTGAAATCACCACATGCTGTATATAAGTTGCAGCTGTGTGCAAAGGATCTGTTACTACTGTTTCATACATTATGGCCATAAGTAATAAAGGATGAAGTGAAAACTTTTACATTTGACACAACTCCTACTACTTCACAGTTTTATACATTTGTATCACTGAATCTGGATTCAGAAGCTCAGACAGCACAAGAAACAAAGATGCTGTTTTTATGAAATGAGCAAAAGATGCTGTAATGCCACAAAGAACAAAAAAAAAAACAACAACAAAAAAAACAGCTGTGGCCCTAAGAATTCATGATGCAGATTCAATTTAGATGAAAAATGCGTTCCTGACTGCACTTGTAAATGTTGAGATGAATAGGTTTCTTGTGTAGCCAATTAGGCAGTAAAGTGTTATGGAAATCAACACACAAACGTATGGTTTACCTGAGTTTCAAGTTCTAATCTGCAAGCAGATTTCTGCTCTTCCTCATGTTTCTTTTCTCTGGATGTCAGCTGCTTGGCCTCTTCTAACTCTCTGATGAGATGCTCACGGCTCCTTAGTGATTCCTTTTGAGCAATCTGGTTCTGTTCAATCTTCTCCTGGATCTGTAGCTGCCTCCCTGCCAACACCTAAGCATTGAAGAAGTAATTTTATAATTTATATCACAGCTATTTAAACACATATTACAAAAGATGTAACCTATTCGTATCCAGTACTGGCTAAACCCAACTGACTTATTACCTCCTTCATAAGCCGATTCCGTGCATTCCTCTCCCTTTCCCATTCTGCTTCTCGTTTTTCCCATACTTGCTTAGCTTCTTCCCTGCAAAATAATGAAAGCATCACTTGTCATGGACAATATATAGAGAAGCAACACTCATAGTATTTGCTATTTATGCAAAACATAAAACACTTTGATAAAACCCATACTGCACAGGATATTTAAACATTTATAGCAACCGTCAGTAAGCTGTAAGAGTGTGGTGAAAGAGGTCACCTGAACAGTGTGTCCAGCTCAGCCTCCCGTTGCCTCTCCAACTGAAGTTGCTCTTCAATGACACTTTTCATCCATGCAGCATCAGCTACAGCCTGCTCCCGTCTGGCTGACCGCAGGCGCATGTCATCATCCTCCTTACTTATAAGTGCAGACAAAATCTTCATGTCCATTTCCTGTAACATCCAAAGGCCATTGTTGTAATTTTTCACTACAGAACCATACTAGATGTTTTTTTTTCTACTAAATGGCTGCATTACATGTTCAATATATGAAAGTCTAAATTTGTACTAAAATAAGGGCAAGGTAAAACTTTAAATTGGCTTAGGTTCCAAAGATTCCAACTATGGTAACATTTCAAATGTAGGTAGTTATCAGTTCTTCATCAATTTAATTACAATAGCATTGGCGTACTCCCTTTGTCTGCCAATCAGCCAGTCTGTTTCTCCTACTAAGTTCCTTTTCTTATCTATGTGTCTAATCATTGATATTAATCTGTGCGAGTTGCATATGCACATATCGATTGTTGCAAGTGGATTGATGCAATGTCAAGCATTTCAAATACCAATTCATTCTTTCAATCCAAGCCCATTCAGGGAGCAGCAAGCAGTTACTACTCTCAGTGCATTTTTAAAACCATTTAATAACTAAAATACTTTGGACCTATGTCGTGCAATTACAAGGAAAAATAAGCTACTTCTGAATGCTTTTGACAGGTGACAGGACAGAACAAAAATGTTAAATTACAATTATAAATCTATATCACTAAAAAGACATAGACTGATAAAAAAAACATGAAACTTGATGTTGAGATGCCCTGTCCTCAACTCAAAATCATTTAAATTAAGAACTTAAATATTATTTCCATATAATTTACATAAAATAAAATGTCACACAGTAATGTAGCAGCCTGACTGAAACATCCCCACCTTCAATCCATCAATACCAAACACAATGAAAGCCACATACCAGCTCCTCTTGTACCAGCTGTGCTCGTCTCTTCATCTGGGCATTATACTGACGGCTTAGGAAGTGACTGGGGAAAGAGTAGATGAATGTTAATGGGTGAATGTTGTTTATTGCAGAACTGCATTGAATGATGTGATAAAATAAAAAGCTGCATCTATCCCTACCCAATTTCTGTTTTTTTCCTGCGCTCCTCCATCTTCTTTCTCTCTTCGTCAAGCTCTTCTACCTCCCATTGCTGCTTCAGTAATTCCTCCTGCTCATGCTTTAATTTTTTTGCCTGCATATGAAAAATAAAATTGTTAAGAATGTGACACAGCTACGGTGCAGGTCTATAAAGTGCTTCACATTATGAGAATCCTTTACTGAAAAGACAACTATAACTGTCCCACTTGTATTTAATTCAATATAATCTAATGCTGGACTGTACTCAACAATGCATACATGTACATTCAAACATTATATATATAGCTATGAAGTGTAATAACATGAAATGGGAAGCTGTTGGTGGCAAGTGGCAAATTAAAAGTCACTTGTCAACTTTAATTATTGGCTAACTTGGTGGTTCTCAATTTTTTCCTCAAGACTCCTTGAAAATTGCTAAAGATCTTGGCAGACTTTGTTTTACAATTGTAATTGTCTCTACTATACTGTAGTATAGAACCTCATATCTAGGCACTTCTGCACTACTTGTTCAGCCATTATATATTTACTAGCAACTTGCCTGTCAAAAAATGACGGCAATAAAATTTTAGCCAGGCAGTGCTGTTTGCCACACAATGCGAGGCTATGGCCCTTCTGAGCACCTTCGGCGCTAATCGCGAACCTTTCTGCTGTCTACTGGACGGGCCGCTCATTGCAGGGTTCATTAACCTGGCTGTTTTGTGCTTTTAAATGCCATGTGTCTCTTTCCACCATCTCCCCCTGTCCCTTCCCTGTATGCTTCTCCGTCGTGTATTTTCTAAGTCCCACGTGCCTGGCGTGTGCGCGCCTACTGGCATTTGCTTTATTTTCAAAGTCCCGCGTGCCACTGCATTCTACTTCATGTATTTTCTAAGACCTGCGTGCTTGGCATTGGTGAGCCTCGTTTTCATCCTGTTTCAGATTTTTGGGCCGCCATTTTTTCTCTTACTTAGCCGATTTTCGTGTGGTGGAAAAGGCCAAATTTTGGTGTAATTCGCGTGCCACCTCACTCCCACGCTTCCTGTGTCTCCCCCCGTGCTGTGTGTGAGTGTGTTGTAATTTTGTGTACATTTGTTTTGTTTTTTGGTGGGGTTTTAGAGTTACGCGCTCCGCAGCTGCTTTGCCTCGCTGCGCAAGGCTCGCATGTGTGACGGTGCTGCAGGGTTATGCACCTCGCTTTGCGAGGCGCGCAAGCGTGACGACAAATCGCAGTTTGACAACTATTATATTTACTTTGCAATCCAATTTACCTAATAATAATAATAATAAAACTCTTGTTTGGAGCATTTTATATAAAAATATTCATCTTTCTATATATTTCTCTAAAATGCCCCTAGAAATAAAGGACAAAGCATGATTGTTACTTTATAGACATTGTAACTGCCCAGTTATGAGATA
Organism: Discoglossus pictus; assembly: GCA_027410445.1. Taxonomy (NCBI): domain Eukaryota; kingdom Metazoa; phylum Chordata; class Amphibia; order Anura; family Alytidae; genus Discoglossus; species Discoglossus pictus. Next base: position 403,403,318 of record CM050163.1, on the reverse strand, counting down.
AATATACAGAACACTGTTTACATGATGTGCATTCACATGTTCCACGTTGATTTAAAGGCATAAACAAGATATTAAAAATTATACTGTTAACAATTCTACTTCAAACACACTACCGGATTCAACATTATAACAACATTTCTTGCACTGCTTTTTCAATGCATTTGTTCCCTCACCTCGATCTCCCTCAGTTTTAGCTCCTCTATCTGCTTTCGTAGAAACTCAGCACGCTCCTCCTCGGCTTGCCTACGCATCGCCTCTTCTCTTTTCATTCGCTCGATGGCTACCTGTCTTGCAAGCTCATATTCATTTGCATATCTTTTCTTTTCTTCTTCCTCCTCTTCTCTTTCCTGTAAGAATTTACACAGAAACAGATATTAACATATGAAATATATCAAGTGTATTTATATCACAAATTGTAAGCTCATATACAACTTCCTCAGTACCATTAGATATTTTTCATATTGCATATAACTATGTTCTACAGAACTGTTGTTTTGAATGATGTACTGTGTTTAATTAACTTAAATATGACAGACAGAGAGACAGGACACTGCACATAACACTGTTTTCTCTCTTTGCAACAATCTGTACATTATGATGAAGAACTTTTAGATGTGGGTGCAGAAAGGTTTTTCTATGGTCTGCTCCTGTAATCCATGCAGCCTCAATTATAGATCCTGTTTGCAGTTCATGGACACAAAATGTGTACAGGTCTTTTTGTTTACTACATTGACTTTGTTGAAAAGTGACATTTTGTCTTGGCCAAATAATTAAACATTTACCTGATTTCTCTCTGTGACCTGTTCTCCCCAAGCATCAATCACATGCATGTTATGCAAACTGGATTCAATCTTAAGAGAAATTAAATAGAAATTGAAATACAAGGTACAAACAAAGCCAACTTTTATATTTTATGTTCTCAAGTGGTGCTTATGGCAAGAATAATAGGCATGATTTTCAAAGGATCTTCAAACTTACATATTTCATACATCAATAATACAAGAAACAGACTCCATTTTTGCTAATGAACTGACATTATCCAAGACAATTACCACAGGGAATATTTGTATAAATTTGGAAGGACAATCAGGCAAATGCCAGATGAGATTAAACACATAAACTATGAATCAGAAATAAATATAAGACTAACAGAAAAGGGGAGTAAGTAATATTGAAGAAACGGGATATTACTCTCAGCAAAGAAATTAGCAGTTAGCAATACTAATTGAGGTGTCAGATCTGAAATCAAAGAGGATGGTAAGCAAAAGAATACATGAGATAAGACTAGAAAATATTTTAGTAGTATACAAGTAGAATATAGATCAGAGAATTTAACTGGTTTCTGCTTTTTTTTCTCCAACCACTACTGCTCAGTAATATTACAAATAGCAAAAAGCAGGAAGAGATTCTACTGCAAACATTAACAAAATTAAAGAGAAGAAGGTACCTTTTAGTACATTTATATATACACAAGAGATCAGCCTTTTACCTCAAAGAGGACTGAAAAGATGAGAACTTCCTCAAAAATTTACAGAAAGTTATTTTGTTGTCAGATCTGTTGGAATTAACCGTTTGGGCTAATATGTACTACTGATAAATATTTTAATAGCAGCAAAGATCAACATCACAAGAGACTCTTACCTCACGTAGTTTTGCATTATTTTTCTTCCACTGCTCATATAATAACTCATCTGCAAGCTTGTAACAAACAAAAGACAATGTATTTATTAATACAGATGCCTTCATCACAACAAAAATGTTTTGCTGAAATAACATATTTTGCTACAAAAAACCTGTTTCCTGCGCTCTTCCCGAGCCGATTTCAGCTCTTCAGTCCTCTCCTTCATTTCTCTCATGATGGGATCTTTGTTCTGACGAAGCTCTTTCAACTCAGCCTCTAGCAAATCTCGCTCCTCTTGTAGCAGCTTGCGCAACCGTTCCTTCCGCCTCTCCAAGTTCTTTTTCTTATCCTCTTTCTCCTTCTCACGGTGGTATGCGTTCATACTAGAATAAACAGGCGAGAAAATATATAATAACCATTTTGTATTCCTCAAGAAACCTTTATCTTTTTACAATCAAAGAAATTTCTCAAAGTTATATATTGTTTGGCATTATATTGTATTGTTTTTTTTTTAAATTTGAAAATCTAATCCTATCTTATTTATTCTGCATTCTTAGACTAATCATATATCCTTTATCACTTGCACATGCCAATTCCATCTCTGCAACATTCAGAGAATATTCCCATCTATATTCCCAACTCACTTTGCATCAGTCTTCCAACTTATGCATTCACCCTACTGAAGGAAATCCAAGAAAGCCTGTGCGCACATCATCTTCAATGCTCTCTGCAAAACTCACACTTCCACTCCCCTGGCCCAGTTCCAACGGCTTCCTATTTACTACCATCGCCTTTTCCAATTCATAACCCTTGACTACAAATCCTTACATGGCCTTGCTCCTCTATATCTTACCTCACTTATCTTACCCTTTGTGACACAATGCTCTCGAGATCCAAACAGCTCTCAACACTCACAGTCCCCTTCCCAACTGGTTCCCAAACCCCCTTCTGGTCTTTCTTTGCCTCCTTGCACCCCTTCACTAGAATAAACTGCCGCTCCACATAAGACAGTCCCCTGACACACGAACATTTTGCATATCCCTAAATTACCATTTTATTGTCTCCTTCCAACCCTGATGAAAGTTATATTCTTTTGCGGTCTCTCAGACTGACCTACTGCATTCATGACCCTGATCTTGTCTCTGGCCCTTTGCACTATTTCTGGAACAAACACAAATCTTAACTTATGCTCTGTTTATTATGTTTGTTCAACAAAAGTGTAGTCCTCTATAACTCAAAATGATGTACCATTTGTATACCTATGTAAAGCACCTTGAATAAAGGCACTATATACAAATCCAAATAAATAAAAAAAAATGACTTCAAACTCACCAGTACTGTGCATTTGCAGTGCACGGATATAAACTATACATATGATTATTTATTTATATGAATATACTAATGTTGGGAAATAATAATTTTTCTTCTTAGTGCATAACACCTATTTTACATATAATCAATAAAGAACTAGACAAAAACAAAAATAATAAAGTTTTATTTACATAATTTGGAGACAACGTCGATTAAAAACTTTTAAAACCAAGGGGGATCGGAAATAATTCCTTAAAAACATTTAATATTGACTCCCTTATTCTTTGCACCTAAGGCAAGTATATTGTTAAGATTGGTTTCTGAGAAAGAAAATAAGGTAATTGAGATTTCTATTATCTTGTCTTAATCAGTGCTTAAACTATATTTTATAATGTCTTGGCTTGGTTTCCAGGCTTTCATGTGTATATATCTCTGTCAATTTTAAGAGATATTGTATTTTTTGTCCGAGAGTTCTGAGTCCTTTAACTTTGTTACAAAATCACACCAAAAGTGACTATTCAATTGTTTGTAAATAAATCACACTCTTGGTGCTTTCACTTTGTATGTTACAATGTCCTCTTATGGTCTATAATTCTCTTAAAGTACATATATGGGGCATTTAATACATTCAAACTAGATGCCTTTTAGCTTGGTACTACACTTTCAAAAACGGGTTGTTCAATATATATATCTAAAAGGGGAATTATCCTTAGTCAGATTGCACCCATACTTGCTTCCACGTTAATGCCCTGCTTATGGCGTTCCTTCTATTCCCATACAAGGTTATCACGATTATAAAACTTCTTAATTTTTAGTCTAGGGATTTTAAATGTTTTTAAGGAATTATTTCCAATCCCCTTGGTTTAAAAAGTTTTTCATCGACGTTGTCTCCAAATAATGTAAATAAAACTTTATTATTCTTGTTTTTCTCTAGTTCTTTATTGATGATATTTATTTATATGTCCTATAAATAAATGTGTTGTTCTTCCCATGAATGACTGTTTGTATCTCAAAAACAACTACAAATCAAGCAAATCAAAAGAGCAGTATATTTCTGTGGATATATTAGTCAAAAGCATTTTCACTGAAATCCTCAAACTACAGTGAAGAGTTATTGTAAACAAAACGGTTGTGTTTCTGATATGAATGTGTTTTTGTTACCTCTGCTGGTAGGATTGACGGGAGCTCCATTGTGCTTGCTTGCTGCTGCAAACATTGGACTGTCTAAAATACTGATTTGTTATGTCCCACTGATGTCTGAATTCAGCCTCCCGTTCTCTATGTCGCACAATCTGCTTCTCCAGCATCCTATTTCTGCTGTGCCAGGAAGATGACAGAGTGGGTAAAGCCATCTGATAGGAAAAAAAAAGAAGCACAAAAAATATTAAACATAATAAGGTCAACTATTCAGAAAACATGCTAAATTGCATCATACTATAACTTGCAACAAATGACCTTTACATTAATCTCCTACTGTAAATCATGTAATTATAGTAACAATTAATAATTTAAAATGCAACAAAATACTAATGAGTAAAAAGAATACAATATTTTCAGCATAGTGATACACATAGGAAGATCAACAATAGGGTCATGTTACACTTTGTTATGCTTTATATAAACGTGCTGCCTGCTGATCATCACATGACATTTTTATATAGTGGGATTTTCTACCAGATGAATATTGATATGTTTTTTGATTTCTTGTACAGACAAGTATATGTTGTCACAATAGAAACTCATGCAGCGTATTAAACTTTCCTGTTCTTAAGCTACGTCAGTGTTGTGAAAACATAATGATGGGCATATTGGTCTGAGGCAAAAGTATATAGGTTCTTGAGTACAATACCGTTTCATGCAATTGTTGTTAACCACATTACAATGGGATTGTCGCCAAGAGATCAGATTTTAAGAATCCTCTTGCACACCTACCAATATGCAAAAAGACAGACATATATAATGAATAAAAATATTTTCTATTAGTGACAGCATAATTTCCTACAACAAGCAAATTCTCAGTTACAAAAACATAGATACTGTGCTGAAGACACATACCCACAGCATCTCTCTTTCTCCTGTAATACAAGTGTAAACAAAAGAAAAAAATAAAGTGGAACATGGTAAGGGCTGAAAGAGAAGGTTTGTTCTTTAACGTTGGACCTTGCATCAATTTGACATTTGGAGTCCTTGGATGGACAGCTGGATTTGCCCTTAAGAGGGACAGTTAGGTGTATTGTGAACAACAGAGTTTGACAGAGATTGGCCCTTTATAGAGCCAATCTGCATGTCAAACCAGAAAAAGACTGTAAATTAAATAAAAATCAAATTAGGAGATTGAGATAAAAAGAAACCGGTTGGGGGGATAACGAGCAGAGTACACCATCTACAGCCCACTGGGAGACAAACTCATCTATTCCCCCAGTGGACAAAGCCAGGTGGTACTCTGCCCGGATACGGGAGCGCACCAATGCCCGGAACATGGCCTCCGGTGACAATGAAACCCCCTCAATCAAACACTGCTTCCTGGACTTATATATAGCCAGCTTGGCTAATGCCAGGAGCAGGTTGACGAGGAGGTCCCTGGCCCTATTGCCCCGGGACACTGGGCGCCCAAAAATAAATATGTGAGGGGAGAAATGCAGCCAGAACTGTAGGAGGAGGCCCCTCAAGAGTGACAAGAGGGGCTGCAGTCTGGCGCAACTAAAATAAATATGGTACACAGAATGGACAAGTGGAGGGAGAGTCCGTGAAATTAGCCAAGTACTCTCCCGTGCTCAGTGCACCATGGAGCACTCTCCAACTCAAGTCCCCGGTGGGTCGTGGAACTAAAGTAGAATAAAGCTCCCTCCACTGAGGCCTCTTGCCCTCGTCAGCTGGGAGGACCCGCCTCCAGATGGTATCGGGTTTGAGCACAGTCAGACAGTCATGGATGAACCCATATGATCAAATAGGGTATCCTTAAATAGAAGATTTCTGAATTTCACTAGGAATATAATATACCCATGTATCTATTTACTTCTGTGTACTTATGTTTTATTAAGAAGAGCTTACTTAAATGCTCTGTTTTTTTCTGCCTAAATAATTCCTAACTGGTTTCTCCCCTCTGCAGCTCATGAAGAGTGTACTGTACATAGCAACCAATGAGTGGCAACATTCTGCAATATACTAAAAGAGTGGTAACTGACAGACTAATTTGAGACACTGCATTTCACACTTGGTGTATTCATGAGCTGCTAGTGCAACAGTGGGCAGACCCGAACAGGTAAAAATCATATGGTTTTATGCATAATAAACTGAGTTTTAAAGGGCCATTTACCTCACTGTAAGTGCTCTTCATGGTGTGAAAGAGCATAAGATTGTATGGTAAAATTATCTATTTTTTAAATTACACTAATAACACCTAAAAATCTAAAGTATTAGGTTGGTTTACAAACACACTGTAACTTGTCTACTGACTATTGCACGATTCATAACATATGCGACACTGTGCGGTGAAGGCTCTGTGAAGACTAAGATTTATAGTAGTTTTTTTTCTGAACTCAGGAATGCAGCAGATGTTGGAACTTCCCAGTTTCGGCTTCGCTGCATCACTGACAAAGCAGTGAGTGCGCCTGAAGCTGCGGCACAGCAGCCTAATCCCAACACTATGCCTAACCTATTTTAAACTGTAGTGTGATACTGCATTGTGAGAAATAGGTGGTGCTGTGGTGTGCGCGCTTGCGTCAGTGCTCAGAGTCGGCGCAGATGAAACTGGAAAGGGTCGAGATGTTAACCTACAACTATTCTATTTAGGTGATTACAGCATTCATTTCTCTGCACAGATAAACTTGTGAAGGGTTAACTCTCTTCCTGCTCATGCTCTCTGCACAGAGCTGTTGCTGTGGATCTGTCTGGGGGCATCCAGTGACTCATGTAAACAGAGATTTAATTCATCATTTCTCTGAAAAATGCACATATTCCAAAAATTCAAAACGTATTTCAACATGCTTTTAGGAGAGCTTTACTGTGGTGTGTTGCAAATTGTGCTGAATTAAGTGTCCTTTTAAGTAACTAAAATAAAGTACATACAAGTAAATAGATACATAGGTGCATTATATTCCTAGTGACATCCAAAACATTCCATGTTATTTAACATCTGACACTAAGGATTAGATCTGAGAAAGCATCCTGCTGTATCACCCCACGTATATCTGATGCATCATTTATTTTACTTTTATGTTGAGCAGCAAATGCAATACATAATAGAGTAATGTTTGTGTGTATAATATACATATATATATATATACACCCGGCAACGTATAATGCATGAAGACATTATGTGACGATCACTACTCTATATGGTAGCGGTAGGGAAGACATATATATTACAGTGATAGTAACAAATGGCTCTGTAATACCCTGCACTTGGTACAGTCAGTATGAATATACAGACCATTTTGGATCCTCTCGTATTAATAAAGACTATAAAGCTACCATATCTCGGAGATAACCCACCGCCTGAGTGACTCCAGACAGAGAGCTCACACTCACCGTTTTCGGGGACAGCTGCTGTGTATAACGGACACGGGGTGGAGCTTCCTTTTCCGGTGTCGCTCGGTTTCCATGGCAACGGCTCAGGCGCCATTACGGTGGCCGAGGCGGGACTAGAGTCTTGGATAGTGACAGTTGGAAACCGCTCTCTAATCTGTAGATTATTGTTATAGTCCTCTATAATCACAATCTGTCACAGCCATAATCTCAGTCCGTCTTAATAGCTGTCACAAAGCCTACCTGTAAATAGCGTTAAAGGGCAGACTGCAGATAAAATTACATTTATTTTATATAATAAATAGCAATTATAGAGACCATTAGCTTCATGTGAAAATGGAGGTTGCCAGTTACTCTATTTTAAGATCCACTCTTGTCACTGCTACTGAGCTATGTGATTGGGTGGAAAGATCAGGAGCCAGCCAGACTGCAGACTTAGTTGTTAGCTGTGAGAGTTGCATTCACGTTTCTGTGTTGTACAGCAACTCGCATCACATAACACACAGTTGAGTTCTTTCCTATTTTTGTCCGCGCCTGCAGTGCAGCACAGCGGCCAGTCGAGTCACGACAGTGGCATGCAAGTCTTTGTTCAGTTTCTTCTTAGAGTGAGGGCTAGAGTTAGGGGTTAGGGCATTGTAGGATTTTAAGATTTACATAGGTAAGTAGTGGCTTATCGTCTGCCATTACCCTAACCCTAAACACTAACCATAAACACCCATATTGCACAAAGACTGGGCTGCCTACTGGCCACTGCATGGCACTGCAGATGGGGACAAATCAGGAAAGGTCCCACAGTACTAAATATTTTTGACCTAATGTGAATTACTTATACTAATGCATTTATACATACAACGCATCAATACCATTCAGATACTCTATAAAACAGTCAGACTAAATATACATATGTGTAAAAAGCATATGTTTAGATAACAGTAAAAGGTAATAAGTTACAGTTGGAGGTAGTTGCAATTACATTTAGAGGGTAGCCAACCAATATAGAAGGCTGCTTTTGGAGTTCACAATCTAGAGGGGATGGGGGCGCAAGAGGGACAATAAGGTTAGCTAGGAGCATTGAGGGACAGTGGTAGAGAAGATGGATGGCATACCGAGCAGAGGGAACTTGCACAGGAGAACTTGGAAATGAGGGCTGAGGGGGTGCAGGATCATGAAATGCCTTGTAGGTAAGGACTAACAGTTTGAAATTGACTCTGCATAGTATAGGGAATGCAGAGAGGAGCAATAAATATAGAGTGGTGGGTGAGGAAGAAAAGGGACCTTTCCTGTTTTGTCCCTGCCAGCTCAGTGGCAAGCAGGTGGCTTGATGGTGGCTCGTCAAGACTTTGCTCAATTTGTTCTTAGAGTTAGGGTTTATGGTTCATGGTTAGGCTAGATTGTGTGCACCCCTATTTTATTATGAAAAGCTTATCATTTGCCACTACCCTAACCCTAAGCCCTAACTCGAGCCCTCACTCTAAGAACAAATTGAACAAAGTCTCGGTTCCAGGGCCGTATCTACCTTTTTGGAGCCCCTAGGCAGTGAAGTGGAGGAGCCCCTGTGAGTTAGTATTCAAGGTATGCACGTACACATTTTTTTCCCCTTTTTTTTTTTTTGACTTTAAAAATTCTTTATTATTTCAAAGTTTCAAAACATTACATAAAAATAAAGAATACATGGATGAACTACTTTAAACACAGCATCATAATATATAAGATCACCTGATAAATTATAATTTTAAATAGATCATTCATTCTTTCTTCATTTACGGTAGCCTAGTCTTTTTTCTACAAGTGTTACACTTATAAAGAAGCAAGTAGTATAGTAAACATTAGTATCACTGATGGGTGCCAGATGACCTTTAGTTCAATTTTCGACACATATCTTTTTGGTACGTTTAATTTTATGCATGTTTTAAAGAATATTAAAGTAGGAGTAGCAAAAGTAAAAGAAAAAATAATAATAATAAACAAAAAAATATCAAAGAGAGAGAAAAACAATAAATAAATAAAAGATTTGGCCAGGAAGTGAGTCTGAGGTAGGGGGTGGAGTCGAGAAGGCAGGATATTGTCATAACACCCTTAGGAAAAAAGAATCTCTCCTATCCTTTATAATCCTGGTCCCATACTTTCCATTTGCTACGTGGGAGATGGTATATCCCGATATCCTCTATATCTCTTTCTAGATCACAAATTTTATTTATTTTTATCAAGATTTCAGACCAGGATGGAACTTTTTCTTGTTTCCAATATAAAGCTATGGAATTTTTAGCTGCCATAAAGATATGAATCAAAAGCGCTTTATAGTCCATCGTGATTTCTTTAGGAAAGATGTGAAAAAGGGGCATTTCTTTCTTTAGGGGGAGATCTAGGTCAAATGTGGTTTTTATTTTAGAGAAACATTCTATCCACCATTTTTGTATGATCGGGCAATCCCACCAAATGTGGATATGTGTGCCTTTTTGTCCACAATTACGCCAACAAAGTTGACTTTCCTTATTTTTGTTAATTTGGGAAACTTTTAGGGGAACAAAATACCACCTATTTATTATTTTAAAGTAAGTTTCTTTATGGGATGCATTTTGAAGGAACTTATCTGTAGTAGAGAAAGCCGAGATCCGTGTCTCTAGTGGCCATTCTTCTCTTGCTTCTGTTTCCCATGTTTTTATACTAGATGTTTTAATAGGGATCTGTTTGTTTTTAATCAGATTATGGCATTTGGCCATTAACTGAGATTTATTATCATCTAGGATTAGTTTTTCGCAATCGGTCAGACTTCTTCTTTCTAAAATATACCCTTGTAGTTTCAGCTTTTCACACATACACTAGTATTCTAGCCATAGTGAGCTATGTAGTTTAAATTTACCTATTAACTCCTCAAAGGAGATAATGGAACCATTTTGGAAAATATCTAATAAATACATTGCCCCTTTTTTGGTTAAGATTTCCAAGAGAGGGATATTCATGTCTCTGGCTAGTTTTTCTAGCGAAATTATCGGACTTGGAAATGGAATTAAGGAATATTTTTCATTCAATTTATCCCAGTATTTAAAGTTGTTTCTTAATGTTTCTCCCATAGATTCTACCCTTATTAAGTTCTTTATTTTATTTCTTTGTAATATTATGCTTTGCAAATCTATATTAGGCGACATTTCTTTTTCAATTTGGAACCAGTGCCTAGATTCCACCTGATCTGTCCATCTTATAATATGTGCTATAGTAATAGCTTCTTGAAACGTCTGAGTAGAGGGATATGCCATTCCTCCCTTTTGAAATTTTTTAGTTAAATTTGTTATTTTGATTCTCATTTTTTTACCTTTATGAATGAACGTATCTAGAATATTTTGAAATATTTTTATTTTTGAATTTGGTAGATGAAAAGGGATACTTCTCATTGAATACGTTATTTTAGGGACCAGAAACATCTTTGCTGCTATAATCCTTCCCGACCATGAGTCATAAGTGTTTCTCCATCTTTCTATGGGAGCTTTCAGGTTTAAAATAGTTTGCTTAACATTAATATCCATCATCTGTTTAAACTCTGGATGTATTCTTATGCCCATGTGTTTTATACTATTTTGCCAGATAAATGAGAAATGAGACTCTAGATATAAAGTTTCCTCTTCGTTCTGGTTAATCATCAAAGCTTCTGATTTAAGTACATTTAGTTTGTAGTTAGAGATCAATGTTGCTAACGGTTCCATAATAAGGGCGAAAATCAGCGGGACAAGGGACATCCCTGCCTAGTGCCATTAGAGATTTTAAAGCTTTCTGATTTAAATCCCAGGCCTACGACAGAGGCAGAAGGAGAGCCATATAGGGCCTTAATTGCTCTAGAGCCAAAGTCACCTAGACCTAGCTTAGACAGTACCAAGTCCATATATTTCCATCCTACTCTGTCAAAGGCCTTTTCTGCGTCCAAGGATATAAATACTGCTGATCTCTTCCTTCTTTTAGCAAAAGATACTAGATTAATTAGTCTTCTCACAATGTCGGTACCCTGTCTATTTACTATGAATCCATTTTGGTCTTTATCTACCAAGGATTGAATAACCTTGTTTAGTCTGTTTGCTAGCACTTTTGCGTATATTTTAATGTCTGTGTTGATTAATGAGATTGGGCGGAAATCTTTACATTCACAACTAACTTTCTCGTTCTTAGGAATAGTTATTATATAAGTCTGAAGCATTTCTTTTGGAACAAAGCCCGTCATTTTAATTTCATTAAGTGATCTAGTAAGATCAGTTATAATTTCTTTATGGAAAATCTTATAATAAGAGTTAATAAATCCATCTGGGCCTGGGGCCGATGCTATCTTTAATTTAGTTATTACTTCTGAAATTTCTTTTTCCGATATTGGTTCGTTCAAAGTTGCCAAATCTTCCAGGGAAATTCTTGGCATATGTATATGATCCAGAAAGTTTTTAATTTCTATTTCTTTAGTTTGAGTTTCCGATTTTCCTGCTAGATTATATAGATCTGAGTAATATGTTGCAAATACCTCTGCTATTTTAGCGGGATTCATAATAATTTCTCCTTTGTATCTTATTTGATCTATTCTCTTATGAGAAGAATTACCTTTATATTTGTTTGCTAAAAATGTATTTGCTTTATTTCCTAGGTGATGTATACGTTTCTGTTGGGCCCATCTAGAATTATCTACTTTTATTTGCTCTATTGTTCTTATCTGTTTTTGCAGCATCTTAATTTGTTCCATATTTATTTGGTTTGGGTTATTTTTATTTTCTCTATCAAGTGGCGTACCGTTCTTTTTTTTTCATTTGGGCTTGCATTTTAATGCAGATTCCACGTATATATGCCTTATGAGCCAACCAAATTATATTATTGGATGCAACTGAGTGTCTGTTAACCTGAAAAAACTCCTCAATTTCTTGTTTCAATTTTGCTTTGCCTAGTTGATCTTTAAGCAAGATGTTTTTCATTTTCCACGATGGAGGATCATATTCTGTGGAACCTATTTTAAAAGTGGCTGATATTAAACTATGGTCTGAGAAGTTTATAGGGTCAATTTCAGCTTTAATGATCTTTTTTAATGCTAAATCATTAACCAATATGTAATCTATTCTTGAATATGACATATGTCGTGCTGAGTAAAAGGTGTAATTCTGTACCATGGGATTTAAGCACCTCCAAGAATCAAAAAGACCATATTTATATAGGATTTTGTTAAGCTTGCTTGTTACTTGTGTTGTGTCTTGAGTATCTATGCTTTGTATTTTCTTTTTTCTATCTAAGCTGGGATTAATAATCTCATTAAAATTCCCGCAACAAATCAATAAACCAGAGAAATATTTCTTCAAAGATTTAAGTGTTTTGTTTACAAGTTTTGTCTGACCTTTATTTGGGGCGTAGATATTTAAGATAGTAATTTTAGTATTATTAAGAAGACCTGACCAAAGAGAAAAACGACCTTCTGGGTCTGAAATCGTGTTGTCTTCCTTCCAATTTAGTTTTTTGTTGAAAAAGGTTGCTGTCCCTCTTCTTTTTTTCCAATACCTTGCATTTCTAACCGAAACATATTTATGGTTGTTGTAGTCCGTCCCCTTTCCTATCTGCCAATGGGTCTCTTGAAGGCAGATTATATCTGCATTTTTTTATTAAAAGTATTAAAGAATAGGGATCTTTTTCCTTGAGAGTTCAATCCTTGCACATTTTGGCTTATTATTCTCAATGTCATTTAAAGTGTCTTAATTCTGCCTTCTAGTCCACGCCCTTCTCCCTCCTCCTCCCATCCCCCCTCCTTCCCTTCCATCCAGCCAGAAGAAGAAAAAAGAAAGAGAGAGATAAATAGAGAAGAAAAAAAGACTGGGAAGTCCTTAAAAGGGAGCTTTTCCCTCAGCCCCCTCGGCTCCCCAATCGTAAAAGAAATACAAAGTGTGTAGCCGTGGAGGGGAAGGAAATAGTGAACTTTTCCTAAGTTCAGTCAGTCCTAGGCTACCGTCAGTGGTGCAGATTCATAAATATAAACAAAGCATTGACTAAAATATGTCAAGGAGTTCAATAATGCTTCCTTATTTTGGATCAGTATTATGTTTACTGTTTGGTTTTGGTCTCCTACTACGAGGAGATTTATGACTACCTTTCCTGTCTGCCTCCGGTTTTCAGCCCCGATAGAAGGTGGAAAATATATACTTAAAAAGTGGGAAAAAAAATCTGAATATATCTTAGTGAATAATTATATCTTTTTAACCATTGTGTTTTTGTATATATTATAAGCAGAGTCTCAAAAGTTCTCCACTCTATTTGCCCCTTTTTTAACTTTCTTTCCCTTGATTTTCCCCCTCCTTTCTTTCTTTTTTTTTCTTTTCCTTTCCTTTTCTCCCTTTTCTTTATAACTTCTTTTCAATTATAGTGTCTAATTATATCGTGTTTGTATAAATTTTTGCTACTTAGTGAATTAACTAATTAATATTACGTGTATTTTTTTAGTCTCTTCCTCAAACGATCTTACCTCTGAAAGTGTTGTGTCTATTAAAAATAAGTAATGTAAGTGAAGTATTATTAATACGTGTCTTAGTGAAAAGCATATTTAGTCTAATTTAAACCTATACTGGTATAATATATTTTCCATTTTCCCGCAACACTATGTGTAAAATCTTTTGTTATATTGTGCTGAAAACCGGAAGCAAAAAGTCAAGACATAAAAAAAAACAAGAAAAAAAAATAATACAGAAAAACAATCAAAACTAAATATTTAATAACATGATATGATAGTCAAAGCTAACCAAAAAAGCATCTCTCTATTTCAAATTCCATTCCTCTAGACATTTTATCGCCTCGCTGTGTGAATTAGCCACTATTTTTTTTGATTCATACATTATAATTAGTTTTGTGGGGAATCCCCATTTGTATCTTATATTGTTTTCCCTTAATATTTTGGTGGCTTCTGAGAATTCTCTTCTTTTAATCAGGGTTTCTCTTGAAATATCTGAAAATATTATAGGGGTGTTCGAATTTTTGTGGCTCATGGGCCTTTCTAACAAGCTCTTCTCTATATAAAGAGGAATGGAACTTGACAATAACATCTCTAGAATGGGCTCGTTCTATACTTCTAGGCAGTGGAATTCTATAAATTGAGTCTACCATCTGTTCCAATGGAATGTCTTTTTTAATCATACATAAAATACATTTTTGTATATACTGCTTCAGTTCTATCTGATTAATATTTTCCGAAATTTCTCTAATACGTATGTTATTATGACGTGAAATATCTTCCATTCTATTTATTTTAGTTTTCAAGTTTAGGATTTCTGATTTTAATTCATCAGTCTCTGAAATAATCTTTCTTTGACTACTTTCTATTTTATTATATCCTTCTTCTAAACTGTCTATCTTTCCTCCCAGTTCGTTAGTTGCACTTGAATTTTTAGCAATCTCCATTGTTATATCTATGAGTAGTAACTTCTTAAATTTTGCAAGTACTTTTCTCAAAATAGATGTTGTGAGTGTTTCTTTCTCTGGTTAATCTATAAGTTGGCTTTCTTCAGTTTCTAAGGTTTCTTCTAAGCTAGACTGGTTAGCTGACTGGTCTAATTGATTTGTAACTTCTGCTACCATCTGTGATTTATCCATATCTTTATTTGTATTGCCTGGAGAGAGAAACATACCTGGAGTTTTTATCATTGTATTTTTCTTTTCCCTAGCTTTTGTTTTAGGGTTGTGTGTTTCTTTTTTCATTTTGAATAAAACCTTGGAGGTTCTAATTATAAGATAAAAGGCCCTTTGGCTTTATGAGTCTTAACGCCCTATTTAGGTATATTCAGAGTGTTTTAGCCCGAATATACTCTTGAGCTGATGTAACTCTGTTACCATGTCAGATAGTGTTAATCTTTCTAGGCCTATTCTTTCTCTCCCTCTAACTTTATATAATTTTCAAAGCAGTCAATGATTTCTATAAATTCACAAGATTTTTCTAATTTACTTTCCCCCTTCATGCCCCTCCTTCTTTTCCTCACTTTTTATTGTTTCCGTTTATTGCCTTTTATTGTTAATCACACTTGCTTATAACTATGCAAATTAAATTATTTATTATTGTTAAAAATGTCTTTGTTGGTTAACCTTCAAGCTAAATCCATATAAGAGTTACAATGTTTTGTCCCATTTCTATCCCTTATACACAGAAAGTCCTATATTTTTATACAGTAAAGAGTGGTTTACTTAGTTAGAAGGCTTCACAGTTTTATAAGCATTGTCTCTCTATGTTGTTATGGTTATCTGGGCCATGAAAGATCCAGTTTTCCTTCAAAAATGTCTCCAGTTATGTTTCTTGAGATTATTTCCTTAACGAATCTCTCAGTTCTATTTAGGCTTGACGTATTAAACAAGAAAGACTTAGACTTGATGTATAGCCATAAAGTTCATTTGTGTCCCTTTGTAATTTCCTTTTTCTTTCTTTACTCTTTAGTGAGAAGTTCCCTTCTAATTTTCTTCTTTCACCTTTCTGGTCTCTTTCCAGATTTGGATTGGCAGAGTTGAACAGGAGGTCAGGAAGTCATAGTCTTTTATCTCATGAAGCTAAAATACCCTTCATATCTGTGGGTTAAGTGGTAGATTCTTTCTCAGCTTTCTCAGCTTCATGTATTGGTACAAGATTGTGTTATAAAGGGAACCTTATGAGGTCTCAGCCATATTGATTCAACTGCTTAGCATATACTATGTTGGTCTAGGTAGACTCCAAGTTGTCTTATGATAGTAAGAGCCGAATCTTTTAGTTATGGAGCCCTCTCAGTCATTATGTTCCAAATATCTATGTAATTCAGCAGTATAGTTTCCTAAGCCTTATGTTGTCTTAAGGTATTGTTCTCTTGTTCTAGCCAGAGATAATGCTTATCCCAGAGCGCTAAGGTATCTTCTTTAATTTTTGTTTATATATATCACTGTTCCAGCTTAGACAATGCACTTTAAAGTATCATAGAGGAAATTTCACATTCACACCAAAATTTCTCCAGTGCTTAGTTGTGGCTCAGTTGGACGAAGTAGTCTAAAGTGCGATTGTGCTTGAAACTATATCTGTTCAAATAAGATCATAGTTCTGTTACTAGTAGTAAATGGCCCCTTGGCTTATGGAGCCCTCTCATTCCATACTTTCCATTTGGATATGGCTGTGTATTTCAGCCATGTGTTGTCTTAGCCCTTGGTTTATAATATGTTAATAATCCCTTGTTCTCACCAGGGATTTTACTTGGCCCTGAATACTGGGGTACTTGCTTCAGTTTTAACTTTGTGGAACTCAGTTCCAAATTTAAGCAGTGTTCCTTAGCAGTGTTACAACACAGCTTCCTTAAACTGACATAAAAGAAGAATCCCAATCATACCCTCATGTCTCCAGTACTTAGTGTTTGCCTAAGGTGCAGCTGTGCTGTGCTTAACCTTTGCAGGCAATAAAACTTTTCTTTCTCTCCTCTTTCTTGTCTCTTTTTACACATAGAGAAATGGATCTAGAGGAGTTTTTTTTAAACAAGTGAGGTTAATAGGCTTTATGAGGTATCCATTATCACCAGTGTTTGTGGTTTATTGCCAGTCTAATAAGCCTTGTATCAAAGGCACAGAGTCTCTCATTTTAGACCCAGGTACACGGCGGTACCATACAGAAAAAAATCTTTGTCCTACCGGTACTGGACAAACTAATATCGTGTCTGGACGGGGGGGTAGCTGTTCCTCCCAGCGGTACTCCTTTAGAGCTTCCCTTCTGGTATTAAGATATTTATCTGTGTCCAACTCCTTCCAGTTTCATTCTCATCTTATATGCTAGGCTCTTGCTCAGCTCCAGTCCATGCTGTAACTCTTTAGCATAGTTGCAGGTAGCAGCTGCATTCTGTGGTGCTACCGGAGATACTGCTCTGCGCTTCCTGCACCACTGAACATTTTGTCGCCAAAAGCCCGTTTAGCTGATCATCCTAACAGCTTCCTGGGCGTGGACTGTCTCTCCCCAGTTTTTTTTCCCCTTTCTTTACGCTCCCTTTCCTGTTGTAACTGTCTTGTTCTATGTGGGTACCCCCTAGTAGCCAGTCTATAAACTAAAACATTTAAAACAAATTTTAAGCCAGGAACCATTTTTTTAAGAAGTGGCGCCCCTCACAGTGAAGCGCCCCTGGGCAGCTGCCGGCCATGCTCGGCACACAACCTACTGCATTGGCTACATCTGAGTTTTGGATGTATTAAAGAGGAGCGTTGCGTTTATTAGGGTGTTACAGTAGTCAAAATGGAGAATGATGAGGATTTTTGCTGTAACTGAAGTGAGAAAAGGGAGAATCCTGTGCATTTCACAGCAATGAGTGACATATTTGATGTGAGATCTAAAGGAGGGCTGTAAGTCAAAAATGATGCCTAGGCGGGGGTGTGGCTAAGCTGCTGGAGAGGAAAGACATGTCCTGCAAGAGCTCCAGCTAAGGCCTGGGTTAATCTGGGACAATCGACCCCTATAGATGCCCTGAGTGACCAACAAACAATATCACTAAACTCAGAAGACCTAGGGGAACAAATTGATCCCAAAATTACCTTAAAAAAAACAATAAAATCGGAAGAGTCCCCTGCATGGAATCCCTACCCAGCTGAACTTTTCCCCTTGGAAGCCTGGAGGGAGAGAGTGTGGAGCTGCACTGCTGAGGACATATATAAGCAGGTACAGGGGAGAGGCTATAGAGCTGTAGGGGGAGAGGAAGGGGTACCCAGGGGGGCATCAGAAGCAAATTAGCCCCAGAAAAATTAAGCAATCCGGGGCCCCTTACCCACATATCCCCATCAAAGCTCTCCCCATACCCTGGGTCCAAGCAACCCAGCCCAACCTGTCTACTTAGACTCAGAACATTAAAAGTACACTGCACAGGGCTCACTTACCAACCAAACAGGATTACAAAACCATTTGTTTTTCAAGGCTAGTTTCCAGGCCGAATCCCTGCTTGTGTAACAGACTGTACTAGTGGAACTCTACTACCACCTAGTGGACAAAGTTCAAAAGCACCAAGCAAGTAAAAAGAGACAACCAAAGCTCAATTTTCAACTATAAGCATTAAAGCTATGAACACTTCGGTTCAAGAACTTTTAATAAATCCAAAAAGATGTAACTAGCAAAAAGCCCAGCAATATAGGGACGCTAACAATTGCTCTGGGACAAACCAAGTGAAACCAGGTCTCTGGCAACAACTTGATCTACAATACTCTCACTGAGATGGCAGGTGTTGCCACGAGAAAGAACAATAAAGGGATCCAATCTTACTGCCTACCCAAATCTTCAGCAAGTTCTCCCACCAATAAAACACCCACAGCCGCAGTCCACGCAGCAACAAGCTCTGAAATGTCAGCGCCTAGCACTAAAAGTGACATCCAGGACCTTAAAGACCTAATATCCAACTTCAGAGAGGAGGTCAAATCAGACATCCGGAAGGTGACAACAGAACTAACCACAGAAATTAAAAAGGTGGACGATAAAACAACAAAACTGGAAACTAAAATTTCGGAAATAATGCAACATAACAACAAGCTAACAGAGGAGATCTTGGCTTTGAAGGAGGAACAATCTAGACAACAGTTGCAACAGGAAGATCTAGAAAACAGATCTAGACGACAGAACATAAGGCTGAGGAATGTGCCGGAGTCTGTCAAGGACCTACACGCATACCTAAACGATCTATGTGAATTTCTCCTCCCAAACATACATCCAGAAAACTTGAGAATGGATCGGTTTCACAGAGCCCTAGGATTCCGTTCATCTCCACAGGAGCGCCCAAGAGACATCATTGCCAGATTCCACTACTACTCCACCAAAGAACTGTTCATGAAGGCCGCAAGAAAAGGCATCCCTCCCATCGAGGGGCACACACCGCTGCTTTTTTCTGATCTAGCCCCGACTACCCTTGCCAAAAGGAGACAACTGAAACCGGTTCTGGACTGTATCCTGGCTCAAGGATGGAGGTATACATGGGGTTTCCCTTTTCGCCTCAATATATCCAAAGAGGGAAAATTCTTCACCATCAGAACACTGGAGGAAGGCATTAACTTGCTGGCGGAATGGAACATCAAGGTCACTGTCGGAGAGCAGTTACAACCAACAGAAAACCCGAGAGGAAGGAGTCCTCCCATGAACGGAGAAAAAGACTTACTACAATGAGTTGTCACTTATTTTGTTTCTCTGTTTTTTTTGTCTTTTTTTGCTTCATCTTCCTCTCTCTTCTTCTCTCTCTCTCCTTGTTTTCATGCTACTCTGACAACCAAAGCTAGTTGAATCTGAAAACGAGTAGATCCAATAAGGTAGCACCCACACCAGTGAAAGTTCTAATACACACTATAGACAGTTAACCCAGGCCGTAAAGGCAAAAGCAACACACACCTAGAAGGCGTCCCTACGGGCGCTAACACGTAGACTTCCAAAAGCCCCTACAGTAGGGAAAGTTTAGGCGGACCAATTCAGTGTCAGTTTAGAGACACTAACTGGCCCACCAGTAAAATACGAAGAGGACAGCAAACGCTCTCCTCATAGTAGTTTAAATTACCACACTTTATTTAAGTAAGGAACACAATTAAGTTCAAACATACTAAGAGCCTTCCTGACCAACAGTAAGACACACAAACAGACTCAAGTACTTAGACTTCTTACCCAGGATTACCTTAGGGTTCCCCACTAGAGGAAAAGTAGGAACTTGCTTAATTACTGAGTCAGGTTTTTATAATTCCGAAAGTTTAAGTATAAGCAATTTGGCTCATACTCTGTTGTCTTTTTTCCTTTGAGTACAGATACTCTCCCACACAGCCAGCTGCTGAGCAGTCTTCGGGCGGAAACCAGCAGGAGGCACAGGATAACGAAGTAACAGGCTTCCAGAAAGGTGAGATAGCCATTTAGACACACCAAAGGGTCATACACCTCAATAAGAAATATGGGCATTGTCATTGCGTCACACAACGCTCATGGTCTGAACGAACCAATCAAGAGGGGGGTAGCCTTGAGAAATTACCAAAAACTAAATCTTGATATCGTAATGATTCAGGAAACTCACTTTAGAAAACAAGCACTACCAAAATATTGGGGGGGAGTCTTTACTCAGGCATTCCATTCGACCGCAGATACCAAACAAAAGGGAGTCACGATTTTGTTCCACAGAAGACTCAACTTTCAGTTAAGTAAAATTCAAACAGATAAAGATGGCAGGTTTTTAGCAGTACATGGGACCATACACGAACGTAAGGTTTCATTCTTGAACATTTACGCCCCGAACACAGATCAAACGCCATTCTTTCAAAAAATACAGAAACTCACAGATAGCTGGGAAGACGGACTTAAGATAATAGGAGGAGACATGAACGCGGTCTTAGACCCGCTCAAAGACAAGTCAAACGATTTAGGTTCACAAAAAATCCCCACAGCGACCAAAGCTCTCAAAAAACTCCTAAAATCAAACTGCATGATTGATACCTGGAGAAACATGAACCCCACAGAAAGGGAATACACATTTTTTTCCGCCAGACATGGTTCGCTCTCCAGAATAGACTATATCCTGATCCCACAGAACGTTACAGGGAACCTAACTGAGGCCTCTATCTGCCCCATAGCATGGTCAGACCACGATCTAGTCAAAATCTCCATGAATAATCTCCTACCGAAAGGAAATAACCCAAGGTGGTCATTAAATCCCAGTATACTGAACGACCCTATCACACGAGATAAGGTCAGAACTGCAATCGTAGATTATCTTGACCTCAATACAGTAGGGGAGATAGACATAGATGGAATTTGGGCAGCTCACAAGGCAGTGATCAGGGGAGTCTGTATACAAATTAGTTCAATCAAAAAGAAAAAAGACCAAGCACAAATCTTACTTCTAAACCAGAAAATTGCTGAAGCACAGAAACTATTTGTTAAAGATAAATCACGACATACCCATGAGAAGATACTAAGTTACAAACAAGAACTAAACACTATTTTAAGAGGGAAAATGGTCAATATCCTACAGCGAACTGAAGCTAAATTCTTCAGATACGCAAACAAGCCCGATAGAATGCTGGCCACGAGACTAAAAGAAAAAAGAGCAAACTCATTCATAGCCAAAATAATCACCAAAAATAGGCAGACAGTTTTTAAACCAGATCAAATAGTAAACGAATTCAGACAATTTTATGCGGACCTTTACAGCAAAACACCCGAATCAGGCACCCCAACCCACAAACTAGAAATTGAAAATACACTAAATAACTTAAATATACCCCAATTAAACTCTATCAAAGCTAAATCACTCTTAGAGCCCATCTCGGTCGAAGAAATACAGGATGCGATCAAATCCACAAAGGCACACGGGGCCCCAGGGCCAGATGGCTATTCCAACCTCCACTACAAACATATGAGCGATCTACTTAGCCCCACCTTACATAAGCTATTTAACAGCTTCTTAGCTGGTGAAAAAATTAAACCGGAATTCTGAGAAGCTAAAATAATACTGATTCCTAAACCGGGGAAAGACCCATCCCAATGTGCTAGCTATAGACCAATATCTCTGATCAACACAGATTTAAAAATATACACCAAAATCTTAGCGTCAAGACTAGCGAATCTGTTACCTGAAGTGGTACATCCAGACCAAGTAGGGTTCATTAAGGGGAGAGAAGCGCCAGACAACACCAGAAAAATTGTTGACCTTATTGACATAACCAAAAGTAATGAAGGCCGCGCTATGTTGTTGGCGCTTGATGCCGAGAAGGCATTTGATAGGTTAGATTGGACATTTATGAACGCCACACTGAACAAATTCGGAATTCCGGAAGGTTTTCTGCGAAGCATTGCGACATTATACTCGGAACCAACCGCACAAGTTACATACCAAGGACACAATTCACTAAAATTCAACATCACAAGGGGGACAAGACAGGGGTGCCCTCTATCACCATTGCTGTTCGCCCTCAGTATAGAGCCCCTAGCAATTGCCATTCGTCAGCACACTGACATATCGGGTATACGGGTCGGCCCGACAGATCATAAAATTAGCCTTTTTGCCGATGATATCCTACTAACAATATCAAACCCCCTGGTTAGTCTACCTAATCTATTCAAACTTTTGTCTCAATTTGGCCCACTGTCAGGATTCAAAATTACCACAAGTAAAAGCATAGCCCTTAATATATCACTTCCTCCCACCACGGAAAAACTACTAGCCAATAACTTCCCAATAAAATGGGCCCCGAATTCTATCAACTACCTAGGCGTACAAATTACAAAATCAACTAAGACCCTATATGAAGCAAACTACCCAACCCTCTTTAAACAATTAACTAGGGACCTGCACAGGTGGTCAGAACTAAAGATTTCGTGGTTAGGAAAGCTACATGCTGTCAAAATGAACGTACTCCCCAAACTGCTCTACCTTTTTCGGACCTTACCTATCTCGATTTTAGCGATAGACTTGAAAAAAATACAGAAATTACTAATGAGTTTTCTGTGGAACAATAAAAAACCTAGAATAAACAGAGAAACAACTACTGCGACTAAGAAGGATGGTGGGCTCGGATTTCCAGACATTTCCAGGTACTTTAAAGCTGCTAGACTAGCACAACTAGTTAAGTGGTATGTCAGGGACTCCCCCCCGGTATGGGTTCAATTAGAAAAACACATACTAGGGTCCAATGATTTAATCATGCGTCAGTTACTATGGCTCTCAACCCAGCAGGGCTTCAAGTTACCCCAATCAATTCCATCAAGTGTGAGGCATTCAATTTCCCTATGGAAAGATATAAATAAGAGGAACAGACTGCTGGGCCAGGAGTCAGGGCTCAGCCCTCTATGGCCACTTTCAACTAACCCCAAAATAAACTCTAATGCTCAATACAGATGGTGGATTGATAATAATTGCTCAATTGCGGCAGATTTACCGGTTGTTAATCAAAAATGGTCCACCACCGCATTCCTAGAAGACAAACCCCTTCCTCCGGGGGAATGGCTTAACCTAATCGCTATAAACCAAAGATTAAATCACATCACTAAGAATAAAGGAGGGCAAAATATATCCTTATTCGAAAAATGTTGCATTAAATTCCCGGGAGGGAAAGGAAACATCTCCACAATATATAACCATTTAAGCGATTTAGTCACTCCCCCTAAATTACACTATGAATCAGCATGGGAAGCTGACCTCAACATAAATTTAGACAGAGACCAATGGAATAGTATTCGGAAACAAGCCAAAAACACATCACTTAACGTAATTATGAAAGAAAACTCCTATAAAGTTATTATGAGGTGGTACCTAACCCCAGTAAGAATGCACATAGGGAACCAGACAATTAGTGACATATGCGAAAGGGGCTGCAACCAAAAAGGGACTCTAATCCATAAATTATGGGAATGCCCTATGATTAGACACACATGGGTGGACACCTACAAAACCCTGGAGAAACTATGGGGTCAATGCTATCCCATGAGACCAGAAGAGGCCATCCTAGGATTACCGGTAGAAGGGATGTCCAACTCAGAACAATTCCTAACTAACCAAATTTTCCTAGCAGTTAGGATAGTAGTAGCCGCCCATTGGAAATCACCCACCCCAACATTTGAAGTAGTCTTAAACAAAATTGAGTTCGTTCGATCCATGAGCGTTTTGTCCGCAGAGGTTGACCATAACTACAAGCGCTGGGCCTCCTGCTGGGCCGCCTGGGAGACAAGACGCGGCAGATGAATAGGGTGAGTGACACTTCTCCCTACAAAGGAGCTATTAGGGGATCCATAGTAGTAGTGGTCTTAATTTACCCAACATCATTAGCCCACACAGTAACCTAAACACAGAATAATCTTTCTATTAGATGCTACCAACCAAGCTCAAAACAACAGTTGGTCAGGAATCCAAGTTCATCATATTTTTCCCATAGTTATGGGACTTCATTAAATATAGTTTTCTCGTTAGCCTTAAGTTATTTAAAAGCTAATATCAGCTATTATAATACCAGAAAAACGGAAAAGGGAGAGGAGTTTTGGACAGGCAGAGGACACACTGGAAACCAAATATGTAAAATACTTTTATTGTTAATTCCTATTTATCTCTTCTAATGTTTTTGGTGTACTATGTTATATGTCTGACCTGTCTAATAAAAATCAATTAAAAAAAAAAAAAAATGATGCCTAGGCAATAGGCTTGGGTGGTGGTAGTGGCGTTGTCTATGGTGAGGGAGATGGATGGAAGGAGGATGAATCACCCTGTCATGTTGTAAGTGGAACCTGTCCAGCTGTGTGGTTAGCACCTCCTCAATCAGTGACTTCGCTTCAACTAAACAAGATGTAGGGGTGTCACTGAGGTAGAATATGAAAGGCAAAATGGCTGCTCTTATACTGAGCAATACGAGTGACAAAATAAGGTAAATAAACGTTTTCACTTATTTTACTAAAATATTTCTACAAAGTACAGATGAGATTTATTAGTTAGTGCTGTAAGGCGATTGGAGGTGATTGTGTATGTGGTACGCGGGTGTGGATGATTTAGCGTCCTTGCTAATAGTGTATGTTGTACCTTGTACAGGTTTTTGTAAAAGTCGGATGTGCTTGGCGGTGTTTTGCGGCTTTAGGGGTCATGTAGCCTCGTTTTTGTTTTTTTGGCTGCCATTTTTTCTCTTGCTTAGGGGATTTTCGAGTGTCTAAACTCTGTGAATTGGACTTAAATTTGCATGCAAACTGACTCCCAGACGTCCTGGTTGTTCCACCGTGCTGTGTGTAATTTTTTATTTTTTGTGTGTGTGTATTTTGTATTTTTTTAATATTTTTTGTTGTGCGCGGCTCGGCGTTAAGGTCGTATTTTTGCGAGTTCGTATTTTTTTTTTTCTAAGTCCCTCGGCTCGTTGCTTTTGTGTAAGTCCGTATTTAGTCATTGCTTGTTATAGTTTTTTTTTTTCAAAGTCCCGCTTCAGTGGCTGTTTGTAAGCGCTTGTGAGTCGCCATACTGCCTCCACCTTCCGCACATGCAGACCCTCGCTTTGCGAGGGTCCGCATTTGTGGCCCGAACTGCGTCCCAACTATTATATGTCATAGTAAAAAAAAATTAAAAAATTGTATTCAGTTCAAGTTGTGTTATATTTATAGTAATATATAAAATATCTCTACTTACTTATTTCTTTTTTTTAATTAAATTATTTCAAGTAAGTGCACAAATTCACTTTAACTAGTGTAAGTAAGAAAAAAGTATAAAATATATAAAAATTAAGCAAAAAGAAACAATATGAAAGAACTAAACTAATATAAAAATAACATCAATAACAAAGTTAATAATAATATAAAGAAAATAGATTATCTTCTCCAGTATAATTTCTCTTCCCGGTCTTTAAGCTTATCTGAGAGAAAAATTACCTTTTTATGGTTTGCATCTCCTTAATGGCTCTGGGGCTGCTACCAAGGACGGAATCGTAGGTCTCCACATCCGTCCAGCGGTGGTGTTAGGTAGAGGCTCCATACTCCAAAAACCTCCATCTAACTTCTTGTCTAGTGAGATTTTTTATATACTATCTTTTTCCTTTTAGAACAGATTAGGAGAGTGAGTTGTGGCTAGCCAAAGTTCCCAGATTTTATAAAAGGTTATCTAAAATATGTGTGATTCAGTCATTGATAAGTATGTAATTAAATTTATTTTTAACTGCAATTATATTTAGTGAGTCAGATTTCCAGCTAGTGTTTAGGGTAAATTAGCAGCAAAAGTAGTAAGCCAAATAATTGCATCCAAGCATAAGGAGACATAAGGAAGCTTTTCATTGATACCCAGATTGGTTTATGATCTAATGAATGAGCTTGAGGGATAAAAGCTAATTGGGCAGCCCTGTAATAAAGTTTAAAATTGGGGCGAGATAATCATTCTTTAGATTTGTGTTGGTCCATGGTAGATCTGGATATTTTGGATGGTTTGTTTCAGATAAATTTAAATATAAATGTTTGGAATTTATCCATATCTTTAAATTTAATAGCAATAGGAAGTGTACGAAAAAGATATAGCAAGCGGGGGAGAATGTTCATTTTTATTGGGTTAATACATCCTGTCCTTTAGATCTGGAATTTTGACCTTTTTCTAAGTCTTCTTTCAGTTCTTTATACATAGAGGGGTAGTTGGCTAGGTATAGATCTCCAGTGTTGGGTGATATTGACTCCTAAATACCTAATGCCTGTTTTAAGCCAAGAGAATATGGGCCTCATTCTATTATCGGCCGTAGGAGATGCGGGGCCGCAAGGACCGGCCGCAGGCTATTTGTCTATTCTATTCCCTTCCGGCCGGGAGCTCCGGCAGGCTTGCGGCCGGCGCCTTGTTATCCCTTGGGGCCGCATGCGCCGCAGGAAAGCCTTTGATCTTAAACGGCCGCAAGAGTTTTGGCCGCAAGAAAAGCCCGGTTGCTATTCAATTGCTCCGGGAACCCTCTCTGCAAGGCTAAAACCGAGCCGCAGCTTACTTGCACCAAAAAGGTCCCGCAAGCACACAATTAGGCACATAATAAAGCCATCCTGCACACTTATGAGACGAAAAAGTGATTGGGGGTGTTAGCATTCATAGCACAATATTCCCCTACACTCAAATCCGCAAATAATTTTAATTTTAATTCATGTCAAATATCCGTGGACAAAGTCCCGAGGGCTTGGAGCACCTCAGACCAGCCCAGGCTGCGGGACGTAAAATAAACCGTTAATGAAATATCGGATTTGGGCTGATGTGCAAGCTTGAGAGGGGGTTGCTATTAATCCTCATGTCCCCCATTATGATCCCAAGCATTTACAGAGCTTTACAGTGCCATCTTGAATTTATTTTTTCTTTTAAAGTTTTCAGACCTTGCGGCCGGTTGCATGATATGCGGCCGGCCGTAAGGGGGATATCCTTGCGGCGCCGTCTATTTAAATTGCAAGGTAAAGGTAGCTCTACACGGGGCCGTAAGACGGCCGCAAGGAATCGCGGCTTTGCGGCCATTTTACGGCCGATAATAGAATGAGGGCCTATGTATTTAATCTGAAGGAGTTTGACTGTTTTGAGTGGTAAGGTTATATTCATAGCTTCAGTCTTATCCACATTTATTTTTAGACCTGAAAAGTGTCCAAAGTTGTATAGTGTGTGTATGAGTATGGAGATAAACGTTAAAGGTTTGGTAATGGGGGCGTAATACATCATCTGTAACCCCCCCAAATACTTTTTGATTCTCCCCGAGTCAAAGTTTATATATATATAAACATATATGTATATATATATAATCCCCAGTGCAAATATTTTGTTCTTATTTTAGGGCCCCTAGCCTATTCTACATGGCCCCTCAGCCTACCTCCATTGTCCTCGGCTAACATTGCGAGCCTCTCGGTTGGTGTATTTTTTGTTATCAGAGGCGCTCATTGTAAGATCCGCACTGATCTCCTATTTGCACTTATTGCAAGTCTCTCCCCTGGTGTAGTTTGTGTCCTATAAGCACCGTTGGCGCTCCTTGTGAGGCGCGCGGTGAAGGCCTTTGTCGTTTATTGCGATACTGTGGTGTGTTTTTTTTATTTATGTATATGTATTTTTTCATGATAATGAATGAATCAATGAAATCATAAATTAATATACTTTACCTATTTGTAATTAATATATGCAGCAAGCAATGTGCTAAAGAGCTAACAATCTGTTTTGATGTTCATGCAGCATACAATGTAGATTTGCACTGTTGTTGAGCTGAGGTGTAAGTGTCAGCAATGTGTGCAACGTGTAGTGTAAATAGGCTGCGTGCGTGAGGGGAAACCGCTTGTGTAGCTGTGTACTTCCGCATTCTGTAAGTTAGTGCTGTAAGGCGATTGGAGGCGATTTTGTATGTGGTACGCGGTTGGGGATGATTTTGCGTCCTTGCTAATAGTGTATGTTGTACCTCGTACAGGTTTTTTTAAAAGTCGGATGTGCTTGTTGGTGTTTTGCGGCTTTAGGGGTCATGAAGCCTCGCTTTTGTTTTTTTGGTGGAAATTTTTTCTCTCGCTTAGGGGATTTTCGAGTGTCTAAACTCTGTAAATTGGACTTAAATTTGCGTGCAAACTGACTCCCAGACATCCTGGCTGTTCCACTTTGCTGTGTGTAATTTTTTATTTTTTTTGTGTGTGTATTTTGTGTTTTTTTTATATTTTTCGGTGTGCGCGGCTCAGCGTTAATGTCGTATTTTTGCAAGTTCGTAATTTTTTTTTTCTAATTCCTGCGGCTTGTATTTTTTTGTATAAGTCTGTATTTATTCATTGCGTGTTATAGTTTTTTTTTTCAAAGTCCCGCTTCTGTGACTGTTTGTAAGCGATTGTGAGTCGCCATACTGCCTCCACCTTCTGCAATTGTGGCCCCTCGCTTTGCGAGGATCCGCATTTGTAGCCCGAACTGCGTCCCAACTATTATATGTCATAGTAAAAAAAATAAAAAAAATTGTATTCAGTTCAAGTTGTGTTATATTTATAGTAATATATAAAATATCTCTTCTTACTTATTTTTTTTTTTTATTAAATTATTTCAAGTAAGTGCACAAATTCACTTTAACTAGTGTAAGTAAGAAAAAAGTATAAAATATATAAAAATGAAGCAAAAAGAAACAATATGAAAAAACTAAACTAGTATAAAAATAACATCAATAACAAAGTTAATAATAATAAAAAGAAAATAGATTATCTTCTCCAGTATAATTTCTCTTCCCGGTCTTTAAGCTTATCTGAGAGAAAAATTAAGTTTTCATGGTTTGCATCTCCTTAATGGCCCTGGGGCTGCTACCAAGGACGGAATCGTAGGTCTCCACATCCGTCCAGGGGCGGTGTTAGGTAGAGGCTCCATACTCCAAAAACCTCCATCTAACTTCTTGTCTAGTGAAATTTTTTATATACTACCTTTTTCATTTTAGAACAGATTAGGAGAGTGGGTTGTGGCTAGCCAAAGTTCCCAGATTTTATAAAAGGTTATCTAAAATATGTGTGATTCAGTCATTGATAAGTATGTAATTAAATTTATTTTTAACTGCATTTATATTTAGTGAGTCAGATTTCCAGCTAGTGTTTAGGGTAAATTAGCAGCAAAATTAGTAAGCCAAATAATTACATCCAAGCATAAGGAGACATAAGGGAGCTTTTCATTGATACCCAGATTGGTTTATGATTTAATGAATGAGCTTGAGGGATAAAAGCCCTGTAATAAAGTTTAAAATTGGGGCAAGATAATCATTCTTTAGATTTGTGTTGGTCCATGGTAGATCTGGCTATTCTGGATGGTTTGTTTCAGATAAGTTTAAATATAAATGTTTGGAATTTATCTATATCTTTAAATTTAATAGCAATAGGAAGTGTACAAAAAAGATATAGCATTCGAGGGAGAATGTTCATTTTTATTGGGTTAATACATCCTGTCCTTTAGATCTGGAATTTTGACCATTTTCTAAGTCGTTCTTTATACATAGAGGGGTAGTTGGCTAGGTATAGATCTCCAGTGTTGGGTGATATTGACTCCTAAATGCCTAATGCCTGTTTTAAGCCAAGAGAATATGTATTTAATTTGAAGGAGTTTGACTGTTTTGAGTGGTAAGGTTATATTCATAGCTTCAGTCTTATCCACATTTATTTTTAGACCTGAAAAGTGTCCAAAGTTGTATAGTGTGTGTATGAGTATAGAGATAAAAGTTAAAGGTTTGGTAATGGGGCAAAATACATCATCTGTACCCCCCTTACCCCCCAAAATACTTTTTGACTCTCCCAGAGTCAAAGTTTATATATATAAACATATATGTATATATATATATATAGATTCTCCAGTGCAAATATTTTGTTCTTATTTTAGGGCCCCCAGCCTATTCTCCATGGCCAATCAGCTTACCTCCATTCTCCTTGGCGCTCATTGCGAGCCTCTCGGTTGGTGTATTTTTTATTATCAGAGGCGACTCATTGTAAGATCCGCACTGATCTCCTATTTGCACTTATTGCAAGTCTCTCCCCTGGTGTAGTTTGTGTCCTATAAGCACTGTTGGCGCTCCTTGTGAGGCGCGCAATGAAGGCCTTTGTCGTTTATTGCGATACTGTGGTGTTTTTTTTAAATTTGTGTATATGTATTTTTTCATGATAATGAATTAATTAAAGAAATCATAAATGAATATACTTTACCTATTTGTAATTAATATATGCAGCAAGCAATGTGCTGAAGAGCTAACAATCTGTTTTGATGTTCATGCAGCATACAATGTAGATTTGCACTGTTGTTGAGCTGAAGTGTAAGTGTCAGCAATGTGTGCATTGTGTAGTGTAAATAGGCTGCGTGCGCGAGGGGAAACCGTTTGTGTAGCTGTGTACTTCCGCATTCTGTAAGTTAGTGCTGTCGGGATTAATACGACATATTATTTTCTAAATAATATAGAATAATGAAATTTGAGTTCAGAATCAATTTATAGACACATATTCCTTTTTATGAAATGACATTTATTGACAATAACAAAATCAACTAGTCTAATGATAAAAATGTAATGTATCAAATCAAATGCAAATAAAACAAAATATAACCAGCCATATATTAAAAGAAAATTAATCCATCATATTGTATAATTTATTATTTTATGACATCTTCTATACAATCCTTAAATCTCAATATATTAGTTTATCTCAATCACATGTACAATAAAACCTGGAATAGCAACACAAAGAATAAAATCAGATAAATCAATTAATAAAAATTCACCCAAAATAACGTTTAACATGTACTAATAATGTCTAATTATAGTATAATATAACTATACAGGAATGTATTAAATATAACACAATTATGGTAAAGTATTTTATAATATAATTGATAAGTTAGCTAAGTAAAATTAATTTATCTTTATTTGTCAAAAAGAAAAATGAGATGTCAAATTTTGTACTAAAATTTATATCCGGATTTAAAAAAAATTTCAATGACAAAATGAAATCTTAATAACTTTTTGGTAAGCAATAAACCAAACAGAGAAATTATGGTAATGGTTTTCAATTATATCATAAAATAAAATAATTCAATTTATACATTACCAATTATGACAAGATTCCACTGGTCAATTTCAAAATTGTCTGGCCTTTTCCACAGGATCAAAGTTTTCCTCTAGCTCTCACTTTCTTTTTCTCTCCAGCCCCCTCTCCCCCAGATCCTGTTTCTATCCATAATTATACCTCCAACTTAATTTGCCTATCAGAATCCCAAATCAGTTAAAGTATCTAGTAACCAATAGAATCTCTCATGATGTCATCACATATTTAAATTTTTATAGTGAATATATTTTTCTATAGAGACATTTATTCCTTGAACCACAAGATGGCGCTCTCGGATTCCATTGTTTCTAAGAAACATAACCTTTATAGACCTTTATCAATTAGTTTAGGAATTCACTCAAATATTTGTCTCTACAGAACAAAGAACTATTTAAACATGAAGAACTCACTTGTGAGAAGCTGTGAAAACACATCTTTTACATAGATATATTCAAATAATGGAATTGCATGCATAGATATATATATATAATTATATAAAGCATATCAAATATGAATACATTGGATATAAAATAGTGGTTAATAATTGGAATATCATATTATACTATAATATCAACAGAAGATAGAACTTTATTCATACAAAAGTTCTGACATAACCCCCTCTCTGAAATAATATCGCTCTTTATAAAGTAGGTGATATTATTACAGTTGTAAATATGACATTGTTTACAAAATATAATGGTATACAACCATGAATAAGGCTTGTTATACAATCTTGTATTTCTCGAAAAAGTTAGTAGTAATAAAAGTAATTGGTTCCCGGAAAAACAGAGACTCAACCCTTGATATGCTGTACTTCCTATGCAAGTCAATTGAATGGGAAATAAGCTTGGAATGCAAATGTGTAGTAACAATAGTCTCATTCACTACAGTTATTAAGTCATTTAGATTCTGTTTTTGGAGCTCCAATTCTCTCTGCACCATCTTCAAGGAATCCCAAAGTTCCCTAGATTCCTTATTTAATGTTTCAATAGATACAGAGTTTGCTACTGACATAGTGGTACCTATAACAGCTCCAAGTATAGTCATTATCGCAGCCCCAATAAGGAAACCGATAAATTGTTTCGGACGTCGGCTGTTGGAATTGTAAGATTCATCTCCTTTACAGTAGCTTGTGATCGATCAATGTGTTCATGATACCATACTTTGGTTTCCTCCATCTGTATGTTAGATATGTTAAATTGCCTTTCAATCACTGTTTGTGGATCCACGCTCACGAAAATCTTTTGAGATGTCAATCTCCTTCCGGTGAGAATAAACCCTGGAGCCTCTTGGATAAGAATTCCTGAAGAAGGGCCTGGTTCCACAATAGGTTCCATTCGGACCTCTTGGCATAGGATCAGCATCACCCATATCAGAGCTGTTTTTTTCTTTCATCATCACTAATTCTTGTTTTTTTTTTCTTGTTTTTTTTAGTTTTAGTTTTTAACTAGGAAATAAAAACAAAAAGTTTTAATAATGTATTCTATACAATGTAAAAATAGAATAATCTTATTAGACAGGGTATTCAAAGTCACATTATTCATCAGGAATATCGTTAATGATTCTTAATTGAGATCTTGGGTGACAACTTTTTATTTGATTAATATGAACCCATCTTTCAACCATTTCACCATTTTTTGGAATTTGTATTTTGTGACATTTTCTCAACAATAGTATAAGGTCCTTTCCATGAAGGCAAAAACATTTTCTCTTTCACTTGGTTTCGTTAAAAGTTGTACAAATATATCTGATCTGTGATCTCGTACTCCTTTTTGGATGTCGTTAGATCATAATAAGTTTTAGTACTTACAGCAGATTTCTCTAAATTTCTCTGCGCAAAAGCAAATGCCTGCTGTAAGTGTTTCCTCAGATCCTCTATATATTGATGGGTTGTAGCAGCATTCACTAAATTATGGTCTTGAGTTCTATAAATAAGGTGTTGTAGGAGTACCATACGTCTCCCCGTCATTAATTCAAATTGCAACATTTTTGTTGCAGTACTAGGTGTAGATCTTATAGCCATTAATACTAAAGGTAATTTTATATCCCAGTCTTTACCTGATTCTTTCACAAATGTATTTAAAATACTAATAATGGATTGGTTGTATCTTTCCACATTACCACTAGAAGCAGCACGATAAGAAATATGTAATTTTCTCTTAACCCCTAGGATTTTCCACATACGGCTCATTACTTCACTGGTAAAGTGAGATCCACGATCGGACTCAATTCGTTGTGGTAAACCAAAACGGGAAAAGACATGGTTAATTAATAACATTGCAGCAGTTTCAGTTTTACAATTTGTGGCTGGAAGGCACTCTACCCATTTGGTAAATAGACATGTAACTGTTAGCATATATTTATTACCCCTAGATGATGTTGTTACTGGACCAATAAAGTCTATTTGGATATCTGACCAGGGCATAGACATCCCTCTTTTCTGAAGAGGAGCTCTATGGGTAGGTGTATTAGGTTGATTAGGTGTATTAGGTTGATATTGGGGACATACCAAACATCCCTGACAATATGTCTGGATATCTTTCAACATGTGTGGCCAGTACGCAAAATCTCGCAGTATTTCATAGGTGATTTTAGCCCCTCTGTGACCTGATGTCGGGGCATCATGGGCATGTTGTAACATTAGACCTCTATATAAAGTAGGAACCACCCACTGCTGTATTCCATTCTTAGATGTACGAATAAGCAATCCATCTAAGATGCTAAATTGGGTTTTTGACTTCATTAAAACTCTCAGGTCTTCTTTACCTACAGCATCTATCTCACTCAGAGGATATTTAGCTGGATCTTGTATATGATTATAAAATATACCTATGATTGGATCCTCTTTCTGACTACTTATTAAATCAGAATTGGGAGTATCCTGGAACCATTGAGCTGTAGACAATTCTGTACTCTTTTGTATTTGTTGTCTTGTTATAGCCTGAATTTGAAATGGACCCAAAAGATGATCCACATCAACAAGCTCCCCCTTTCGGCCACCTTGTTTTGCCAACTTATCAGCCAAATAATTTCCTTCTTTATCCTGTCCCATTACCTTTGTTTGTCCCTTTGTCTTCTTCCAATATATAGTCATTCCATTAGAGATTACCATCTCATCAATAGCATGTATTAACTTACCATGTTTCACTGGTTTCTTCCAGGTACTTGTCATTTCATTATGTTTCCATACCTGTAAGTATTCTACGAAACTATTACGGACATATTCCGAATCAGTGATGATCACTAATTCCTTAAGATCATGCTCTATTGCGGTTTGGACAGCGTGATATACGGCTACCAATTCTGATATTTGACTAGTCTTAGATCCTATTTTATAACTCTCAGGTGGAATTGGGATATTGTCTTTCCATACATTACCGATTCCTGCAACCAATTTGTTATCTGCCCCCTCCTTAATATGATATGCACATCCATCCACGTAAACTGTGGGTAAAGTATTACATAATACCTCTTCATATACCTTATGGGGAGATAATTTGTATTCCTTCATAAGTTCCATTTCGGACCAATTTTCTCTAAGAGGATCCTTGGCGGTACAATCATGTAAATCAGCTAACCCTTGGGCCACTGGATTCCTCTTATTCTGTGCATATCTAATTTCCAAAGGCCATCCTTGTAAGGATAAAGTCCATGCGGTTATACGGCTATTTGACAAATTACTGGCTCTAATTTTATCACTCTGAATGTATTGTAATGGTTGATGAGCGGTTTCTACTATAATTTCCTCACCTTGGATAACATTTCGGTAATTCTGTAGGGCCCATACTGTAGCAAACAGAGCTTTCTCACAGTCATTAAACTTTACCTCTACAGGTGATAATGTCTTCTTGCATACGCAATAACTTTACTATGCTGGTCATATTTCTGAAACTCTGGTTCAATCTGTGTTACCTCCTGTGAACGTAAAGGGTCAACAGTTATATTTTCTGTGTCATTTTCCTTGGTTTTGCAAACACCCCTTCCTTGCTGAATAGGAATTTCTGAAGAGAAAGGATACTCAGGGAGAAGAAATAAATCATTAACATTCTTTTTAGAACATATTTTTTGGCCTCCAGACATAATTTTTAATAGGATTGTTTCCCATGTAATTTGGACTAACTTAAAAAGAATCACTATTTGCATTTTGAGATTTTTCACTTGCAATATTTACTGACCTAAATGATGACTGTGTCTGACTTGATTTGTTTGAACCTTTAACCACATCTGCGTAAGATTTTGTACCTGTCTCATACTGTAGATTAGGTTTAACATAAATTTCGGCCACATTTTGACTATTACATTTCTCCCTTCGCTTATAATTATTCCCATCATCAAGCTGAATCTCATATATTTTAGTACATTCATTTACCAACCAACTTAAAGGCTTGGCATCATCAAAATCACGCGCCATATTTCTCTGAACATACAAAGGTAGTGCATGGAAGTAAATTCTCTTCAATTCAGGAGATTCTGGGTCTGTCTTTTTTGCAGTCTGTCTATAGGCGTGTTTTAATGTGATTAAAAATTCTTTTGGACTTTCGTCAGGCTTACATCTGAGATTATGAACTGCTTTCATAGCAGCCTGTGGGTTTCTATACTGAGAAAAGTATTTTCTCACCTCAGATTTATATATCTCCCAATCATTTATATCGCTATCATGGAGAGAGGTGAAAAATTAGGTATAAGAGCTATCAAATGACCAAGAGAGGTATGATATTTTATCATTAGCCTACCTTTTTCCTAGTTCAACCATCACCCTTTATAATGAATCAAGGTGGTCTTCTATGGACAATTTTGAACTTTTGGTGTAGGGTTCGATTAATTTTCTTATAGCCTAGGCTTTCTCATGGAAAGAGAGTCTTTTAATTGATCGTACATCTTCATCACTATCAGTTTCATTTTTAGAGCTATGTAAAGTTTTTATGGGTGATCGTTTATGTTTTTTCTTGAAGGTACTACTTCTAATTCTTTCTCAGAATCACTAAAGTCCTTTATCACAATTTTGCTTGAGGCATAATCTTGAGCCCTATTTAAATCCATTTTTAGATTTTCAACATCCTGTTGATATTGTTTTATCTCTTTCTTAGCTACAGTCAGTTGTTTTTGGATCTCTTTTCTCTACAAATATCTCAGCCTCATGAATTTTCTTATTATTTAATTCTTGAGTTAAGAATTCAATCTTTTGTTGCAATTTCTTCTGTTACATTTTTAAGTCCTGACAAGCCTACTTTTGCGCTAATTAATCTGCATGTTCAGCTTTCTCATTTAAGTATTCACATTCACATTTCTCAGACAATTCCTCAAATTGAACTGATTTTTGACTTTCCTCACCTGTATCTTTTGCACGCTCAGCTACCAATTCATCTATTATTGCCTGTAATTCATCACATTTCTCTGAATATTTACCATTTAAATCTTGAGCTGCGTTAAATGTCTCTGTCGTTTCTACAACTTTCTTCTTTAATTCTTTAATTTTGATAAACTGCTGATCTGCTAGCTGCGTTTTTTCTCCATGTAAATCTCTCAAGGTTTGACAGGTTATAGAGACCTCCTGGATTTGATTATTTACATTTTTTATGGTAATTTCTTTTGGGGAATTTTGATATTTCCAGCTTCTGGCTAATTCCTTCCAAACAGTAGATAACCTAGCTAAATGCTTCTTTCTTTCTGATTTAATTTGAATTGCATTTATAGTACTCATCACAGTTGTCAACAAATTCTTATCATGTAACCAATTATCAATTGTATCACCATCAATTTCAGGATGTATTTTATCCAAATATTCTGACAACTGTTTCCTGTACTCACAAACAGGATATACATTTGAAATTAAAGTTTTAATTAATAACTCCATTCCCTGTTTACCATGATCAATTATTTCATCTAAAGATAATGCCCCTACTGTTTCAAAACCAAAAACACCTTCAGCCATTTTTTTTTTTTATCAACAAGTGTTTTTCAATAAAAAGTTTTAAATCAATTAAATAATTGACCACGTGTCTATAAAGATATTTATCTCGATGGGACCTCCAAATATGTCGGGATTAATACGACATATTATTTTCTAAATAATATAGAGTAATGAAATTTGAGTTCAGAATCAATTTATAGACACATATTCCTTTTTATAAAATTATATTTATTGACAATAACAAAATCAACTAGTCTAATGATAAAAATGTAATGTATCAAATCAAATGCAAATAAAACAAAATATAACCAGTCAGATATTAAAAGAAAATTAATCCATCATATTGTATAACTTATTATTTTATGACATCTTCTATACAATCCTTAAATCTCAATATAAAAGTTTATCTCAATCACATGTACAATAAAACCTGGAATAGCAACACAAAGAATAAAAGCAGATAAATCAATTAATAAAAATTCACCCAAAATAACGTTTAACATGTACTAATAATGTCTAATTATAGTATAATATAACTATACAGGAATGTATTAAATATAACACAATTATGGTAAAGTATTTTATAATATAATTGATAAGTTAGCTAAGTAAAATTAATTTATCTGTATTGGTCAAAAAGTGAGATATCAAATTTTGTACTAAAATGTATATCCGGATTTATAAATTTCAATGACAAAATGAAATCTAAATAACTTTTTGGTAAGAAATAAACCAAACAGAGAAATTATGGTAATGGTTTTCAATTATATCATAAAATAAAATAATTCAATTTACATTACCAATTATGACAAGATTCCACTGGTCAATTCCAAAATTGTCTGGTCTTTTCCACGGGATCAAAGTTTTCCTCTAGCTCTCACTTTCTTTTTCTCTCCAGCCCCCTCTCCCCCAGATCTTGTTTCTATCCATAATTATACCTCCAAATTAATTCCAATCCCAAATCAGTTAAAGTATCTAGCAACCAATAGAATCTCTCATGATGTCATTACATATTTACATTTTTATAGTGAATATATTTTTTCTATAGAGACATTTATTCCTTGAACCACAAGATGGCGCTCTCGGACCTTTGAATTTTCATACCTTTAATTAACTAATGACCCCTTTGACCCACAACCTATAAACAAGATAGGGTCATAAGAATGGTTATCAGTTAGATACCCCTTAACAGATTTATTATTCTGGGAAAGAGACTGAATGTCTAGTAACACATTCTTCACATGTGAAATTTTGGGGAGGATTCCATTATTTCTAAGAAACATAACCTTTACAGACCTTTATCAATTAGTTTAGGAATTCACTCAAATATTTGTCTCTACAGAACAAATAACTATTTAAACATGAAGAACTCACTTGTGAGAAGCTGTGAAAACACATCTTTTACATAGATATATTCAAATAATGGAATTGCATGCATAGATATATATATATAAATATATAAAGCATATAAAATATTAATACATTGGATATAAAATAGTGCTTAATAATTGGAATATCATATTATACTATAATATCCACAGAAGATAGAACTTTATTCATACAAAAGTTCTGACAGTGCTGTAAGGCGATTGGAAGTGATTGTGTATGTGGTACGCGGGTGTGGATGATTTAGCATCCTTGCTAATAGTGTATGTTGTACCTCTTACAGGTTTTTGTAAAAGTCGGATGTGCTTGGCGGTGTTTTGCGGCTTTAGGGGTTGTATAGCCTCGCTTTTGTTTTTTTGGCTGCCATTTTTTCTCTCGCTTAGGGGATCTTCGAGTGTCTAAACTCTGTAAATTGGACTTAAATTTGCGTGCAAACTGACTCCCAGACGACCATTCCACCGTGTGTTGTGTGTGTATTTTGTGATTTTTTTTATATTTGTCATTGTGCGCGGCTCAGCGTTAAGGTCGTATTTTTGTGAGTTCGTATTTTTTTTTCCCTAAGTCCCGCGACTCGTATTTTTTTGTGTAAGTGTTTCGGGAATAACAAAAGTATTTCTCAGAGATATCTGTCCCTGGCCAAATTACCAATATACAGATAGTGTGCACACCTTAGAGAAATAATACACCAACACAGAGTTCTGGTATAAAGCTTTCTCTCGCCTAGTTTTATTACGTCAGCCGTCATTTATATAGTTTTTAATAATCAGATAAAAGTTACAACTAAGCAAAACATCAGGTTTATAAGACAATTCATTGGTTCTGAGATGTCCGCTTTTACGAGGTCTCGGTCAGGTATTGGGTTAATACATTAAGGAGTCTCCAGGTCTCATCCCACAGGGGGATGAGTCTTTCTTCCCATTGGTCAAAAGGTCAAGACAAAGGAAAGATGGCACTCCCCTTCTAATGTCCCAAGGTGTGGTAGCTGTCGTCATCCTTGCTAGACCGGAAATAGTGTCACCGGCATTATGTATGCGGAAGTAGTGAATCCTTCATCTTAGAGTTCCCAATGATTCAGCATTTATTAATAAAGCTTTGGTTATACGATAATACTGCAAAGGTAAGATATATAAGTAGGTGCACGAATACTGTAATGCATTTTGTACGGATCCCAATCCATAACAGTCCCCCCTAAAATGACATAATATATATATATATATATTTAACAGGTTGAACTTGATGGACTGAAATTCTTTTTTCAACCTTAATTACTATGTAACTATGTAACTATATTCATCATACTCTCAATTATTAGTAAAGCTTATTGATTATAACACTGTGTTCTAATATTGGGTGTTTAAAGCTAAGTATAATGGATTGATAGATATATATATATGTATATCTATATCTCAACTATGGTCCTTCCAGAACACTATTCTTTATGTCTTCTATTTCCGGATGTTGAAGGCATTGCATGTGTGTTAGTCATAGGTACATATCTTCGTTCGATCGGGCTTGCCATGACCTATGCGGCATGGGGAAGACCTAACAAGCCTCTAATATCTAATAGTGTAGCTAGACTTGGATAGGGACCATAGGGCTCAGATATAGTGTAGCTCAGCTCACAGAACACTCTCCTTAGAGCCAGTTAAATTCCGCATCAGAAGATGGGATATTTTGCAATCATCATTCTGTCCATGTAGATCTGTGTCTAGATCTTGGTGGATAAAAGTGGGAGAATCCTTGTCCACAGCTTTCTGAAGGTAGTTGCGTATACAAGGAATAATGCAACATAAGAGGAAGGCTAACAAGATTATGACAATAAAGATGGCCATCCCTATTTGCAATAACACTTTCTGCCAGCCATTCATCCAACCAAACCATGATTCCCAATAATCTATAGTTCCAGAATTTTCTTTTAATTCTTGACCAAGGTTAGCCAATTTCTGGATCGCCAGTGTGATCTTACCATTTGGACCTGTATTATCAGGAATGTATGTACAACATGTGCTAGTGTCAGGAAACATTTTACAAACTCCACCTTTTTCTGCAAGGATCATGTCTAATGCCATACGATTCTGGAAGGCCATGTGTGATGTAGCCTCTAATTTCTCTGCAATGCCTTTTAAGGCATCCTTAGTGTAGTTAACAAATCCTTGCTGGTTATAGTAAATATAATTGGTCCAGGCAACATTCTTGTTTACACCAATCATTGGTATCAGTGATTCAAATCCTGCTGCTATCTGGTTTCGGGCATTAAATTGGTCGGGCACCCTTCTTGGGACTCCAATAGTATCAATATATACATGTGGGTCAAAACTTTCCCGAGTTTCAGATGATGAAGTTTGTCTTTTCTTTCTGGACCTCGTTGGGGAGTCATTAGGTAAATTGTCATCGTAATAAGTTGGAACAATGTGTAACGGCATTATGGCTTTAGCCAAGGTACATTCCCCACGCCATACTCCTGACAGTCTTACCCTAAGTTTCATATCCCCACATAACCAATATATGTCCCCTAAAGATTGGGTCTGATTGACTAGCAGTGTGGATGAACCATCTCTGTATGTATGACAAAATCCACTTGGGAACTCCTGTAAATTGAACCCCTGAGAAATGTTTCTCCTATAACACGTATAATTTCCAGGGTATATAGTTATACCTCTCCCTGGATGGGGATTATTGGTTACCACAGGGTACGTGTTTCTCCATTGTTCACACTCATCTGTATGACTATATCCTTTGAACAGTTTCAGAAAGCATTTTTCTTCTTGCATTGGTATAGTAAGTGGAACAGTACCTAAGTGGGGTCTAGCATGGCCACATATATAACAGTTGGTCTTATTACTTTCTTGTACATTGTATTTCATCCATTCTAACCATGCGTTAAGGTCTGAGAATCCAGTCTCAGTAGCTAATGTGTCCTCATATGTTGGGTCACCAGTAGCAGTCATTGTTCCAAAGATCTGGGGCCCTGACTTCAATGACCG
The DNA here is from genome assembly GCA_027410445.1 of Discoglossus pictus. NCBI lineage: Eukaryota > Metazoa > Chordata > Amphibia > Anura > Alytidae > Discoglossus > Discoglossus pictus. The sequence continues at coordinate 403,361,607 of CM050163.1, read as the reverse complement.
CAATGCCAAAGGTAAGTCTAGGTGTTTGTATAGATCTGCTATCTTAAACTTGCCCTTCAGTTCTGCACTCTGCCCTCTAGCCCAAGCCGTCAGTATATATGTATCAGCATCCATGGGACAAGGGTTTTGTATGGTCAGAGTCAGTTGCATATCAGAACCAGATACTCCACTATTCAGACATCGACCAGTCTTTATTAGAGTTATTCGGTCAAGGAGGGACCTACCCTGGTCATCTTTCTTATCTGCAGCACTTTGAGGTCTATACCCCCAAAGTGTCCCAGTGCCCCATCCCGCTGCTCTCCATGTGTCACAGTGTTTTCCAACAGTTTCATCAATGACACATATATACATATCTCTCTTGTATATATCACATTGTTCAGGGATTGAAGGGCAAGGAACAATGTCACAGAAGTCAAAGGTGTATGTGGCAACATGTGTATTACGTGAATTATACCAAAATGTAATACCATCTTTACTTTTTGTAATGGTTACCTGTTGAGCAATATTTGGAATTACCATGAGAGACAGGACAACCCACTGAATTATACTCATTGTGTTAGTTCCTGATTGTCAGGAGGAGGAACTTTTTTGCAATGAGATGCATGGACCCAAGTAGCTTTCCTTTCCAGCTTAACTGATGTAGCTGTGATCAGCAGTACTTGGAATGGGCCTTCGTATCTGGGTTCCAAAGGGGTTTTCCTCACAAATTTCTTAACCAGGACCCAATCTCCAGGACGTAGTTGATGAGTACCAGTGATTACTTCCGAATCTGGAATAGAAGAGAACACCTGTGCATGGATTTTAGTCAGTGCGGTGGACAATGCAATTACATAGTCAACAAGTACATCAGATTTAAGTTGCAATTGCTGAGGAAAGTAGCACCCTAATCTAGGAGCAGACCCAAACAAGATTTCATGGGGGGACAATGCATGTTTCCCTCTAGTGGTATACCTGACACTGAACAAGGCTATGGGGAGACTTTCAGGCCATGGCATACCAGTTTCTTGTGACATTTTTAGCATCCTAGATTTCAAGGTACCATTCATACGTTCCACCTTCCCACTACTTTGAGGATGGTATGGCGTATGAAAGGAGAGGGTTACTCCTAGGGCTGTCCATATTTCCTTGGCCAATACTGCTGTGAAAGCTGGTCCCTGATCACTTTCGATTACTTCAGGAATGCCATATCTGCAGATGATCTCTGTTAACAGGCGTTTCACGGCTGTCTTTGCTGTCATGTTTGTAACTGGGTAGGCCTCTGGCCATCCTGAGAACATGCATATTCATACCGACCACTCTTTGGCATCTGAATATGATCGATTTGTATCCTCTGGAATGGATACAATGATTTCGCCAAATGTTTCCGTGGTGGCTTCTCCGTGCGGCCTGCGTTGCACTTGGCACAAATACTGCACGATTTACAGTAAGTGTTTGTCAGAGTGGTGATGCCTGGGGCCATGTAATACTTGTTTATTAAAGCATTCATGAGAGTCTTTGACAGGTGTGCTGGTCCATGTGCCCATTGTACTGTTGCTGGGTACAAGCTTCTTGGTAAACACAATCTCAGATTGTCAACATATAGTCCATCTTTCAGGGCTGCTCCCTTGGCTTTCCATTTGTTAACTTCTTCTGGACCTGCCGTCTTCTGCAATTCTTTGAGCAATGTTAAGTCTGTTGGCAAAGTTTGCATTGTGTAGATGTTTATTCCTCCATCCACCTCTCTTGTTTCCATTTCCTGTGTTGACATTGCCGCGTGCTTAGCCGTCTGATCTGCTAGATGGTTTCCTCGTGCCTCCTCCGAATTTAGCTTCCCATGTGCCTTTACTTTCAGTATGGCTACTTCCTTCGGAAGTGTTAGAGCTTCTAACAGTTCACGGATGGCTTTAGCATGCTTCACTGGATTACCTGCGGCTGTCCTGAATCCTCTGGCTCTCCAAATTACCCCAAAGTCTTGAGTCACTCCCAGAGCATACCTTGAGTCTGTATAGATATTGGCCCGGACTCACAACTCGCAACCTCACAGGCTTTAGTCAATGCAATCAATTCTGCCTCTTGTGCTGACATGGAGGGAGGTAGTGAGAAGGCTCGTATCACATCTTTTTCAGTAGTCACAGCGTATCCTGTGTGATTTTCCATTTTCATCAGCATACCTTGATCCATCCACATACAGAGTGATGTCTGGGTCTGTCAGAGCAAGTTCCTTTACGTTTGCAAGGTGTGAGGTTTCCATTTCCATTTGCTGAAGACAGTCATGGGGCGGATTTGTGAGTCCTGGGACTGCATATGGGTCTCTGGCTTGTGTACTGGGAGTGCTATTTGCTTGCCAGTCAAGAGTTTTCTTTTCTACTCCTTCTTCTTCCAACTCCTCTTCCTCTGCAGATTTCCACCATTTTAATGCAGCTCCCAATGTTTTCCATCCATCTGGTGCAAACTTTGATAGTGCAACATGTGGAATTTCTGTATCCCAGTGTTTGTAAAGCACTTCTACTTCTGGTGGGAGTTCCACCGTAAATGCACTATCACCTGCTGCATTGTTGTAAAATGTCTTTAATTTTAAGGTGACTTGCTTCAATTCAGTGAGGCTTGCTTCATATTGGAAATCTCGGCCTGGAGATTCTTTATTCCACAGTGTGCAATATAGAGGGTCTTGTGTCGCATCTGTTAGCGTCTGTCCGTTTCCACCACCTTCCAGTAGACGTCTTTGTACATATAGATTGGTTATTCCTGATTCTGGGTTCAAAATCAGGCTGTACCAAAAGTATCCATCTTCCTCATCTTCCCCCTCTGGAAATGGTAAGAGAGTGGCTGGATTGAGAACATAACATCTCTGCAAAGTAACATTGTCTGGTAGAAGGAGGGAACATTGCAGACGGAGGTGTCTGGCTGTAGTCATGTGCTTAAGTTGAGTCTGCTGTATGATGGCCGCAATGTCATGTGGTGCAAGAACTGTCAGAGGATAGCCAAGGACTATGTCATTGGTTTTGTCCAGTAAGGCATGTGCTGCCAAAGCTGCTCTGAGGCAAGACGGTCCTCCTCTTGCCACGGCATCTAATTGACATGAGAAATAGCCAATAGGGTGTTGTCTGTTTCCATGGGACTGTGTCAAGACTCCCATTGCATGTCCCTCTTTTTCTGATACAAACAGCTTGAATGGGAGGTCATAGTTTGGTAATCCTAGTGCTGGTGCTATTGAAATAGCTTGCTTCAGGGTGTAGAAGTTACACAGGGCTGTCTGTGTCATCTCATATGGCTCCGTCTTCAACACGTCATATAAGGGTTGCATTAGAATCCATGGAATCCATGCTCTACAGTAAGATATAAGACCTAGGAAAGCATGCAGGGGTCTGTGTCCTTCAGGGATTGTCTTGTATTGCCTGTACACGGGCGCGTGTAAGATGACGCACACCTTTTGACAGGCAATGTCCTAAAAATATGACAGTCTCTTTACACCATTGCAGCTTTTCTTTGGACACTTTGCATACTTGTTCTGCCAAATGTCTTAGCAAGCTTTCCGAGGTTCTTGTGGCTGTGGGAAGATCTTCAGCACACAGCAAGAGATCATCAACATACTGCAGCAATACAATGTCAGGAATTGCTTGTTGCCAGGAGTCAAGGATGTGGCTCATAGCCTTGGCAAACTGGCTGGGCGAATTTTGTGCTCCTTGAGGCATTACAGTCCATTTGTATTGATTATGATCATGCGTGAAAGCAAACAAATACTGGCAAGAAGGATCAAGGGGAATACTGAAGAAAGCATTTGCTAAATCCACTACGGGAAAGTATGCAGCTGCTGGAGGTATTCCAGAAATAAGAGTGTTCGGATTAGGCACTACTGGGGTGTCCAATATGGTTGCTTCATTAACTGCTCGCAAATCTTGCACCATACGATATTTTACTGGCTCTCCTTTTTTGGATTTCTTCTTGACTGGGAAGAGGGGCGTGTTACATGGTGACGTACATGGGACCAACGCCCCTTGCTGCACTAATCTCTCTATCTGCTGAGAGATCGCATCTATTTGTGCTGGCTTCAGAGGATACTGTGGCTTCCGTGGTAACTCTGCTCCGGGTTTTAGTTTTACTATGACTGGTGGCACCTTTAGATGTCCGATATCTTCCGGTCCTTGTGACCAGAGTGTTGCTGGAATCTTGTCCAAGATATCAGCTTGCCCTGTATTACAAATGCTATTGGCGTCTATGTGCAGTAATATGGGCAGTGAGCAGAGTACTGACGTGTCAGTGACTTGTAGAGGTGTTGACACCTGTACAGTTCCGTCCGGGGTGAATGAGATGGATGCTTGCAATCTGGAAAGCACATCTGCACCTAACAGGTTTATAGGACATGTAGAGGATACTACAAATCTTGCAAGCAGGTCTGGAAATGGGCCTATTTGCATAGGTTGAGTTAAATCGTTGGAGATGGGGACACCATCTACTCCTACACAAGCGACATCAATGTCAGACAGGTAAGATATATCGGGCAGATCTTGCTTTCTTAGGACGCTTCTGGTTGCACCTGTGTCTATTAGGAAGGTTGTGGGAGTTCCCTCTATTGGTAGTGTCACAATAGCTTGAGGTCCCACTCCGCCATCCCCTGAAGAAACTGCCAGAATAGGGGACACTGACACAGGCTCACCCCCGTCCTATGCTGTAGCTTGAACTACAGACGCTCCATTTGTATCATCTCCCTGCTGTCTAGGTCTCGGCTTCTTGGGTGCCTTGCAATTCTTGCTAAGGTGTCCCGGTTTCCCACAATTAAAACACTGTCTTGTTTCTCTCCGTGGTGACTCTTCAGAGTGCACCATAAGTACAGCAGTCTTCTTAGACGCTGATGATGCAGGTTGTTTAGCCGCTGCTGTTTCCAGCCCTTTAGCAACCAGCAGTAAGGTGTCTAAAGGTAATACTCTATATTCTGGCCTGGATGTCAAGAGGCCCTTTTGAATTGTCTCCTGTAATCCCAGAACGAAAGCTGTACTTAACATCTGCGTGTGTGTTTTGTTATGTGGGCTGAAGCCAAAATCTGTAAATACTTGTGTGAGTCGTGAATGAAACTTTTCTACTGATTCTTCTTTCTCCTGTTTAATATCTTGTAAATTAACTGCTTGATCTGCCAATTTATCCTTTGCCCAATATCTTAACAGATCACAGAACTGTATGCCTGATGTAAAGTCATGCTTTGAACGATTTGTACCATAAGGATCTATTGCATTCCGCATAATGGGCCAGTATGAGTCTCCTGCCTTAATCTCACACAGGTTAACTAGGTCCTCCCAAGCTGCAGAGTAAGTTTTTTGGATCTGTGCCATCTTCCTATAGAAAGGCATAGGTTGTTTTACAGGGTCGGGCAATGTGTTTATAAGGGAGGTGGCTGGTGTCGGGGTGAATGCAACGTACATTAGACTTCCCCTTTTCTTGTTCCTCCTCTTGGATTTCGCTTTTGAATTGGATCTCCTATCTTCGCATTCCTCCGCCCCCTCTCCTCCCCTAATGTCGTCATCTCCCTCTTCTGAACTTTCTGGTTGATGATGATGTATGGGCAGAGCTTGCACTTCCAGTGGTGTCCTAGGTTTGGGGAGGGGGGCGAACAGCGGGCTTACGGCAGAGCTGTGCACACTATGTACACTATGGGGCCCAGCACTTGCTGATGAGTCTTCTGTTACAATTGGTACCTCCACAGATGGAAATATCGGATATGGGGAATACAGAATTCCATCTAAAGTCAGTATCGTATACAGGCAAGTGGGATGTGCTGTCGGGGCGGTAGGTGTGATGGGCGGAGCCCTTTGGATGGGTGACGTAACGAATGACATGTTATGATGGGTAGTGTTCGGGGGTGAGTGGGGCTCCTCCTTCGTGTGTGTCTGGTAGCCATCTTTGGGTTGTGGATGGATGGAATGTCTTTGTTCGAAAGTATGTAGTGGTTGTGGTGCATTAAGGTGACAGGGTGCTTGTGTTGTGGAGGGGACAACGGGCAAATTCGAGGAGCTGGCCACTTCACATGGATCATGATACACATACATTTTCTCTCCCTTCATTTCAACCTCTTTCTCGGTCCAACCCTCCTGTGCAATCGCTTTAGCCACCCTGTACCACGTCTCTGCACTCGGCAACAAACCACAATCTTGTAGCTGCCCTTTGTTATCTCTCAGCACTCTACGCCACTCTTCTACCCTCAAATGTCCTCCTACGACACTGGTAATACCACACACTTTAAACATCTTCTTGCATCAGCGCACCACAGCCTCACCTCCCCTTTTCTTGACTGTATCCCGGGCTAACATGCCCTCACTCAATTTAGCTTGATTCTGTCCCATATCTCTATTTAAAGCAAATACGTATTTAACAGCAAGGGTTTAATGAGGTAATAACACAGAGAGAGAGAGAGAGAGAGAGAGTTCAGCTGTTAGAAAGAAAAGGTCTGATTTGTTCGACTGCTACGAAGGGTTAATCCGTACGTCTTCTCTAAACTCAGACCGTTGTTACCGCCCTCTGGGGACTATACCTTTGCAGTGCGTAACCACTCACTGCTGGCAAGGGATAGCAAGGAGAATAGTGGACAGAGGCATGTAAATCAACAAGACATAATCATATCACATTTCATATCATCATGCATTAATAACCAGCAGTAACATAGCATATAACATTATAATCATCAAACTTTTTCTGCAGAAAACTTTAGATTCAGAGACATGTGAATTTGTGATCTTGCACAACTATGTGCTTACAAATCGACACCCTCAGGGCTTATTGTGCTTTACAACACTATCAATCTGCCACTGAAGTCTGCGTCCCACATACACGTTTAACCACCCGTAGTGAATGATAGATGTCTCTCGGGGTTACCACGCTACCAAGGCATGACAATCATGACCCCCAAAAGATATTCATCTATCCAGCGTACATAGACCCTTACCAGGTAAGTATGCAAAGCAATCTCAATCCCCAGACCACATATATGTACGCTTGTATGTGCAATTTCTGTGGGTTATGTGCTACTCTCGGCACAATACGTCCGTCCCCACAGCCTGTCACACATACACGTGTATGCCCCCCGAATCACAATATCTAAGAAATCACAATCGCTCAACCACGCTATCAACAGTCACACACAGGCGACAGATATCACTATCTCTTGTACAGGATTCAAAATGGACTTGAGGCAAGCTATTACCTGTACTTTGTAACCTCTCCTTACAGCAGAACTGGACAACGGGCAGAGTCCCAGGAACAGGTCTACGCGGATAAGGTACTAATCATGTCCTTACCGTGTACCGGAGGTGATCAGGTTCCGCCTGTTCCTGTGAAGTCCATCCGAACTCCTCTTGTCCGCTGCGGTTTGGTTAAACCTCAAGTCCCTGTTCGGGCGCCATTTTGTTTCGGGAATAACAAAAGTATTTCTCAGAGATATCTGTCCCTGGCCAAATTACCAATATACAGATAGTGTGCACACCTTAGAGAAATAATACACCAACACAGAGTTCTGGTATAAAGCTTTTTCTCGCCTAGTTTTATTATGTCAGCCGTCATTTATATAGTTTTTAATAATCAGATAAAAGTTACAACTAAGCAAAACATCAGGTTTATAAGACAATTCATTGGTTCTGAGATGTCCGCTTTTACGAGGTCTCGGTCAGGTATTGGGTTAATACATTAAGGTGTCTCCAGGTCTCATCCCACAGGGGGATGAGTCTTTCTTCCCATTGGTCAAAAGGTCAAGACAAAGGAAAGATGGCACTCCCCTTCTAATGTCCCAAGGTGTGGTAGCTGTCGTCATCCTTGCTAGACCGGAAATAGTGTCACCGGCATTTTGTATGCAGAAGTAGTGAATCCTCCATCTTAGAGTTCCCAATGATTCAGCATTTATTAATAAAGCTTTGGTTATACGATAATACTGCAAAGATAAGATATATAAGTAGGTGCACGAATACTGTAATGCATCCCAATCCATAACATAAATCCGTATTTAGTCATTGCGTGTTATAGTTTTTTTTTTTAAGTCCCGCTTCTGTGGCTGTTTGTAAGCGCTTGTGAGTCGCCATACTGCCTCCACCTTCTGCAAATGCGGCCCCTCGCTTTGCAAGGGGCCGCATTTGTGGCCCGAACTGCGTCCCAACTATTATATGTCATAGAAAAAAAAATAAAAAAAATTGTATTTAGTTTAAGTTGTGTTATATTTATAGTAATATATAAAACTAGCGACTTGCCCGTCAAAAATGACGGCAATAAAAACTTTGGCGCTCATCACAGGCCTTGCAATGAGCCCCTTTGGAGCTCATTGCGAGTCTCTCCCTCTGTCTACTTCCTCCCTCGTGTCTTATTTCCCCCCTCCTCTCCCTCCCTTGTGTCTCCTTCCACCTCGTCTACCTCCTTTGTATCTCCTGCCCCCCTGTGTTTTTACCTCCCTCTCCCTCCCGTGTCTCTAAACCCCTCCCCTGTGTCTCTTTCCCCCTTCTCCCTCCCATGCATCTCTTCCCCCCCCCTGTGTCTCCCCCAACCCTCCCCTGTGTCTGTTCCCCCCTGGCCTGTGTCTCTTTCCCCCTCCCCCTGTGTCTGTTCCGGCCTTCCTCGTGTCTCCATTTCCCTCCCTTGTGTATCTTCCCCCCTGCACTCTCTCCCCTGTGTCTCTTCCCCCTCCTCTCACTCCCCTGTGTCTCTTCCCCCTCCTCTTTCTGTGCCTCTTCCTCCCTGTCTCTTCCCCCTCACCCTCTGTGTCTCTCCCCACTCTGTGTCTTCCACCCTCTCCCTCTGTGCCTCTTCCCCCGCCTCTCTCTGTGGGTCTCGCCACTGTGTCTCTTCACCCCTTCCTCTGTCCCCCCCCCTCTGTGCCTCTTTCCCCCTCTCTCTGTACCTCTTCCCCCCTTTCCCTCTGTGTCTCTTCCTCCCTCACCCTCTGTATCTCTCCCCCCTGTGTCTCTTCCCCCCTCTCCCTCTGTGCCTCTTCCCCCCTCTCCCTCTGTGCCTGTTCCCCCCTGGCCTGTGTCTCTTTCCCCCTGTGTCTGTTCCCCTCTCCCCCCCCCCATTTCCCTCCCATGTGTATCTTCCCCCTGTTCTCCCTCCCGTGTGTCTTTTCCCCCTCCTCTACCTCCCCTGTGTCTCTTTCCCACCTATCCCTCTGTGTCTCTCCCCCCTCCCTCTGTGTCTCTTCCCTACTCTCCCTCTGTGCCTCTTCCCCACTCTCCCTCTGTGCCGTGCCTCTCCCCCCCCTCTTCCCCACTCTCCCTCTTCCCCACTCTCCCTCTGTGCATCCCAACTCTTATATGTCATACTAAAAAAGATAAAAAAAATTGTATTCAGTTTAAGTTGTGTTGTATTTATAGTAATATATAAAATATCTCTTCTTACTTATTTCTTTATTTTAATTAAATTATTTCAAGTAAGTGCACAAATTCACTTTAACTAGTGTAAGTAAGAAAAGAAAAAAAGTATAAAATATATAAAAATTAAGCAAAAAGAAACAATATGAAAGAACTAAACTAATATAAAAAAAACATCAATAACAAAGTTAATAATAATAAAAAAAAATTGATTATCTTCTCCAGTATAATTTCTCTTCCCGGTCTTTAAGCTTATCTGAGAGAAAAAATATTTTTGTATGGTTTGCATCTCCTTAATGGCCCTGGGGCTGCTACCAAGGACGGAATCCTAGGTCTCCACATTCGTCCAGTGGCTGTGTTAGGTAGAGGCTCCATACTCCAAAAACCTCCATCTAACTTCTTGTCTAGTGAAATTTTTTATATACTACCTTTTTCATTTTAGAAGACATTAGGAGAGTGGGTTGTGGCTAGCCACAATTCCCAGATTTTGTAAAAGGTTATCTAAAATATGTGTGATTCACTCATTGATAAGTATTTCAATCGTGTGTCCGTGTCTTGGAAGCAAGCACTATGTACATTTGATTATAAGCTCAAAAACAGGACCCCCCATTCTTTATATGGTGTTAAGTTTTTTTTTTGCCATGTACTAAACCCCTGTACAACGCTACGGAATATGCGCGATATAAATAAAGATAATAATAATAAGTATGTAATTAAATTTATTTTTAACTGCAATTATATTTAGTGAGTCAGATTTCCAGCTAGTGTTTAGGGTAAATTAGCAGCAAAATTAGTAAGCCAAATAATTGCATCCAAGCATAAGGAGACATAAGGAAGGTTTTCATTGATACCCAGATTGGTTTATGATCTAATGAATGAGCTTGAGGAATAAAATCTAATTGGGCAGCCCTGTAATAAAGTTTAAAATTGGGGCAAGATAATCATTCTTTAGATTTGTGTTGGTCCATGGTAGATCTGGCTATTCTAGATGGTTTGTTTCAGATAAATTTAAATATAAATGTTTGGAATTGATCTATATCTTTAAATTTAATAGCAATAGGAAGTGTACGAAAAAGATATAGCAAGCAGGGGAAAATTTTCATTTTTATTGGGTTAATACATCCTGTCCTTTAGATCTGGAATTTTGACCATTTTCTAAGTCTTCTTTCAGTTCTGTATACATAGAGGGGTAGTTGGCTAGGTATAGATCTCCAGTGTTGGGTGATATTGACTCCTAAATACCTAGGGCCTCATTCTATTAACGGCCGTAGGAGATGCGGGGCCGCAAGGACCGGCCACAAGCTATTCGGCTATTCTATTCCCCTCAGGGTGGGGATTCCGTCAGGCTTGCGGCCGGCGCCTTGCTATCCCTTGCGGCCGCTCGCGCCGGAGGAAAGCCTTTGATCTAAAACGTCCGCAAGAGTTTCGGCCGCAAGAAAAGCCTGGTTGCTATTCTATTACTCCGGGAACCCTCTCTGCAAGGCTAAAAGCGAGCCGCAGCTTACTTGCAGGAAAAAGGTCCCGCTTGCACCAATTAATCGCATTATAAAGCCAAAATAAAGCCATCCTGCACTCTGAGGAGACTATAAAGTGATTGTAGGTGTTAGCAAAAATAGCACAACATTCCCCTACACTCAAATCCGTAAAAAAAATATTTTTTAATTTAGGTCAAAAATCCATGTAAAAAGTCCAGAGTGCTTGGAGCACCTCAGACCCGCCCACGCTGCGGCCGGAAAATAAACAGTTAATGTAAACTCGGATTTGGGCTGATGTGCAAGCTTGAGAGGGGGTTGCTATTAATCCTCGTGTCCCCCAATATGATCCCTATATAAGAAATTGGTCATACATATTGGCCTACAATACATTATGATAATGTTATTATTTTCTCTCTCTTCCTTTATATATATATATATATATATATATATATATATATATATATATATATATATATAGATAGATATGTGTGTGTGTGTAGATATATAAATGTCATTAAGAGGTCAGTCAGTCATTCCCGGGTTAAATTCCAAAAGAAACACATCAAAGGGGTGAGAAAAACACATAATTACAATTTTCACATCTGTCAAGATTTATGGGGTCTATTCACTTAAATACAGGGCACCACCCATGGAGATGATAATCAGTGATAATGGTAATTGTTTTAGTACAGTTGACTAAAGAGATCTATTGATTAAGATTGCGAGAAAGTCTACTCTGTCAACAAAGCCAATTAAGATATAGAGGGGGGAAAAGAGCCCAAATATCACATAAAAAACCAGCTTAAATTCACAATGGCAGAAGGAGAGGGGACATAGAGATCCCACACAGAGAGGTTCTGAGGTGACCAGTAGACCATAGGTGGTAACTATACTTCTCAATATTTTTGATCCACGCAGGGTAATTATATTGCATGTCTGATTGATGACTAATTCTTTTTCTTTCTCCCTGTATACTGATGATATATATATTGGGGTAAAAATATTACTTACTGTTTTCTTTCTTGCTGTATACCAATGATATGTGGATATATATATATATTAATTAATGTTTTGTTCTTTCTGGATACTGGTGAAATGTTTGTTGTTTTTCTTTCCTCTTGAAGGGTTAAAAATAATTTAGGTGTTTTCTTATTGTAGGAGCCAGCCATTAAATATCGACTAATTGTGCTTATATATAAATATAGAGGATATATTTAGTTTATATTTTGTTATTTCATAAAACTTTACATTTGTGATTATTTGTTTTTGTGTTACTTTGTTTTCCCACACGTTCTTTTATGATTATTTGTTTTTGTGCACAGAAATATATAAATATATGTTAATTCATAAATCTTATTGGTGTGTTTTATTTGTCAATCATTCTCAAAAGAATAGAATCTCTAGAAATTACCCTTTAATTTCTTACACCTAGCATTTACAGAGCTGTACAGTGCCGTCTTGAATTTATTTTTGCGTTTTAAGTTTTCTGAGCTTACGGCCGGTTGCAAGATATACGGCCGGCCGTAAGGGGAGATCCTTGCGTGGCCGTATAATTGAATTCCAAGATAACGGAACCTCCGCAAGGAATTGCAGCCTTGCGGCCGTTTTACGGCCGATAATAGAATGTTGCCCCTAATGCCTGTTTTAAGCCAAGAGAATATGTATTTAATCTGAAGGAGTTTGACTGTTTTGAGTGGTAAGGTTATATTCATAGTTTCAGTCTTATCCACATTTATTTTTAGACCTGAAAAGTGTCCAAAGTTGTATAGTGTGTGTATGAGTATGGAGATAAAGGTTAAAGGTTTGGTAATGGGGGCGTAATACATCATCTGTAACCCCCCCAATACTTTTTGACTCTCCCCGAGTTAAAGTTGATATATATAAACATATATGTATATATATATAGTCCCCAGTGCAAATATTTTGTTCTTATTTTAGGGCCCCCAGCCTATTCTCCATAGCTGCTCAGCCTACCTCCATTGTCCTCGGCGCTCATTGCGAGCCTCTCGGTTGGTGTATTTTTTGGTATTAGAGGCGCTCATTGTAAGATCCGCACTGATCTCCTATTTGCACTTATTGCAAGTCTCTCCCCTGGTGTAGTTTGTGTCCTATAAGCACAGTTGGCGCTCCTTGTGAGGCGCGCGGTGAAGGCCTTTATCGTTTATTGCGATACTGTGGTGTTTTTTTTTTTTGGTGTATATGTATTTTTTCATGATAATGAATTAATTATTGAAATCATAAATGAATATACTTTACCTATTTGTAATTAATATATGCAGCAAGCAATGTGCTGAAGAGCTAACAATCTGTTTTGATGTTCATGCAGCATACAATGTAGATTTGCACTGTTGTTGAGCTGAGGTGTAAGTGTCAGCAATGTGTGCAGTGTGTAGTGTAAATAGGCTGCGTGTGCGAGGGGAAACCGTTTGTGTAGCTGTGTACTTCTGCATTGTGTAAGTTAGAGCTGTAAGGCGATTGGAGGCGATTGTGTATGTGGTACGCGGTTGTGGATCATTTAGCGTCCTTGCTAATAGTGTATGTTGTACCTCGTACAGGTTTTTGTAAAAGTCGAATGTGCTTGGCGGTGTTTTGCGGCTTTAGGGGTTGTATAGCCTCGCTTTTGTTTTTTTGGCTGCCATTTTTTCTCTCGCTTAGGGGATTTTCGAGTGTCTAAACTCTGTAAATTGGACTTAAATTTGCATGCAAACTGACTCCCAGACGTCCTGGCTGTTCCACCGTGCTGTGTGTAATTTTTTATTTTTTTTTGTGTTTGTATTTTTTGTTTTTTTTATATTTTTCGGTGTGCGCGGCTCGGCGTTAAGGTCGTATTTTTGCAAGTTCGTAATTTTTTTTTCTAAGTCCCGCAGCTCGTATTTTTTTGTATCTTTTTCATTTTAGAAGAGATTAGGAGAGTGGGTTGTGGCTAGCCAAAGTTCCCAGATTTTATAAAAGATTATCTAAATTATGTGTGAGTCAGTCATTGATAAGTATGTAATTAAATTTATTTTTAACTGCAATTATAATTAGTGAGTCAGATTTCCAGCTAGTGTTTAGGGTAAATTAGCAGCAAAATTAGTAAGCCAAATAATTGCATCCAAGCATAAGAAGACATAAGGAAGCTTTTCATTGATACCCAGATTGGTTTATGATCTAATGAATGAGCTTGAGGGATAAAAGCTAATTGGGCAGCCCTGTAATAAAGTTTAAAATTGGGGCAAGATAATCATTCTTTAGATTTGTGTTGGTCCATGGTAGATCTGGCTATTCTGGGTGGTTTGTTTCAGATAAGTTTAAATATAAATGTTTGGAATTTATCTATATCTTTAAATGTAATAGCAATAGGAAGTGTACGAAAAAGATTTAGCAAGCGGGGGAGAATGTTCATTTTTATTGGGTTAATACATCCAGTCCTTTAGATCTGGAATTTTGACAATTTTCTAAGTCTTCTTTCAGTTCTTTATACATAGAGGGGTAGTTGGCTAGGAATAGATCTCCAGTGTAGGGTGATATTGACTCCTAAATACCTAATGCCTGTTTTAAGCCAAGATAATATGTATTTAATCTGAAGGAGTTTGACTGTTTTGAGTGGTAAGGTTATATTCATAGCTTCAGTCTTATCCACATTTATTTTTAGACCTGAAAAGTGTCCAAAGTTGTATAGTGTGTCTATGAGTATGGAGATAAAGGTTAAAGTTTTGGTAATGGGGGCGTAATACATCATCTGTAACCCCCCCAATACTTTTTGACTCTCCCCGAGTTAAAGTTGATATATATAAACATATATGTATATATATATAGTCCCCAGTGCAAATATTTTGTTCTTATTTTAGGGCCCCCAGCCTATTCTCCATAGCTGCTCATCCTACCTCCATTGTCCTCGGCGCTCATTGCGAGCCTCTCGGTTGGTGTATTTTTTGGTATTAGAGGCGCTCATTGTAAGATCCGCACTGATCTCCTATTTGCACTTATCGCAAGTCTCTCCCCTGGTGTAGTTTGTATCCTATAGGCACCGTTGGCGCTCCTTGTGAGGCGCGCAGTGAAGGCCTTTGTCGTTTATTGCGATACTGTGGTGTTTTTTTTTTGTGTATATGTATTTTTTCATGATAATGAATTAATTATTGAAATCATAAATGAATATACTTTACCTATTTGTAATTAATATATGCAGCAAGCAATGTGCTGAAGAGCTAACAATCTGTTTTGATGTTCATGCAGCATACAATGTAGATTTGCACTGTTGTTGAGCTGAGGTGTAAGTGTCAGCAATGTGTGCAGTGTGTAGTGTAAATAGGCTGTGTGCGCGAGGGGAAACCGTTTGTGTAGCTGTGTACTTCTGCATTCTGTAAGTTAGTGCTGTAAGGCGATTGGAGGCGATTGTGTATGTGGTACGCGGTTGTGGATCATTTAGCGTCCTTGCTAATAGTGTATGTTGTACATCGTACAGGTTTTTGTAAAAGTCGGATGTGCTTGGCGGTGTTTTGAGGCTTTAGGGGTTGTATAGCCTCGCTTTTGTTTTTTTGGCTGCCATTTTTTCTCTCGCTTAGGGGATTTTCGAGTGTCTAAACTCTGTAAATTGGACTTAAATTTGCGTGAAAACTGACTCCCAGACGTCCTGGCTGTTCCACCATGTTGTGTGTAATTTTTTTTTTTTTTTGTGTTTGTATTTTTTGTTTTTTTTTATATTTTTCGGTGTGCTCGGCTCGGCCTTAAGGTCATATTTTTGCGAATTCGTAAATTTTTTTTTTAAGTCCCGCGGCTCGTATTTTTTTGTATCTTTTTCATTTTAGAAGAGATTAGGAGAGTGGGTTGTGGCTAGCCACAGTTTCCAGATTTTATAAAAGATTATCTAAATTATGTGTGAGTCACTCATTGATAAGTATGTAATTAAATTTATTTTTAACTGCAATTATATTTAGTGAGTCAGATTTCCAGCTAGTGTTTAGGGTAAATTAGCAGCAAAATTAGTAAGCCAAATAATTGCATAAGGAAGCTTTTCATTGATACCCAGATTGGTTTATGATCCAATGAATGAGCTTGAGGGATAAAAGCTAATTGGGCAGCCCTGTAATAAAGTTTAAAATTGGGGCAAGATAATCATTCTTTAGATTTGTGTTGGTCCATGGTAGATCTGGCTATTCTGGATGGTTTGTTTCAGATAAGTTTCAATATAAATTTTTGGAATTTATCTATATCTTTAAATTTAATAGCAATAGGAAGTGTACGAAAAAGTAATAGCAAGTGGGGGAAAATGTTAATTTGTATTGGGTTAATACATCCTGTCCTTTAGATCTGGAATTTTGACCATTTTCTAAGTCTTCTTTCAGTTCTTTATACATAGAGGGGTAGTTGGCTAGGTATAGATCTCCAGTGTAGGGTGATATTGACTCATAAATGCCTAATGCCTGTTTTAAGCCAAGAGAATATGTATTTAATCTGAAGGAGTTTGACTGTTTTGAGTGGTAAGGTTATATTCATAGCTTCAGTCTTATCCACATTTATTTTTAGACCTGAAAAGTGTCCAAAGTTGTATAGTGTGTGTATGAGTATGGAGATAAACGTTAAAGGTTTGGTAATGGGGGCGTAATACATCATCTGTAACCCCCCCAATACTTTTTGACTCTCCCCGAGTTAAAGTTTATATATATAAACATATATGTATATATATATGTTCCCCAGTGCAAATATTTTGTTATTATTTTAGGGCCCCCAGCCTATTCTCCATGGCCCCTCAGCCTACCTCCATTGTCCTCGGCGCTCATTGCTAGCCTCTCGGTTGGTGTATTTTTTGTTATCAGAGGTGCTCATTGTAAGAACCGCACTGATTTCCTATTTGCACTTATTGCAAGTCTCCCCTAATGTAGTTTGTGTCCTATAAGCACCGTTGGCGCTCCTTGTGAGGCGCGCGGTGAAGGCCTTTGTCGTTTATTGCGATACTGTGGTGTTTTTTTTTTTGTGTATATGTATTTTTTCATGATAATGAATTAATTATTGAAATCATAAATGAATATACTTTACCTATTTGTAATTAATATATGCAGCAAGCAATGTGCTGAAGAGCTAACAATCTGTTTTGATGTTCATGCAGCATACAATGTAGATTTGCACTGTTCATGAGCTGAGGTGTAAGTGTCAGCAATGTGTGCAGTGTGTAGTGTAAATTGGCTGCGTGTGCGAGGGGAAACTGTTTGTGTAGCTGTGTACTTCCGCATTCTGTAAGTCAGTGCTGTAAGGCGATTGGAGGCGATTGTGTATGTGGTACGCCAGTGTGGATGATTTAGCATCCTTGCTAATAGTGTATGTTGTACCTCGTACAGGTTTTTGTAAAAGTCGGATGTGCTTGGCGGTGTTTTGCGGCTTTAGGGGTTGTATAGCCTCGCTTTTGTTTTTTTGGCTGCCATTTTTTCACTCGCTTAGGGGATTTTCGAGTGTCTAAACTCTGTAACTTGGACTTAAATTTGCGTGCAAACTGACTCCCAGACATCCTGGCTGTTCCACCGTGCTGTGTGTAATTTTTTATTTTTTTTTCTGTGTGTATTTTGTGTTTTTTTTTATATTTATCGTTTTGCGCGGCTCGGCGTTAAGGTCGTATTTTTGCGAGTTCCTAATTTTTGTTTTCTAAGTCCCGCGACTCGTATTTTTTTGTGTAACTCCGTATTTAGTCATTGCGTGTTATAGTTTTTTTTTTTAAAGTCCCGCTTCTGTCGCTGTTTGTAAGCGCTTGTGAGTCGCCATACTGCCTCCACCTTCCGCAAATTCGGCTCCTCGCTTCGCGTGGGTCCGCGTGTGTGGCCCGAACTGCGTCCCAACTATTATATGTCAGTAAAAAAAATAAAAAAAATTGTATTTAGTTCAAGTTGTGTTATATTTATAGTAATATATAAAATATCTCTTCTTACTTATTTCTTTTTTTAAATTAAATTATTTCAAGTAAGTGCACAAATTCACTTTAACTAGTGTAAGTAAGAAAAAAGTATAAAATATATAAAAATTAAGCAAAAAGAAACAATATGAAAGAACTAAACTAATATAAAAATAACATCAATAACAAAGGTAATAATAATAAAAAGAAAATAGATTATCTTCTCCAGTATAATTTCTCTTCCCGGTCTTTAAGCTTATCTGGGAGAAAAATTATGTTTTTATGGTTTGCATCTCCTTAATGGCCCTGGGGCTGCTACCAAGGACGGAATCGTAGGTCTCCACATCCGTCCAGCGGCGGTCTTAGGTAGAGGCTCCATACTCCAAAAACCTCCATCTAACTTCTTGTCTAGTGAAATTTTTTGTATACTATCTTTTTCATTTTAGAACAGATTATGAGAGTGGGTTGTGGCTAGCCACAGTTCCCAGATTATATAAAAAGTTATCTAAAATATGTGTGATTCAGTCATTGATAAGTATGCAATTAAATTTATTTTTAACTGCAATTATATTTAGCGAGTCAGATTTCCAGCTAGTGTTTAGGGTAAATTAGCAGCAAAAGTAGTAAGCCAAATAATTGCATCCAAGCATAAGGAGACGTAAGGAAGCTTTTCATTGATACCCAGCTTTTCATTGATACCATTGGTTTATGTTCTAATGAATGAGCTTGAGGGATAAAAGCTGATTGGGCAGCCCTGTAATAAAGTTTAAAATTGGGGCAAGATAATCATTCTTTAGATTTGTGTTGGTCCATGGTAGATATGGCTATTCTGGATGATTTGTTTCAGATAAATTTAAATATAAATGTTTGGAATTTATCTATATCTTTAAATTTAATAGCAATAGGAAATGTACGAAAAAGATATAGCAAGCGGGGGAGAATGTTCATTTTTATTTGGTTAATACATCCAGTCATTTAGATCTGGAAATTTTACCATTTTCTAAGTCTTCTTTCAGTTCTTTATACATAGAGGGGTAGTTGGCTAGGTATAGATCTCCAGTGTTGGTTGATATTGACTCCTAAATACCTAATGCCTGTTTTAAGCCAAGAGAATATGTATTTAACCTGAAGGAGTTTGACTGTTTTGAGTGGTAAGGTTATGGTCATAGTTTCATTTTTTTTTTTTTTTAATTCTTTATTATTTCAAAGTTTCAAAACATTACAAAAAATGAAGAATACATGGTTGAACTATTTAACACAACACCATAATATTTAAGATCACCTGATAGATTATAATTTTAAATAGATCATTCATTCCTTCTTCATTAACGGTAGCCTATTCTTTTTTCTACAAGTGTTACACTTATAAAAAAGCCAGTAGTATAGTAAACATTAGTATCACTGATGGGTGCCAGATGACCTTTAGTTCAATTTTCGACACATATCTTTTTGGTAAGTTTAATTTTATGCATGTTTTAAAGAATATTAAAGTAGGAGTAGCAAAAATAAAAGAAAAAATAATAATAATAAACCAAAAAGATCAAAGAGAGAGAAAAAAAAAAAAAGGAAAGATTTGGCCAGGAAGTGAATCTGAGGTAGGGGGTGGAGTCGAAGGCAGGATATTGTTATAACACCCTTAGGAAAAAAGAATCTCTCCTATCCTTTATAATTCTGGTCCCATACTTTCCATTTGCTAAGTGGGAGATGGTATATCCCGATATCCTCTATATCTCTTTCTAGATCACGAATTGTATTTATTTTTATCAGGATTTCAGACCAGGATGGAGCTTTTTCTTGTTTCCAATATAAAGCTATGGAATTTTTAGCTGCCATAAAGATATGAATCAAAAGCGCTTTATAGTCCTATCTTGATTTCTTTAGGAAAGATGTGAAAAAGGGGCATTTCTTTCTTTAGGGGGAGATCTAGGTCAAATGTGTTTTTTATTTTAGAGAAACATTCTATCCACCATTTTTGCATGATCGGGCACTCCCACCAAATGTGGATATGTGTGCCTTTTTGTCCACAATTACGCCAACAAAGTTGACTTTCCTTATTTTTGGTAATTTGGGAAACTTTTAGGGGAACAAAATACCACCTATTTATTATTTTAAAATAAGTTTCTTTATGGGATGCATTTTGAAGGAACTTATCTGTAGTAGAGAAAGCCGAGATCCATGTCTCTAGTGGCCATTCTTCTCTTGCTTCTGTTTCCCATGTTTTTATACTAGATGTTTTAATAGGGATCTGTTTGTTTTTAATCAGGTTATGGCATTTGGCCATTAAGTGAGATTTATTATCATCTAGAATTAGTTTTTCGCAATCGGTCAGACTTCTTCTTCTTTCTAAAATATACCCTTGTAGTTTCAGCTTTTCACACATACACAAGTATTCTAGCCATAGTGAGCTACGTAGTTTAAATGTACCTATTAACTCCTCAAAGGAAATAATGGAACCATTTTGGAAAAGATCTAATAAATACATTGCCCCTTTTTTTGGTTAAGATTTCCAAGAGAGGGATATTCATGTCTCTGGCTAGTTTTTCTAGCGAAATTATCGGACTTGGAAATGGAATTAAGGAATATTTTTCATTCAATTTATCCCAGTATTTAAAGTTGTTTCTTAATGTTTCTCCCATAGATTCTACCCTTATTAAGTTCTTTATTTTATTTCTTTGTAATATTATGCTTTGCAAATCTATATTAGGCGACATTTCTTTTTCAATTTGGAACCAGTGCCTAGATTCTTCCTGATCTGTCCATCTTATAATATGTGCTATAGTAATAGCTTCTTGAAACGTCTGAATAGAGGGATATGCCATGCCTCCCTTTTGAAATTTTTTAGTTAAATTTGTTATTTTGATTCTAATTTTTTTACCTTTATGAATGAACTTATCTAGAATATTTTGAAATATTTTTATTTTTGAATTTGGTAGATGAAAAGGGATATTTCTCATTAAATACGTTATTTTAGGGACCAGAAACATCTTTGCTGCTATAATCCTTCCCGACCATGAGTCATAAGTGTTTCTCCATCTTTCTATGTGAGCTTTCAGGTTTAAAATAGTTTGCTTAACATTAATATCCATCATCTGTTTAAACTCTGGATGTATTCTTATGCCCATATGTTTTATACTATTTTGCCAGATAAATAAGAAATGAGACTCTAGATATAAAGTTTCCTCTTCGTTCTGGTTAATCATCAAAGCTTCTGATTTAAGTACATTTAGTTCTTAGTTAGAGATTTTACTAAATTCACATATGGTCTGTTGGAGATTTTCTATAGAATTGGACGGGTCTTCTAGAGAGAGTACAATATCATCCGCAAACATAGTTACTTTGTGTTCTATTTCTCCCACTTTTATACCTTGAATACCGTTATTTTCTCTAATCATTGTTGCTAACGGTTCCATAATAATGGCGAAAATCAGCGGGGACAAGGGACATCCCTGCCTAGTGCCATTAGAGATTTTAAAGCTTTCTGATTTAAATTCCAGGCCTATGACAGAGGCAGAAGGAGAGCCATATAGGGCCTTAATTGCTCTAGAGCCAAAGTCACCTAGGCCTAGCTTAGACAGTACCAAGTCCATATATTTTCATCCTACTCTGTCGAAGGCCTTTTCTGCGTCTAAAGATATAAATACCGCTGATCTCTTCCTTCTTTTAGCAAAAGATACAAGATTAATTAGTCTTCTCACATTGTCGGTACCCTGTCTATTAACTATGAATCCATTTTGATCTTTATCTACCAAGGATTGAATAACCTTGTTTAGTCTGTGTGCTAGCACTTTTGCGTATATTTTAATGTCTGTATTGATTAATGAGATTGGGCGGAAATCTTTACATTCACAACTCTCTTTCTCTTTCTTAGGAATAGTTATTATATAAGTCTGAAGCATTTATTTTGGGGCAAAGCCCGTCTTTTTAATTTCATTTAGTGATCTAGTAAGATCAGTTATAATTTATTTATGGAAAATCTTATAATAAGAGTTAATGAATCTATCTGGGCCTGAGGCCGATGCTATCTTTAATTTAGTTATTACTTCTGAAATTTCTTTTTCCGATATTGGTTCGTTCAAAGTTGACAAATCTTCTGGGGAAATTCTTGGCATATGTATATGATCCAGAAAGTTTTTAATTTCTATTTCTTTAGTTTGAGTTTCCGATTTTCCTGCTAGATTATATAGATCTGAGAAATATGTTGCAAATACCGCTGCTATTTTAGCGGGATTCATAATAATTTCTCCTTTGTATCTTATTTGATCTATTCTCTTATGAGAAGAATTACCTTTATATTTGTTTGCTAAAAATTTGTTTGCTTTATTTCCTAGGGAATGTATACGTTTCTGTAGGGCCCATCTAGAATTATCTACTTTCATTTGCTCTATTGTTCTTATCTGTTTTTGCAGCATCTTAACTTGTTCCATATTTATTGGGTTTAGGTTATTTTTGTTTTCTCTATCAGCTTTGATTAAATTAATATACAATTCTCTAAGTGGCATACCGTTCTTTTTTTTCATTTGGGCTTGCATTTTAATGCAGATTCCACGTATATATGCCTTATGAGCCAACCAAATTATATTATTGGATGCAACTGAGTGTCTGTTAACCTGAAAAAACTCCTCAATTTCTTGTTTCAATTTTGCTTTGCCTAATTGATCTTTAAGCAAGATGTTTTTCATTTTCCACGATGGAGGATCATATTCTGTGGAACCTATTTTAAAGGTGGCTGATATTAAACTATGGTCTGAGAAGTTTATAGGGTCAATTTCAACTTTAGTGAGCTTTTTTAATGCTAAATCATTAACCAATATGTAATCTATTCTTGAATATGACATATGTTGTGCTGAGTAAAAGGTGAAATTCTGTACCATGGGATTTAAGCACCTCCAAGAATCAAAAAGACCATATTTATATAGGATTTTGTTAAGCTTACTTGTTACTTGTGTTGTGTCTTGAGTATCTATGCTTTGTATTTTCTTTTTTCTATCTAAACTGGGATTAATAATCTCATTAAAATCCCCTCAACAATCCAATAAGCCAGATAAATATTTCTTCAAAGATTTAAGTGTTTTGTTTACAAATTTTGTCTGACCTTTATTTGGGGCGTAGATATTTAAGATAGTAATTTTAGTATTATTAAGAAGACCTGACCAGAGAGAAAAACGACCTTCTGGGTCTGAAATCGTGATGTCTTCCTTCCAATTTAGTTTTTTTGTTGAAAAAGATTGCTGTTCCTCTTGTTTTTTTCCCATACCTTGCATTGCTAACCGAAACATATTTATGGTTGTTGTAGTCCGTCCCCTTTCCTATCTGCCAATGGGTCTCTTGCAGGCAGATTATATCTGCATTTTTTTAATTAAAAGTATTAAAGAATAGGGAACTTTTTCCTTGGGAGTTCAATCCTTGCACATTTTGGCTTATTATTCTCAATGTCATTTAAAGTGTCTTAATTCTGCCTTCTAGTCCACGCCCTTCTCCCTCCTCCTCCCATCCCCCCTCCTTTTCTTCCATCCAGCCAAAAGAAAAAAAAAGAAAAAACAAAGAAATTGTCCTTCCAGCGTGTAAGAAACTACAGACTGGGAAGTCCTTAACAGGGAGCTTTTCCCTCAGCCCTCTCGGCTCCCCACTCGTAAAAGAAATACAAAGTGGGTAGCCGTGGAGGGGAAGGAAATGGTGAACTTTTCCTAAGTTCAGTCAGTCCTAGGCTACCGTCAGTGGTGCAGATTCCTAAATATAAACAAAGCATTGACTAAAATATATCAAGGAGTTCGATAATGCTTCCTTATTTTGGATCAGTATTATGTTTACTGTTTGGTTTTGGTCTCCTACTACGAGGAGATTTATGACTACCTTTCCTGTCTGCCTCCGGTTTTCAGCCCGATAGAAGATGGAAAATATATACTTAAAAAGTGAAATAAAAAATCAGAATATATCTTAGTAAATAATTATGTCTTTATAACCATTGTGTTTTTGTATATATTATAAGTAGAGTCTGAAAAATTCTCCACTCTATGTGCCCTTTTTTTTACTTTCTTTTACCTTGATTTTTCCCCTCCTTTCTCCTTTTTTTCCTTCTTTTTTCCTTTTCCTTTCCCTTTCCCCCTTTTCTTTATAACTTCTTTTCAATTATAGTGTCTAACTATATAGTGTTTGTATACATTTTTGCTACTTAGTGAGTATGTGTATGTGGTACGCGGGTGTGGATGATTTAGCGTCCTTGCTAATAGTGTATGTTGTACTTCGTACAGGTTTTTGTAAAAGTCGGATGTGCTTGGCGGTTTTTTTGCGGCTTTAGGGTTGTATAGCCTCGCTTTTGCTTTTTTGGCTGCCATTTTTTCTCTTGCTTAGAGGATTTTCGAGTGTCTAAACTCTGTAAATTGGACTTAAATTTGCGTGCAAACTGACTCCCAGACGTTCTGGCTGTTCCAACTTGCTGTGTGTAATTTCTTTTTTTTTTTTGTGTGTGTATTTTGTGTTTTTTTTATATTTTTCGGTGTGCGCGGCTCGGC
This sequence comes from Discoglossus pictus, assembly GCA_027410445.1. NCBI lineage: Eukaryota > Metazoa > Chordata > Amphibia > Anura > Alytidae > Discoglossus > Discoglossus pictus. Next base: position 403,337,453 of record CM050163.1, on the reverse strand, counting down.
GTTAAGGTCGTATTTTTGCGAGTTCGTAATTTTTTTTTTCTAAGTCCTACGGCTCGTATTTTTTTGTATCTTTTTCATTTTAGAAGAGATTAGCAGAGTGGGTTGTGGCTAGCCACAGTTCCCAGATTTTATAAAAGATAATCTAAAATATGTGTGAGTCAGTCATTGATAAGTATGTAATTAAATTTATTTTTAACTGCAATTATATTTAGTGAGTCAGATTTCCAGCTAGTGTTTAGGGTAAATTAGCAGCAAAATTAGTAAGCCAAATAATTGCATCCAAGAATAAGGAGACATACAGAAGCTTTTCATTGATACCCAGATTGGTTTATGATCTAATGAATGAGCTTGAGGTATAAAAGCTAATTGGGCAGCCCTGTAATAAAGTTTAAAATTGGGTCAAGATAATCATTCTTTAGATTTGTGTTGGTCCATGGTAGATCTGGCTATTCTGGATGGTTTGTTTCAGATAAGTTTAAATATAAATGTTTGGAATTTATCTATATCTTTAAATTTAATAGCAATAGGAAGTGTACAAAAAAGATATAGCAAGCGGGGGAGAATGTTCATTTTTATTGGGTTAATACATCCTGTCCTTTAGATCGGGAATTTTGACCATTTTCTAAGTCTTCTTTCAGTTCTTTATACATAGAGGGTGGTTGGCTAGGTATAGATCTCCAGTGTTGGGTGATATTGACTCCTAAATACCTAATGCCTGTTTTAAGCCAAGAGAATATGGGCCTCATTCTATTAGCGGCCGCAGCCGTTGCAGGGCCGCAAGGACCGGCCGCAAGCTATTCTGCTATTCCATTCCCCTCCAGCCGGGGATTCCGGCACGCTTGCGGCCGGTGCCTTGCTATCTCTTGCGGCCGCTCGCGCCAGAGGAAATCCTTTGATCTAAAACGGCCTCAGGGAAATCAGCCGTAAGAAAATCCTATTTGCAATTCAATTGCTCCGGGAACCCTCTCTGCAAGGCTAAAACCGAGCCACAGCTTACTTGCAGGAAAGAGGTCCCGCTAGCACCAATTAAGCACATAAAATAGCTCAAATAATGCCATCCTGCACTTTGAGAAGACTATAAAGTGATTTTAGGTGTTAGAAAAAATATCAAAACATTCCCCTATAGTCAAATCCGTAAAATATATATTTTTTAATATACGTCAAATATCCATGTAAAAAGTCCAGAGTGCTTGGAGCACCTTAGACCCGCCCACGCCGCAGCCGGAAAATAAACAGTTAATTTGAACTCGGGTTTGGGCTGATGTGCAAGCTTGAGAGTGGGTTACTTTTAATCCTCATGTCCCCCAATATGATCCCTAGCATTTACAGAGCTGTACAGTGCAGGCTTGAATTTATTTTTGAGTTTTAAGTTTCCAGAGCTTACGGCCGGTAGCAAGATTTACGGCCGGCCGTAAGAGGAGATCCTTGCGGGGCCGTTTAATTGAATTGCGAGGTAACGGGACCCCCGCAAGGAATCGCAGCCTTACGGCCGGTTTACGGACTATAATAGAATGAGGTCCTATGTATTTAATCTGAAGGTGTTTGACTGTTTTGAGTGGTAAGGTTATATTCATAGCTTCAGTCTTATCCACATTTATTTTTAGACCTGAAAAGTGTCCAAAGTTGTATAGGGTGTGTATGAGTATGGAGATAAACGTTAAAGGTTTGGTAATGGGGGTGTAATACATCATCTGTAACCCCCCCCCAATACTTTTTGACTCTCCCCGAGTTAAAGTTTATATATATAAACATATATGTATATATATATAGTCCCCAGTGCAAATATGTTGTTCTTATTTTAGGGCCCGCAGCCTATTCTCCATGGCCCCTCAGCCTACCTCCATTGTCCTCGGCGTTCATTGCGAGCCTCTCGGTTGGTGTATTTTTTTGTTATCAAAGGCGCTCATTGTAAGATCCGCACTGATCTTCTATTTGCACTTATTGCAAGTCTCTCCCCTGGTGTAGTTTGTGTCCTCTAAGCACCGTTGGCGCTCCTTGTGAGGCGCGCGGTGAAGGCCTTTGTCGTTTATTGCGATACTGTGGTGTTTTGTTTGTTTTTTGTGTATATGTATTTTTTCATGATAATGAATTAATTATTGAAATCATAAATGAATATACTTTACCTATCTGTAATTAATATATGCAGCAAGCAATGTGCTGAAGAGCTAACAATCTGTTTTGATGTTCATGCAGCATACAATGTAGATTTGCAGTGTTGTTGAGCTGAGGTGTAAGTGTCAGCAATGTGTGCAGTGTGTAGTGTAAATAGGCTGCGTGCGCGAGGGGAAACCGTTTGTGTAGCTGTGTACTTCCGCATTCTGTAAATTAGTGCTGTAAGGCGATTGGAGGCGATTGTGTATGTGGTACGCCGGTGTGGATGATTTAGCGTCCTTGCTAAGAGTGTATGTTGTACCTCGTACAGGTTTTTGTAAAAAACGGATGTGCTTGGCGGTGTTTTGCAGCTTTAGGGGTTGTATAGCCTCGCTTTTGTTTTTTTGGCTGCCATTTTTTCACTCGCTTAGGGGATTTATGAGTGTCTAAACTCTGTAAATTGGACTTAAATTTGCGTGCAAACTGACTCCCAGAAGTCCTGGCTGTTCCACCTTGCTGTGTGTAATTTCTTTTTTTTTTTGTGTGTGTATTTTGTGTTTTTTTTATATTTTTCGGTGTGCACGGCTCGGCGTTAAGGTCGTATTTTTGCGAGTTCGTAATTTTTTTTTTCTAAGTCCTGCGGCTCGTATTTTTTTGTATCTTTTTCATTTTAGAAGAGATTAGGAGAGTGGGTTGTGGCTAGCCACAGTTCCCAGATTTTATAAAAGGTTATCTAAAATATGTGTGTCAGTCATTGATAAGTATGTAATTAAATTTATTTTTAACTGCAATTATATTTAGTGAGTCAGATTTCCAGCTAGTGTTTAGGGTAAATTAGCAGCAAAATTAGTAAGCCAAATAACTGCATCCAAGAATAAGGAGACACAAGGAAGCTTTTTATTGATACCCAGATTGGTTTATGATCTAATGAATGAGCTTGAGAGATAAAAGCTAATTGGGCAGCCCTGTAATAAAGTTTAAAATTGGGGAAAGATAATCATTCTTTAGATTTGTGTTGGTCCATGGTAGATCTGGCTATTCTGGATGGTTTGTTTCAGATAAGTTTAAATATAAATGTTTGGAATTTATCTATATCTTTAAATTTAATAGCAATAGGAAGTGTACGAAAAAGATATAGCAAGCGGGGGAGAATGTTCATTTTTATTGGGTTAATACATCCTGTCCTTTAGATCTGGAATTTTGACCATTTTCTAAGTCTTCTTTCAGTTCTTTATACATAGAGGGGTAGTTGGCTAGGTATAGATCTCCAGTGTTGGGTGATATTGACTCCTAAATACCTAATGCCTGTTTTAAGCCAGGAGAATATGTATTTAATCTGAAGGAGTTTGACTGTTTTGAGTGGTAAGGTTATATTCATAGCTTCAGTCTTATCCACATTTATTTTTAGACCTGAAAAGTGTCCAAAGTTGTATAGTGTGTGTATGAGTATGGAGATAAACGTTAAAGGTTTGGTAATGGGGGTGTAATACATCATCTGTAACCCCCCCAATACTTTTTGACTCTCCCCGAGTTAAAGTTGATATATATAAACATATATTTTGTTCTTATTTTAGGGACCCCAGCCTATTCTCCATGGCCCCTCAGCCTACCTCCATTGTCCTCGGCGCTTATTGCGAGCCTCTCGGTTGGTGTATTTTTTGTTATCAGAGGTGCTCATTGTAAGATCCGCACTGATCTCCTATTTGCACTTATTGCAAGTCTCTCCCCTGGTGTAGTTTGTGTCCTATAAGCACCGTTGGCGCTCCTTGTGAGGCATGCGGTGAAGGCCTTTGTCGTTTATTGCGATACTGTGGTGTTTTTTTTTTTGTGTATATGTATTTTTTCATGATAATGAATTAATTATTGAAATCATAAATTAATATCCTTTACCTATTTGTAATTAATATATGCAGCAAGCAATGTGCTGAAGAGCTAACAATCTGTTTTGATGTTCATGCAGCATACAATGTAGATTTGCACTGTCGTTGAGCTGAGGTTTAAGTGTCAGCAATGTGTGCAGTGTGTAGTGTAAATAGGCTGCGTGCGCGAGGGGAAACCGTTTGTGTAGCTGTGTACTTCTGCATTCTGTAAGTTAGTGCTGTAAGGCGATTGGAGGCGATTGTGTATGTGGTACGCCGGTGTGGATGATTTAGCATCCTTGCTAATAGTGTATGTTGTACCTCGTACAGGTTTTTGTAAAAGTCGGATGTGCTTGGCGGTGTTTTGCGGCTTTAGGGGTTGTATAGCCTCGCTTTTGTTTTTTTGGCTGCCATTTTTTCACTCGCTTAGGGGATTTACAAGTGTCTAAACTCTGTAAATTGGACTTAAATTTGCGTGCAAACTGACTCCCAGAAGTCCTGGTTATTCCACCTTGCTGTGTGTAATTTTTTTTTTTTTCTGTGTTTGTGATTTGTGTTTTTTTAATATTTTTTGGTGTGCGTGGTTCGGCGTTAAGGTCGTATTTTTGCGAGTTCGTAATTTTTTTTTTCTAAGTCCCGCGGCTCGTATTTTTTTGTGTAAGTCCATATTTAGTCATTGCGTGTTATAGTTTTTCTTTCAAGGTCCCGCTTCTGTGGCTGTTTGTAAGCGCTTGTGAGGCGCTATAGAGCCTCCACCTTCCACAAATGTGGCCCTTGCTTCGCGAGGGTACGCATTTGTGGCCCAAACTGCATCCCAACTCTTATATGTCATAGTAAAAAAAATAAAAAAATTGTATTCAGTTTAAGTTGTGTTATATTTAAAGTAATATATAAAATATCTCTACTTACTTATTTCTTTTTTTTAATTAAATTATTTCAAGTAAGTGCACAAATTCACTTTAACTAGTGTAAGTAAGAAAAAAGTATAAAATATATAAAAATTAAGCAAAAAGAAACAATATGAAAGAACTACACTAATATAAAAATAACATCAATAACAAAGGTAATAATAATAAAAAGAAAATCGATTATCTTCTCCAGTATAATTTCTCTTTCCGGTCTTTAAGCTTATCTGAAAGAAAAATTATGTTTTTATGGTTTGCATCTCCTTAAAGGCCCTGGGGCTGCTACCAAGGACGGAATCGTACGTCTCCACATCCGTCCAGCGGTGGTGTTAGGTAGAGGCTCCATACTCCAAAAACCTCCATCTAACTTCTTGTCTAGTGAAATTTTTTATATATTATCTTTTTCATCCTAGAACAGATTAGGAGAGTGGGTTGTGGCTAGCCACAGTTCCCAGATTTTATACAAGGTTATCTAAATTATGTGTGAGTCAGTCATTGATAAGTATGCAATTACATTTATTTTTAACTGCAATTATATTTAGTGAGTCAGATTTCCAGCTAGTGTTTAGGGTAAATTAGCAGCAAAAGTAGTAAGCCAAATAATTGCATCCAAGCATAAGGAGACATAAGGAAGCTTTTCATTGATACCCAGATTGGTTTATGATCTAATGAATGAGCTTGAGGGATAAAAGCTAATTGGGCTGCCCTGTAATAAAGTTTAAAATTGGGTCAAGATAATCATTCTTTAGATTTGTGTTAGTCCATGGTAGATCTGGCTATTCTGGATGGTTTGTTTCAGATAAATTTAAATATAAATGTTTGGAATTTATCTATATCTTTAAATTTAATAGCAATAGGAAGTGTACGAAAAAGATATAGCAAGCGGGGGAGAATGTTTATTTTTATTGGGTTAATACATCCAGTCCTTTAGATCTGGAATTTTGACCATTTTCTAAGTCTTCTTTCAGTTCTTTATACATAGAGGGGTAGTTGGCTAGGTATAGATCTCCAGTGTTGCGTGATATTGACTCCTAAATACCTAATGCCTGTTTTAAGCCAAGAGAATATGTATTTAATCTGAAGGAGTTTGACTGTTTTGAGTGGAAAGGTTATAATCATAGTTTCAGTCTTATCCACATTTATTTTTAGACCTGAAAAGTGTCCAAAGTTGTATAGTGTGTGTATGAGTATGGAGATAAAAGTTAAAGATTTGGTGATGGGGGCGTAATGCATCATCTGTCACCTCCCCCCCCCCCCAAAATACTTTTTGACTCTCCCACATATATAGTTGTGAGCATGCGAGTTGTAGCTAATGCTTGCGGGCAGCGAGGGGCCGCATTTGCGGTGGTGGAGCATCCCAACGTCCCCGCAAATGTGGATCCTCGCGAAGCGAGGGTCCGCATTTGCGGAGGTGGAGGCTCAACGTCGGCTGTGTTAACACAAACACACCAAGCACACGAATTCTTAACAAAAAAAACCTAATCTCCCAGCCCAAAAAAAACAACGTCCCCGCATTTGCGGAGGTGGAGGCTCCAACGTCGCCTGTGTTAACACACACATACACACACACGACTTTTTAACAAAAAAAAACTCAGGCGCCTCACACCCGCTTACACACACACACATGCAAGACTTTAAAAAAAAACAACTCAAAGGCGCCTCACACGCCGTTAACACACATACGCACGACTTTGAAAAAAAAAACACTGCGTCGTACACGTAAAATCCAAATGCGTCTCTCGCAAAAAAATACGGCTGCATCGAAAAAAAAAAAAACGGCCGCATCGCAACAAAGTACGGCTGCGAAACGACCCATTCTAAACGCTGCGCATCAAAACATCACAAACACAAGAAATAAACACAACGAACACATAAAAAGCTTACTTACAGCAAGGGGGGGCACCCAGCACCTCCAAAAGTAAACTTACACGTCCATTTAAGTCCAAGAAAAAGAGTTTAAAGTCGGGAAAATCTCCTAAGCGAGAGAAAAAATGGCCGCCGAACAAAACGAAAACGAGGCTTCAGACGTAACTATACTACACTGACTCGCAAGAATGAAAGTCATACTATGCGGAACGTACCACACTGATATTAAACACCATTTTGACCACTACTACGTACAAAATGGCGGATGGAACGCAAATTGTAAGCTGGAACGCAAATAGCGCATGCGTATTGCGTTCTAACGGTCTCAGTTTTCAGAAGATTCTACAAGTTTATAAATACTGCCTACTTTCCACAAAAATCTACATTTCTACTCAGGTGATGAACGGAGTGACTTCATAGTTAACTGCTGCTGTTACTTGAGAAGAGAATTGTTTTCTAATTTACTACTTTACACTGTGCAAATTACAACTGAGAGGTAAGCTATAATATATTACATTTTATTATCAAGACAGGACAAAAAAAAACGAAACATTTTAAGTATGAAAATGTGATTTATGTATAGTGACATGTGGCACGCACATTTATGTGTATAGCCCCTGCAACAAACTAATCTTTAAATGACATTACCAAAAATTAATAATTGAATATTAAAATAGGATTCATGTATAGTGATATGTGACACGCACATATGTGTATCATTTATAGTCACATGTCACACACACATTTATGTGTGTAGGCCCAAAAAAAACATTATGTTCATTTAACTATTAAAATATGATTCATCATGTATAGTGATATGTGACACGCACAAAAAATAAATAAATGTAACTTTGAAAATGTGGTTCATGTATAGTGACATAACACACGCAGATTTCTGTGTATAGTCCCTGCAAATAACTAATCTTAATCCAAACTCATTAATCAACTAATCAAAACTAATTAAACAACTATATTTTAATGACAGTAAAAAAAAAAAAAAACATTTTTAAAATCTGATTTATGTATACAGGGAGTGCAGAATTATTAGGCAAATGAGTATTTTGACCACATCATCCTCTTTATGCATGTTGTCTTACTCCAAGCTGTATAGGCTCGAAAGCCTACTACCAATTAAGCATATTAGGTGATGTGCATCTCTGTAATGAGAAGGGGTGTGGTCTAATGACATCAACACCCTATATCAGGTGTGCATAATTATTAGGCAACTTCCTTTCCTTTGGCAAAATGGGTCAAAAGAAGGACTTGACAGGCTCAGAAAAGTCAAAAATAGTGAGATATCTTGCAGAGGGATGCAGCACTCTTAAAATTGCAAAGCTTCTGAAGCGTGATCATCGAACAATCAAGCGTTTCATTCAAAATAGTCAACAGGGTCGCAAGAAGCGGGTGGAAAAACCAAGGCGCAAAATAACTTCCCATGAACTGAGAAAAGTCAAGCGTACAGCTGCCACGATGCCACTTGCCACCAGTTTGGCCATATTTCAGAGCTGCAACATCACTGGAGTGCCCAAAAGCACAAGGTGTGCAATACTCAGAGACATGGCCAAGGTAAGAAAGGCTGAAAGACGACCACCACTGAACAAGACACACAAGCTGAAACGTCAAGACTGGGCCAAGAAATATCTCAAGACTGATTTTTCTAAGGTTTTATGGACTGATGAAATGAGAGTGAGTCTTGATGGGCCAGATGGATGGGCCCGTGGCTGGATTGGTAAAGGGCAGAGAGCTCCAGTCCGACTCAGACGACCGGCAAGGTGGAGGTGGAGTACTGGTTTGGGCTGGTATCATCAAAGATGAGCTTGTGGGGCCTTTTTGGGTTGAGGATGGAGTCAAGCTCAACTCCCAGCCCTACTGCCAGTTCCTGGAAGACACCTTTTTCAAGCAGTGGTACAGGAAGAAGTCTGTATCCTTCAAGAAAAACATGATTTTCATGCAGGACAATGCTCCATCACACACGTCCAAGTACTCCACAGCGTGGCTGGCAAGAAAGGGTATAAAAGAAGAAAATCTAATGTCATGGCCTCCTTGTTCACCTGATCTGAACCCCATTGAGAACCTGTGGTCCATCATCAAATGTGAGATTTACAAGGAGGGAAAACAGTACACCTCTCTGAACAGTGTCTGGGAGGCTGTGGTTGCTGCTGTACGCAATGTTGATGGTGAACAGATCAAAACACTGACAGAATCCATGGATGGCAGGCTTTTGAGTGTCCTTGCAAAGAAAGGTGGCTATATTGGTCACTGATTTGTTTTGTTTTTGAATGTCAGAAATGTATATTTGTGAATGTTGAGATGTTATATTGGTTTCACTGGTAAAAATAAATAATTGAAATGGGTATATATTTGTTTTTTGTTAAGTTGCCTAATAATTATGCACAGTAATAGTCACCTGCACACACAGATATCCCCCTAAAATAGCTAAAACTAAAAACAAACTAAAAACTACTTCCAAAAATATTCAGCTTTGATATTAATGAGTTTTTTGGGTTCATTGAGAACATGGTTGTTGTTCAATAATAAAATTAATCCTCAAAAATACAACTTGCCTAATAATTCTGCACTCCCTGTACTGATATGTGACACGCACATATATGTGTATCATGTATAGTGACATGTCACACGCACATTTATTGTGTAGCCCCAAAAACTAAGTCATGTTAATTGAAAGTAATTACATGACATTAATTTATAGGAATTCAATATATAACCTAAAGATCAATCTTTCTCCTTTTTTTTACTATTGAAACAGACTCTGCATCAACAGCGTCACTCAAGAATTTGCACCGTGCATTGTGACCCACAATCCCTTTTAAACAACTCCAAGAAAGAACAAGAGGTAAGATAGAAAAATACATTACATGCTGAAAAAGACCATGCTTTGATAAATCAAAACGAAGAAATATACACTTACCATTTTACTTTCTTTTTCAAACAGACACTACAAGAAGACCGGCAGATTAAGATTGGCAGGAGGGGACCCTCTGTCATTCGACACTTCAATGAAGGTAAAGTATAAAGTACAAAAAAGAAACCAACTATGAGCCTCATTGAATTCCGAGTTGCCCAATTGAATAGGGCTCTATATAAGCACATACAACATTTTTTCACAGAACTTTTTAGTTACTGAACTTCTATCCAAAACCAAGGTTTTCACTAACTAAAAACTTCTGTCAAAAAAATATGTTATGTGCTTATATAGAGCCCTATTCAATTGCCAAAATTCAAATTGAATGAGGACCTATATATGTTTAATGGCCGCCAATATAACAAATGCAGCAACCAAAGGCCCTCATTCAATTGCTATTTTGGACAATTGAATAGGGGTCTAAATAAGCACATAACATGGGCCTCATTCAATTGCGATTTGGAGAATTAAATAGGGCTCTAAATAAGCACATAACATATTTTATCTAAAGAAGTCTTTAGTTAGTAAACATCTATCCAAAAACAAGATTTTCACTAACTAAAAACGTTTTAAAAAAAAATATGCTATGTGCTTATTTAGAGCCCTATTCAATTGGCCAAATCACAATTGAATGAGGCCCCATATGTTTTTCAAATAAGTTTTTGGAGCCTCATTCAATTGCGAGTTGCACAATTGAATAGGGCCCTATAGGGCACATACAATATTTTTTGACAGAACTTTTTGGTTAATTAACTTCTATCCAAAAGCAAGGTCTTCACTAACTAAAAACTTCTGACAAAAAAAATATGTTATGTGCTTATATAGAGCCCTATTCAATTGGAAAAATTGCAATTGAATGACGACCTTAGGCCCTCATTCTATTGCGATTTGGCCAATTGAATAAAGGTCTAAATAAGCACATAACATATTTTTTTAAAATAAGTTTTTAGTTAGTGAAAACCTTGCTTTTGGATAGATGCTCACTAACTAAAAACTTATTTAAAAAAAATATGTTATGTGCTTATTTAGACCCCTATTCAATTGGCAAAATTGCAATTGAATGAGGGCCCTAGTTAGTGAAAACCCTGCTTTTGGATAGATGCTTAGACCCTCATTCAATTGCAATTTGGCCAATTGAATAGGGGTCTAAATAAGCACATAACATATATTTTTAAAGAAGTTTTTACTTAGGTCCTCATTCAATTAGAATTTTGGCAATTGAATAAGGTTCTATATAAGCACATAACATATTTTTTGACAGAAGTTTTTAGTTAGTGAAAACCTAGGTTTTGGATAGAAGTTCAGTAACTAAAAAGTTCAGTCATAGCTCATAGTAAGGCCCTCATTCAATTGCAATTTGGCCAATTGAATAGGGGTCTAAATAAGCACATAACATATATTTTTAAAAGAGGTTTTTAGTTAGCAAGCATCTATCCAAAAGCAAGGTTTTCACTAACTAAAAACTTCTTTAAAAAATATATGGTATGAGCTTATTTAGACCCCTATTCAATTGGGCAAATTGCAATTGAATGAGGGCCTAAGCATCTATCCAAAAGCAAGGTTTTCACTAACTAAAAACTTATTTAAAAAAAATATGCTATGTGCTTATTTAGAGCACTATTCAATTGGCCAAATTGCAATTGAATGAGGGCCTTACTAATTAAAAACCTATTTAAAAAACATATGTCATGTGCTTATTTACACCCCTATTCAATTTGCCAAATCGCTATTGAATGATTTTCTAATTAAGTAAATCAAAGCCCTCATTCAATTGCAATTTGCCCAATTGAATAGGGCCCTAAATAAGCACATAACATATATTTTTTAAAGAAGTTTTTAGTTAGCAAGCATCTATCCAAAAGAAAGGTTTTCACTAACTAAAAACTTCTTTAATAAAAATATGCTATGGGCCTCATTCAAATGCGATTCAGCCAATTGAATAGGGTTTTAAGTAAGCACATAACATATATTTTTTAAAGAAGTTTTTAGTTAGTAAGCATCTATCCAAAAGCAAGGTTTTCACTAACTAAAAACTTATTTAAAAAAATATGCTATGTGCTTATTTAGAGCCCTATTCAATTGACCAAATCGCAATTGAATGAGGCCCTATGTGCTTCTTTAGGGCCCTATTCAATTGCCCACATCACAATTGAATGAGGCCCCAAGTATGCACCATATGTTACACACAAAATAGGATTGTACACAAAAAACACTAACAAATAGCAAACTAAATTAATATTCTTCTTTAATGTTTAACAACCTATAAGCCTTACAAACAAGCCTAAATAACGATACCAAAAGTGGTACACACAAAACAGGATTGTACAAAAAAATCACACAATCACATAGCAAACTAAATTAATATTCTTAGTTAATGTTTAAGAACCTATAAGCCTTACAAAGAAGCCTAAATAAGCACACCACAAGTGGTACACACAAAACAGGATTGTACAAAAACTCACACCAACACATAGCAAACTAAATTAATATTCTTCGTTAATGTTTACCAACCTATAAGCCTTACAAAGAAGCTTAAATAAGCATACCAAAAGTGGTGCGCACAAATAGGATTGTAGAAAAACTCACACAAACACATAGCAAACTAAATTCATATTCTTAGTTAATGTTTAACAACCTATAACCATTACAATGAAGCCAAAATAAGTATACCAAAAGTGGTGCGCACAAAACAGGATTGTAGAAAAACTCACACAAACACTTAGCAAACTAAATTCATATTCTTAGTTAATGTTTACAAACCTATAAGCCTTACAAAGAAGCCTAAATAAGCATACCAAAAGTGGTGCGCACAAACAGGATTGTAGAAAAACTCACACAAACACATAGCAAACTAAATTCATATTCTTAGTTAATGTTTAACAACCTATAACCATTACAATGAAGCCAAAATAAGTATACCAAAAGTGGTGCGCACAAAACAGGATTGTAGAAAAACTCACACAAACACTTAGCAAACTAAATTCATATTCTTAGTTAATGTTTACAAACCTATAAGCCTTACAAAGAAGCCTAAATAAGCATACCAAAAGTGGTGCGCACAAACAGGATTGTAGAAAAACTCACACAAACACATAGCAAACTAAATTCATATTCTTAGTTAATGTTTAACAACCTAGAAGCCTTACAAAGAAGCCTAATTAAGCATAACAAAAGTGTTGCGCACAAAACAGGATTGTAGAAAAAGTCAGACAAACACATAGAAAAAATTCACCATAACAGATACAATACACCAAAATTAAGACATTTTTGCTTTATTTCATAGACATTTAACTCAAAGAACATTTTCATTTTTATTTTACAACAGATACTGCTTGAAGACAATCGGACGAGGACTTTCAACACAGGACCAGACTATCGGACGAGGACTTTCAACACAGGACCAGACCATCGGACGAGGACTTTCACCAGAGGACCAGACCATCGGACAAAGACTTTCACCAGAGGACCAGACCATCGGACAAGGACTATCACCAGAGGACCAGACCATCGGACGAGGACTTTCAACAGAGGACCACACCATCGGACGAGGACTTTCAACAGAGGACCAGACCATTGGACAAAGATTTTAAACTGAGGACCAACAAACATTTGGATTCAAATCACACTTCAAACAAGGTACAGTATAATAAGTACAAAAGGAGAAAACGAAAGAAACATGTTTCATCTGCATCCGTGTCAACAGAAAATAAATAAAAAACAATAACTATGTCCCTTATTCAATTCCAATTTGCACAATTCAATACATGTGTAAATAACCACATCACTGTTTTTTTTGCAAAGAAGTTTTTACTTGGTAAACATCTATCCACAAACAAGGTTTTCAATAACTAAAAACTTCTTTCAAAAAAATAGGTTACCTACTTATTTACAGCAGTATTGAATTGACCAAATTGCTATTCAATGAGGCCAGGCCCTATAACTTTTAACTAAATAGAACTGATACATCTTATTTACCTCTTATTTCTCTATTATGGACAATAATGTTTAACAGTAATTACAAATTTAAATATACCCAATTACATTTCTTTTTTTGCCTTTACAGATTAACATGGCTACTAAGGAGAGCAAACAAGAGAAGAAAAGACGTCAAACTAGAGAAAGACAAGAGAGATGGGCCGACCAGCAGACACCAGAGGAGAAAGAAATTAGACGAGAAAAAGAATGCAAAAGACTTGCAAACAAAAGACTATCAGCTGCAAAAATGAAAGATACGCCCAAAAAAAAACTACCAAGCAAATATAGCATTTACAACCTGTTCCTCATTTTACAAGATAAAATTAAAGACATACCAAAAAAAGCAACTAAAAAAACAAAGCATTTACAACCTGTTCCTGAAACCTTACAGGACATTTCACCAAAACCAGGACAATATATACCAAGAAAAGCCACGAAAAAAACTAAGGGCCTCATTCTATTATCGTCCGTAGGAGATGTGGGGGCCGCAAGGACCGGCCGCAAGCTATTCGGCTATTCTATTCCCCTCTGGCCGGTGATTCCGGCAGGCTTGCGGCCAGCGCCTTGCTATCCCTTGCGGCCGCTCGCGCCGGAGGAAAGCCTTTGATCTAAAACGGCCGCAAGAGTTTCGGCCGCAAGAAAGCCCCGGTTGCTATTCAATTGCTCCGGGAACCCTCTCTGCACGGCTAAAACCGAGCCGCAGCTTACTTGCAGGATAAAGGTCCCGCTAGCACCAATTAAGCACATTATAAAGCCTAAATAAAGCCATCCTGCACTCTGAGGAGACTATAAAGTGATTGTAGGTGTTTGCAAAAATAGCACAACATTCCCCTACACTCAAATCCGTAAATAAATTATTTTTTAATTTATGTCAAAAATCCATGTAAAAAGTCCAGAGTGCTTGGAGCACCTCAGACCCGCCCACGCTGCGGCCGGAAAAATAAACAGTTAATGTAAACTCGGATTTGGGCTGATGTGCAAGCTTGAAAGTGGGTTACTATTAATCCTCATGTCCCCCAATATGATCCCTAGCATTTACAGAGCTTTACAGTGCAGTGTTGAATTTATTTTTGTGTTTAAAGATTTCTGAGCTTACGGCCGGTTGCAAGATATACGGCCGGCCGTAAGAGGAGATCCTTGCGGGGTCGTATAATTGAATTCCAAGATAACGGAACCCCCGCAAGGAATCGCAGCCTTGCGGCCGTTTTACGGCCGATAATAGAATGAGGCCCTAAGCATTTAGAACCTGTTGTTGAAACATTCCATGACATTTCACCTAATGAATATGAAAGTCAAACTCCTATATGCTTTGCAAATTGTCCTTTACTCAAGTCTTTAGCAGTAGAGGTTCATAGTTGTGGGGACATGACTACTCAATGTCAGTTTTATGAGGCTTATTATTTTAAACAGGAGAGACCCAGAGATGGCCAATTTATTAGTTGCTGTCAAAAAGGCAAGTTCAAACTTCCAGAAAGGAAAGAATTTCCTATCTATTTACAAAATATTATGACTGAACCTACTTTTCCAAACTACAAAATTTTTAAGACAAACATAAGATCCTACAATAGTGCCATATCCTTTGCATCTTGACATGGTCCTTTCTGTTTTAAAGTCCAAGGCCAAATTTATCATCGCACTTCCCATTTACATCCAGAGGAAGGAGAGGAAAGAAAATTCGCTCAACTATATGTCCTAGATACAATGGAAGCTGTTGACCAACGTATGCAGATGGAAGAAAATAAAAAATGCTTACACAGTGTTTTTATAGAGCTAAATAACATTTTGGACAATAATCCCTACAGTAAAGCTTATAAAAAATTGGCAGAAGTACAAAATGAACAACTACTTCATGCACAAAGACATCAATTACCAATGCCAAAGGTTAATATGGTGCTTAAAAGAGACAGACATACTGATAAACGTCGTTATAACTTGCCAACATAAAATGAGGTTGCAATGGTGTTTCAAAATGATGAAGGAGAACCACCATTTCAAAGAGACATTAGAATATATCCCAGAAATGAGGAGCAACCATTCATTAATATGAGTATCTTAAGTCCAAATTTAGATCCAATGACATATCCCATCTTTTTCCCACACGTAGAAGCAGGTTGGCAACCAAAATTAACACTTCCCAGTTACCCAAATGCTAAAGCCAGAATCAGAAATAATGTTTCTATGCTTGAATTTAAAGTAGCTCAAATTGCCATTCGAAATGCATTTAATCCAATTTTATGTGGTGGAAAACTAACACAACAATGGATTATTGATTCCTATTTGCAAGTTGAGGCAAATAATTTAAACTTTATAAAATATCAACAAGATAAACTACGTGTAGAACAATATTCTGGCTTAATGGACTATGTTGCTGACGTGGCTACAAGCAGAGACATGACAGCTGGCAAAGCCATAATTTTACCATCTTCCTTTCAAGGATCTCCTCGAAATATGAGAGAAAGATACAATGATGCTATGGCTAATTTCACCAAATTTGGCAAACCCGATTTATTTCTGACATTTACATGTAATCCACAATGGCCAGAAATTACACAAAATCTACTTTTTGGACAAAGTGTTTCCGATCGACCAGATTTAGTAGCCAGAGTTTTTAAGATTAAATTAAATGAATTAATACGTGACTTCACTATAAATCACTTATTTGGCAAATGTCTTGCTTATGTATATACCATTACATTTAAAAAAAGAGGCCTTCCACATGCACATCTTCTCATAATACTTCAAGAGAAAGATAAATTAGATACTTCAGACAAAGTGGATGCAGTCATTGTTGCTGAACTACCAGATCCAGAACTATATGGTAGACTATATGAGATTGTTACTCATCGCATGATTCATGGACCCTGTGGTGACCTTAATCCACAATCACCATGTATGGAAAATAATAAATGTTCCAAAGAATTTCCAAAAGATTATAGAGACAAAACCTATGCAAATTGTGATGGCTATCCACTTTATAAAAGAAGAGAAGGAAATAGTGCCATTATTCGTGGAAAAAAAGTCGTCAATAGATATGTAGTACCCTACAATCCACATTTACTCATGAAGTACAACGCCCACATCAACGTAGAAGCCTGAACTTCCATCAAATCCATTAAATATGTCTACAAATATATTTACAAAGGCTATGATGCAGCTACTGTAGTTGTCAAAAGTGCAGACAACCCTGAATGTAGTGAGTTAGTACATGATGAACTTGCATCTCATGTAGATGCTTGCTATGTCAGTGCGCCAGAAGCTATGTGGCGACTTTAAAATTTTTAAATGCATGATAGATCACATGCAGTATATAGATTAGCAGTACATTTGCCACAACGACATTTAGTCTATTTCCATGCTGGAAATGAAATGAATGCATTGGCCCAAAGTGAAGATCGTCACACTACACTAACTGCATGTTTTGAATTATATTCCACTGATTCAGAAGCAACACAATACTTATATATTGAAATTCCATATCACTATGTTTTTGTGAATGGATTATGGAGACCAAGAAAAAGCAGGGGCAATAAAATAATTCCAAGAATTTACACAGTCAGTCCAAGAGATGTTGAACGTTTTTGCTTACGGATATTACTTTTAAATGTTCCTGGAGCACAAAGTTTTGAACACTTAAGAATTGTTAATGACATTGTATAGGAATCCTTCCATTTAGCTGCAAGACATAGAAACTTACTATCTGATGATACAGAATGGGAAAGATGTTTAGAAGAAGCAGCACAATGTCAAATGCCACGACAGATGAGAGAACAATTTGCTTTTATTTGTATCTTCTCAAATGCTCCAAATGCATTAGCTTTGTAGGAGACTTTTAAAAGTAATATGGCTGAAGACTTTATGCGACGATACAATGAACCCATTGCACACTTAAAAGCGTTAATGGAAATCCAAGAAGTATTTTTAACTCATGGATTAAGTTGTGCAAGTTTTAATTTGCCTGATCCAGGTCTTATAGATGACATAAACTTTGAAGACTATGACATTCAACTACAAGCAGAAAGAACAGAAGAAAGACTTGCAACTTTAAATACATTACAATTGCAAGCATTTCATGCCATTAAAAATGCAATAGATGATGACATGGTGACAGAGCGTTATTTCTATCTTGATGGACCTGGCGGATCAGGAAAAACCTATCTGTATAATTTATTAATGAGTTCAGTATGAGCACAAGGTCAAATAGCAATGGCGTTTGCCACTACTGGAATTGCTGCACTTTTGTTAGAAGGTGGAAGAACTGTTAATAGTGGATTTAAACTGCCAGTACCTATTTTAGAAACTTCTGTGTCAGATATTCGCATGACATCATTACAAGCAAAGAAATTGAACAAATGTAAATTAATTATAATAGATGAGGCCACAATGATGTCATGCTATGCCCTCCAATGTATTGACCGTTTGCTTCGTGAAGTCATGGATAATATTTTTCCATTTGGTGGAAAGGTAATGTTGTTAGGTGGCGATTTTAGACAAACATTACCTGTCGTTGTACATGGAAATCGAACTGACATTATCGAAACCTGTATAAAGTCAAGCACAGTATGGAAACATTTTACCCATCTTCAACTGCAACAAAATATGAGATCAGAAGGCCAAACTAATTTCAATGATTGGCTTATTAAAATTGGAGAAGGCAGAACAGAAAAAATAACACATTTACCTGACGACACTGTAAAGATCCCACCTCATATGATTTGTCAACAGGATATTATATCAGCTATATTTGAAGGGAGCATAAATAACAAGGAATATTCCGAGCTTGCCAAACAAGTCATACTAACGTGTAAAAATAAGGATGCATTAATCCTCAATAATGAAATCTTTAAAAAAATTAATGCACCACAAAGAAATAATTACAGTGCTGATTCTGTACTTGCTGATGACAATGAAAGTCAGGCTAACTTTTCTACTGAATTCATAAACTCACTAACTCCTTCTGGAAGGACTATGCAATGGGACAAGATTAATTGTTCAACAATTAAAGGAACATTTTATAGATGCTGAAATTTTAACTGGCACCCATAAAGGAGAGAGAGTTTTCATACCAAGAATAGATTTAGCACCAAGTGAAAGTAGTCTCCCTTTTATACTTCAAAGAAGACAATTTCCCATTATTATGGCATTTGCCATGACCATTAATAAATCACAAGGTCAAACGTTCAAATCTGTGGGTATTTTCTTGGAAGAACCAGTATTTGCACATGGTCAATTGTACGTTGCGTTGTCACGGTGCAAAAATCCACAGGCTATTAAAGTTTACATTGAAAAGAATGAAAGTCAAGGTGATTTATTAGAAGATGGACGTATTTTTACTAAAAACATTGTCTACTATGAAGTACTATAACTTTTCATTAAAGAAATAAAACCCATGCAAAACAAATTTAAAAGCATTCAAAAATACAAAACAATAAACTATTCAGTCATAATTAATGGAAGTACTGTTTATGGATGATTCGCCTCACAAAATACTTGCCTTGCATTTTTTTGGACAAATTATGTTAAAATATTCATTCACTATGTTACTGTTTCTAATGTCACAAGTTTAAAAACAATATTTTCAAGTTTTTTACTTCAACATATTACAAAGTTCATGTTAAGAGCTCAAGCACGTTTTAAGTCACAATGTAAATATTGTCTGTTATCTTAAGATTACTCCCTGGATTAATGTTTATCGCCAGTTCATGAGGTCAGGAAGGAATTCATTTCATTGGGTACATTTTAAGGAGAGTTTTTACTGTATGCCTTCCTCTGCATTCAATGTATATTAAAGTTAACAATTATTCTTATAGAAATTGCATGTTAATACTGATTACTTTAAAGTTCAACGTTTTTTACATTCAAATGTTAATACTTTTAATACAAAATTATGTTTAAATATTAATTCACTATGTTACTGTTTATAATGTTCCAAGTTGTTAAAATTTTTGGTAAAGTTGCAAAGTTACACACATAAGAAAATTCAAGTTTAAAAAAATATTATGTCAAGTTTCTGACTTAAAAATATTACAAACTTCATGTTAAAATTGGGTACGTTTAAAGGACGGTTTTTATAATGTTTCTCTTACTCTGCATTAAATGTATATTCAAGTTAACAATTCTTCAGATACAAATTGCATGTTAAAAAACCATTACCTCAAGTTTACAATAATGATTACTTTAAAGTGCAACTGTTTTTACATTCAACTGTTAATACTTTTAATACAAAATTATGTTAAAAAATGTATTCACTATGTTATTGTTTATAATGTTCAAAATTCTACAAATGTTTTGTCAAGTTCCAAAGTTATACAAATAATAAAGTTCAAGTTTAAAAAAATATACTTTCAAGTTTATTACTTACAGATATTTCAAACTTCATATTAAAATTGTATACGTTTGAACAAGGCTTTTTACTCTTTGCTTTCCTCTGGATTCAATGTATATTTAAGTTAACAATTCTTCAGTTACAAATTTCATGTTAAAAAACCATTACCTCAACATTTTACAAAAATACACGTTCACATCAGAATACTTACAAGTGTCAAATATGTATATTAATAACTAAATAACTTTACAAACATATACTGTACATCACATTGCCGTCATTTTTTGACAGGCAAGTCGCTAGTATATATATAGTCCCCAGTGCAAATATTTTGTTCTTATTTTAGGGCCCCCAGCCTATTCTCCATGGCCCCTCAGCCTACCTCCATTGTCCTCGGCGCTCATTGCGAGCCTCTCGGTTGGGGTATTTTTTGTTATCAGAGGCGTTCATTGTAAGATCCGCACTGATTTCCTATTTGCACTTAATGCAAGTCTCTCCCCTGGTGTAGTTTGTGTCCTATAAGCACCGTTGGCGCTCCTTGTGAGGCGCGGGTGAAGGCCTTTGTCATTTATTGAGATACTGTGGTGTTTTTTTTTGTGTATATGTATTTTTTCATGATAATGAATTAATTAATGAAATCATAAATTAATATACTTTACCTATTTGTAATTAATATATGCAGCAAGCAATGTGCTGAAGAGCTAACAATCTGTTTTGATGTTCATGCAGCATACAATGTAGATTTGCACTGTTGTTGAGCTGAGGTGTAAGTGTCAGCAATGTGTGCAGTGTGTAGTGTAAATAGGCTGCGTGCGCAAGGGGAAACCGTTTGTTTAGCTGTGTACTTACGCATTCTATAAGTTAGTGCTGTAAGGCGATTGGAGGTGATTGTGTATGTGGTACACGGGTGTGGATGATTTAGCGTCCTTGCTAATAGTTAATGTTGTACCGCGTACAGGTTTTTGTAAAAGTCAGATGTGCTTGGCGGTGTTTTGCGGCTTTAGGGGTTATGTAGCCTCGTTTTTGTTTTCTTGGCTGTCATTTTTTCTCTTGCTTAGGGGATTTTCGAGTGTCTAAACTCTGTAAATTGGACTTAAATTTGCGTGCAAACTGACTCCCAGACGTCCTGGTTGTTCCACCTTGCTGTGTGTAATTTTTTATTTTTTATGTGTGTGTATTTTCTGTTTTTTTTATATTTTTCGGTGTGCGCGGCTCGGCGTTAAGGTCGTATTTTTGCGAGTTCGTATTTTTTTTTCCGAAGTCCTGCGGCTCGTATTTTTTTGTGTAAGTCCGTATTTAGTCATTGCGTGTTATAGTTTTTTTTTTCAAAGTCCCATTTCTGTGGCTGTTTGTAAGCGCTTGTGAGTCGCCATACAGCCTCCACCTTCCGCAAATGCGGCCCCTCGGAATCGTAGGTCTCCACATCCGTCCAGTGGCGGTGATAGGTAGAGGCTCCATACTCCAAAAACCACGATCTAACTTCTTGTCTAGTGACATTTTTTATATGCTATCTTTTTCATTTTAGAAGAGATTAGGAGAGTGGGTTGTGGTTTGCCACAGTTCCCAGATTTTATAAAAGGTTATCTAAAATATGTGTGATTCAGTCATTGATAAGTATGTAATTAAATTTATTTTTAACTGCAATTATATTTATTGAGTCAGATTTCCAGCTAGTGTTTAGGGTAAATTAGCAGCAAAATTAGTAAGCAAAATAATTCCATCCAAGCATAAGGAGACACAAGGAAGCTTTTTATTGATACCCAGATTGTGATCTAAGGAATGAGCTTAAGGGATAAAAGCTAATTGGGCAGCCCTGTAATAAAGTTTAAATTGCTATACTGTGGTGTTTTTTTATTTATTTATTTGTGTATATGTATTTTTTCAGGATAATGAATTAATTTTTGAAATCATAAATGAATATACTTTACCTATTTGTAATTAATATATGCAGCAAACAATGTGCTAAAGAGCTAACAATCTGTTTTGATGTTCATGCAGCATACAATGTAGATTTGCACTGTTGTTGAGCTGAGGTGTGTCAGCAATGTGTGCAGTGTGTAGTGTAAATAGGCTGCGTGCCCGAGGGGAAACCGTTTGTGTAGCTGTGTACTTCCGCATTCTGTAAGTTAGTGCTGTAAGGCGATTGGAGGCGATTTTGTATGTGGTACGCGGGTGTGGATGATTTAGCATCCTTGCTAATAGTGTATGTTGTACCTCGTACAGGTTTTTGTAAAAGTCGGATGTTCTTGGCGGTGTTTTGCGGCTTTAGGGGTTGTATAGCCTCGCTTTTGTTTTTTTGGCTGCCATTTTTTCTCTCGCTTAGTGGATTTTCGAGTGTCTAAACTCTGTAAATTGGACGTAAATTTGTGTGCGAACTGACTCCCAGACGTCCTGGCTGTTCCACCGTGCTGTGTGTAATTTTTTTTTTTGTGTGTATTTTGTGTTTTTTAAATATTTTTCGGTGTGCGCGGCTCGGCGCTAAGGTCGTATTTTTGCGAGTTCGTAATTTTAGATTTGTGTTGGTTCATGGTAGATCTGGCTATTCTGGATGGTTTGTTTCAGATAAATGTAAATATAAATGTTTGGAATTTATCTATATCTTTAAAGTTAATAGCAATAGGAAGTGTACAAAAAAGATATAGCAAGCGGGGGAGAATGTTCATTTTTATTGGGTTAATACATCCTGTCCTTTAGATCTGGAATTTTGACCATTTTCTAAGTCTTCTTTCAGTTCTTTATACATAGAGGGGTAGTTGGCTAGGTATAGATCTCCAGTGTTGGGTGATATTGACTCCTAAATACCTAATGCCTGTTTTAAGCCAAGAGAATATGTATTTAATCTGAAGGAGTTTGACTGTTTTGAGTGTTAAGGTTATATTCATAGCTTCAGTCTTATCCACATTTATTTTTAGACCTGAAAAGTGTCCAAAGTTGGATAGTGTGTGTATGAGTATGGAGATTAAAGGTAAAGGTTTGGTAATGGGGGCGTAATAAATCATCTGCAAAAAGACAGCATTTGGAATGTTGTGGTCCTAATTGTATGCCATGTATTTTAGGGTCAGTTCTCATATTTTGAGAGGTTGAATGGCTAGAGCAAAAAGGAGAATCGAGAGAGGTCAGCCCTGCCTTCCTTTATCTATTTGAATATTAGTAATCTCTTGGCCTGGTTTTTTCAGGTTGGCTTTAGGTGATCAAAAGTATGTCTGTATCATGTTTAAACATTTACCTTTAATCCCAAAGTTTGTTAAGGCTTCAAATAGGTAATGAAATTCTAGAGGGGACTTTAATAATGTTTTGCTTCCATGACTTGACTGCTGATCTCCCAAAAAGATAATCTCTAAGACCTTGACCTGAAGGTGGAAGAACTTGATAAACCATGATGCTTATTCTGTCCATCTGCTTGTGCTTTCTCATGATACAGGCGTCTCAGTTTGTTACATACATCAAGATAGTTCATTGAAGACCTGCTATGCCACAATTAATGCTATATTTTTCACATCTTAACTGTTGCACAATACTCCACATATGCATAGAGGAAAAAAAAGTCTCCACACATCCACAGTTAGGATAAAGGGACTGTCACCCCCAAATCATATTTTTATGTAATTAGCAAGGAGCATGCATAACTGACTATACCTTGTAGTAGGCCATTTTTTCAAATCATTTATTGGCAAATTTTTCATCATTCTTTGTGCTTTATTATTATGCATTTAGTGCTGTTATCCATGGCTGCAGATGTTTCACAATAGCAAAAAGAGAGATAACTTTCTCAGTAGACATCTTTGTAAATTTTTTATATTTCAAACAATGAAAACAAATAGCAAGAACATAGACACTTGACATTTTTCAGTAAGATAAGGGTGTTCTCACAAGTAAGGAGAGATCTTTAAATTCCCCTATAATTGAAACTGGGGAGGTCTTATTGAACTAGGGATCTTTATTCACTAAGATGAGAGTTGTCTCTCCAGGCAGATAACACTCACATATTCATATGTTATTATTGAACTAACTGTAAGTGCTCTTCGTGGTGTAAAGGAGCAGAAGATTGTATGTTCAAATGATCTATTACTATAAGATAAAACAGCTAAAAAAAATCTAAAGTTTTATATCTCTTGTTTACATTTTCTGCCCACTGGCTGTTGCATGAGTAATTATCAGATTGGCGAATGCAGCGTGTTCTTTGTGAGACTCTATGCGGGAAGGCTATGATTAATAGCACAGCTTTCCCCTGGACTCAGGCTACACTGCATTGACCAGTTAGCACATAGCTTTCCTATTTAGGTGAGTCCAGTATTCCATCCCTGCACATGTAGATGTGGTAAGGGTTACATTTTTGTATGCTGGGATTGCTGCATGGAGCACCAGAGCAAAAAGCACTAACCCCCGCCCCCATTGGTCTGCATTGCTCAAGTTCAACAAAGACAAGAGAGCAAAAACCTGAATTTTCTGCATGTAAGAAAAAAAAATATAAGCATATATAAGCAGTCTGACAAAAACCTTACCATTGACTTAAATGGGGTTCACACCCCTGCCACCTCATTCTTTGCAGACATGGAGCAGTTGTGGGCAGTTTTCATACATACACAGATTTTATTTTATTTTATTTCTCAGTCAAAATTGCACATATATAAAAAATTCAAAAAGTATTTTTCATACTGTCAGGTGGCAGTCATGGTAGATATATTCAAGATAGATAGATGCATATTTCTCCAACAACAGCACTACTACAAATAGGCAGGAATGGTAGCAATTTAAAACAAACAAAAAAATAATAATTAATCTAAGCTAATAACCAGATAATAATTAAAGCATACACCGACACATTATACACAATGGGTTTTCATACATTTGTAAAGGTGCATAGAAGAAAATATTTAATAAAAAAAACAGTTAAAGGCAGATAAAACAAATCAACTATGACATTGAAATATTTGTTCACAAGAGTAATAACTTACTGAGTTTACAACACGTTAAGAGCATATCAATAACTTCTTAAAACCAGAAAAAGAATATCTTAAAATCACATGTTTTCCTGTGAGTAGATGCATGTCCAGAAAACATTTTGCAGAAGTAATCTCAACGTCTGTGTTAAATGCAAATATTACTCATCATTCTATCATAAACAGCTTTCTATTCTATTGTACATCTCCTGCCTGCTGTCACCTCCTCCACACATCGTAATCCCTCATCAAGCTGATGATGTCCCTCTGTGTGCAGAAAACGTAACGCTATTTGGAGGGAAGGTAGCTGATGCTCATGGAGCTTGCAAAACTCACCAATTACAAACTTCTGTACTGAACCCTGGAGTGCGGAAAGTGTATGCGTAGTGGAAAATGTTTCCATGGGTACATCTATGACTGTACATACATTTTTATATATATATATTGTGACAAGGATGGTCGTTTAACTCGTGGTTTCTTGAAAAAGGGTCTGATACTGGCTTGAAATGCAGCAAATTGGTTTATTTGCAAATGCAAGTAACAACTGAGCAGTAACTCTGCTTAAAAATAACGGAAATAAACATCTACTTAAACGAGCTGACTATAACTCAGGAACACCCTGACTACTCCTGTGCAGCTTATCTGCGACAGGGAAAAAACACTACAACACTGTGTCTTCCAGAAGGAGTAGCTTCAAGGAAATAGCGACACCTAGTGGCCAGGATACAGTCAGTCTCTTATGTAGGTAGTAGTGCCCCCTTGTGGCCTGGATACAAATAATCTCTTCTTACTTATATTGCCACCTTGTGGCCAGGATACACACCATCTCTTCTTACTTATTTTGCCACCTTGTGGCCAGGATACACATACTCTCTTCTTACTTCTACTGCCTCCTTGTGGTCAGGATACACATAATCTCTTCTTACTTATTCTGCCACCTTGTGGTCAGGATACACATACTCTCTTCTTACTTCTACTGTCACCTTGTGGTCAGGATACACATAATCTCTTCTTACTTATTCTGCCACCTTGTGATCAGGATACACATAATCTCTTCTTACTTATTCTGCCACCTTGTGGCCAGGATACACATACTCTCTTCTTACTTCTGTCGCCACCTTGTGGTCAGGATACACACAATCTCTTCTTACTTAGACTGCCACCTTGTGGTCAGGATACACATAATCTCTTCTTACTTCTACTGCCACCTTGTGGTCAGGATACACATAATCTCTTCTTACTGCTACTGCCACCTTGTGGTCAGGATACACATAACCTCTAGTACATCTGGAAGTCTCTTCCATGGTACTCTTTACACCTTCGCGGATGAAGCATAGGGCCCGCCCGTCTCTCCCGTATGCTTCACCCCAGGGACCCTTAAATATCACAACTCTACTTGCATTAACTTCATTCGACAAAACTCAGCCTCTTCCCTGGGGCATAGTAAGTCTTGGTACCTTCCTTCTGAGGCCTCTGTCAGCTTCACACCCGCTAGGCCTTTAAGGCAACTCTGCCTGGGGATTCTCACTAATCCCTTCACACTTCTCTCTTCAAACTCAGCCTCTTCCCTGGGGCATAATACGTCTTGGAACCTTCCTTCTGAGGCCTCTGTCAGCTTCACACACGCTAGGCCTTTAAGGCAACTCTGCCTGGGGATTCTCACTAATCCCTTCACACTTACTTGGCTTCCTGAGGCTGTATTCACTCTTCCAGCTCTAAGCGTCCTGCGCCTGCAAACAGCTCACACTTCCTGCTGTTGTCTCAATACTCGCAGCCACAGTAAATCAGGTAACTCTTACAGGCTTGCTTCCAAAGCTCTCACTGTAACTCCACACAGGATCAGCCTCCACTCTGGGGCTTGCTTCTGGCAGCAGTACACAACCTGCCCAGAGCTTAGCCAGCCACACCCCTTTCCATGTCTGCTTACAGGCTTTTAAAGGGAAGTTGCACCAATTAGGAGTTCTTCAGAAGTTTTAACTCCGCCACTCCTGTCAAGAACTCCATACTTTACTTGCTTGTCATCTCATCTAAGGGGCAAACAGTCACACACCCTCCCCCTCAGCTCAACAACACGGTGTTGGGCGACATGCCGAGAGGCCGGACATCCGGTAGGGCCACTCACCACTCAAGAACTCTTCGCCCAGCCAACCATTCCTCCTCTGTGCCGTCTGCATTGAGGTAGAAGGCTGCAATTGAGTGGCCACCTGCAAATCCAACTTCTCTCTACCTTACTGGTCTGTTTGCATCCTTCATGTGTGTCACCTTTATCAGGAAGGAGTGAATCCCCCATCTTTGTAGAGCTGTCCTTGTATAGCATCATGGGGGACTCTGTAGTCACATGTCTGGGTACAGATATAACAATATCTGTTGCACTCTCTTCGAGCCCGTCATCATTTCCAATCTCTTCATTATCTTCAACTCCCAGGAGATCTTCTACAGTCTCAGTGTTTCCCTCGTCATCCTCAACTTCAAAGCCATCATCATTGTCCAACTTAAACATGGCCTGGCGCTTCTACCGCTCTTCAGTACGACGCTGTTTCATTGCTTCCTGCAGCTTTGCTTTAAGAAGTTGCAGCTTTTCACCTGGCTTTTTCTGAATTATCTCATCAGTTGTTTCAGCAGACACAATGACAGATACCACATCTGCCTTTAGCCCTCCTTTCCCTCTGCCGTTGTCTCTTTACGGACAATATTTAGATTAACTTTCCTCTCAATCACAGGCTTGGCTTTATGCTGTGTTGGTACAGGACATTTAGATGTCTCCTCAACAGTCTGAGAATCCAGTAGAGGCACAGGGATTTGCTGCTGGATTTCATAAGTAGGATCTTCATCTTCACTTACAGACTTCGGAATGGACTCTGGCTTATCCACATGGTCCTCCGAATCCACTGTGTGCAAAGCTGTTTGTGGCTCATCAGTACTCTTGGCTGGCTCACTTCTTCCATCTTTAGTTTCTTCTAATACCTCACCCGTACAAGCCTGTGATGCTTGGATAGAATTATTTGCATCCACTTTACATTCTTCTGCTGGAGCAGAGTCACTTGTTTTGATTTCTTTTGTATCACTAATGTCCATCTTACTTTCCAAACTGCATGGCTGATACTTTGTTGATTTAATAAGCTGCATGGCTTTCCCTTCGCAAGATGGCCTTGGCCGACGTTCGAAGAAATCATGAATTGATTTGGGTTCAGGTAGATGGTACGGCAAAGACACAGATGACTCCCTGATAAGTCTCTGAGTCTCACTGTGGAGCTGTTTCATAGCCTCTTTGCTCTGCTTTGCTGCTTTTTTCTCCTTTATTCTTCTGAATCATGAGAATGTTTACTTAGCTTCCTTTTCCCTTTGTTTCGAATGGCATCCAAGGTTTCCTCCTCTTCTGCATTATCACTTTCTTCCCCCACACCCGTCTCAAAGAGATCTCCATCAACTAGCAAGCAGCCACTGTCCTTCAGAGGAGGCCTCTCCTCCTCAACCTGCTCCTTTGCTTTTTTATCCTTTTTCAGTTTTTGGATGGCTCCCATTTTCTTTTCCTCTTTTCCCATTCTTCTCTTTGATTTACTATTCTCCATCTCCTCTTGGCGGCTGCTTATCTGTTTCTTAGAGGTCTTGTTGCGTTCCTTCTGTTTTGCTTCAAGAACAGTCTTTTCTAGGGTGACACTTTCTAGCTGATCTCCTTTAGAAGCCTCTTTGTCCCTATCCTCACTGACTAATGTCAACAGTCGTATTCGCCGGGGCTTCTGTCGAAATGGAGAAATGTTCTCCTTTTTATCACTGTGAGGCCGCACCCACACCACTGATTCGTTCAGCTTAGGCTTTGGAGGACATTTCCTCTGCTCCCAAATAGGAATCAATTTCTCATTCCTGTAGGACACTCGGTAGTCCTCAAATGCAGGCTTCCTCCGCCATTCAGGGATATACTCTGGCCTCATTTTAACTTGGGCTTGTCTTTGGAGCCTTAAAAAACACTGTTTCTCCTCCTCTAAGGCTATTCTATCTGCACCAGCAGGCTCTTTTGTTCTCTCAGCAACCTCTTTGGGGCCCTCAGCAACCTCTTTGGGGCTCTCAGCAACCTCTTTGAGGCTCTCAGCAACCTCTGTGGGGCTCTCAGCAATCTCTTTGGGGCCGTCTGCGTTCTCACGTGCTTGTTCTGCAGTCTCTTTGGCTGGATCGGACTTCTCTTTGGCTGGATCGGCCGTCTCTTTGGCTGGATCGGCCGTCTCTTTGGCTGGATCGGCCGGCTCTTTGGCTGGATTGGCCGGCTCTGCGTTCTCTCTTTCCGGCTCTGCGGGCTCTCTCTCCGACTCTGCAGGCTCTCTCTCCGACTCTGCGGGCTCTTTCTCCGACTCTGCGGGCACTCTCTCCGACTCTGCGGGCACTCTCTCCGACTCTGCGGGCACTCTCTCCGAGTTTCCATCAAGGACAGGTTTGGCTTGCCTTCCCTTAACAGGGACTTTGTACCTTAAGCTCGGGCAGTGATAAGCCTGTCTGTTAAAAAAAAAATCCTAGGGGTGTGATCTCTGCACCTGGACACCCTGGTAAACTCCAACGCGGCCAAGGATTTACGCTTTCAGGTCATCATAGTTCTTTGCCTTTTCTTCATCCATGCACAGGTAAGCTTTCTTAGCTTCCCCTGTCAAATACGGGGCCAGGAGACTGACCCAGTACCTCTTGTGCCACGCCTCCCTGATGGCCGTCCTCTCAAAAATGGTGAGATAGATGAACACATCATCATCATCGGTTAACATTAGGAGAAGTTCATCGGTTCTAACCCGGGCTGCGTCTTCCATACGTTTCTCCAGGTTAGCTTGTCTCTGAGCTACCTGGATAGCCCATAATCTGTTGCTCTCCTGTTGATCAGCTACAGCCTGCTTCAAGGCTTTTAACATGTCCTCCATGTTGCGCGGTGGGTTGTCTTCTTGGTTACAGACAAAAGGACATCCCACTTCTGACACCAGTGTGACAAGGACTGTCGTATAACTCGGTGGTTTCTTGAAAAAGGGTCTGATACTGGCTTGAAATGCAGCAAATTGGTTTATTTGCAAATGCAAGTAACAACTGAGCAGTAACTCTGCTTAAAAATAACGGAAATAAACAACTACTTAAACGAGCTAACTATAACTCAGGAACACCCTGACTACTCCTGTGCAGCTTATCTGCGACAGGGAAAAAAACACTACAACACTGTGTCTTCCAGAAAAAGTAGCTTTAAGGAAATAGCGCCACCTAGTGGCCAGGATACAGTCAGTCTCTTATGTAGGTAGTAGTGCCCCCTTGTGGCCTGGATACAAATAATCTCTTCTTACTTATATTGCCACCTTGTGGCCAGGATACACATAATCTCTTCTTACTTATTCTGCCACCTTGTGGTCAGTATACACATACTCTCTTCTTACTTCTACTGCCACCTTGCCACCTCCTCAACCTTAACCCCCCTCCTCAACCTCTCTCCTCAAACCCCCTCCTCATCCTCAACCCCCCTCCTCAACCTCTCTCCTCATCCTCAACCCCCCTCCTCACCCTCTCTCCTCATCCTCAACCCCCTCCTCATCCTCTCTCCACAACCCTCTCCTCATCCTCCCTCCTTAACCCCCCTCATCCACCCCCTCCTCATCCTCCCTCCTCATCCTCCCTCCTAAACCCCCCTCCTCAACCCCCCTTCTCATCCTCAACCCCCCTCCTCATCCTCTCTCCTCAACCCCCTCCTCATCCTCCCTCCTCAACCTCTCTCCTCAAATCCCCTCCTCATCCTCCCTCCTCACCCCCCTCCTCAACCCCCCTCCTCAACCTCAACTCTCCTCCTCAACCTCTTTCCTCAAACCCCCTCCTCATCCTCCCTCCTCCTCCCCCTTCTCAACCCCCCTCCTCAACCTCAACCCCCCTCTTCAACCTCTCTCCTCAACCCCCCTCCTCATCCTCAACCCCCCTCCTCAACTTCTCTCCTCATCCTCAACCCCCCTCCTCACCCTCTCTCCTCATCCTCAACTCCCCACCTCAACCTCTCTCCTCATCCTCAACCCCCCTCCTCATCCTCTCTCTTCAACCACCCTACCCTCAACCCCCCCATCCTCAACCCCCCTCATGAGGAGGGGGGTTGAGGATTGGGGGTTGAGGAGGGGCGTTGAGTATGGGGGGTTGAGGATAAGGAGGATGATAATGGAGGTGAGGGAAAGAGCCACGGAGGTGAGAAGAGACACGGGGGGAATGAGAGACACGGGGGGAAAGAGAGACACAGGGGGAAAGAGAGACACAGGTGACTCGAGTATAAGCCGAGGGGGCCCTTTTCAGCCTTTTTATTATTATTATTATTATTATTATTATTATTATTATTATCTTTATTTATATTGCGGCAACATATTCCGTAGCGCTGTACAGGGGTTTAGTACATGGCAAAAAAAACAAACTTAACACCTTATAAAGAATGGAGGGCCCTGTTTTTGAGCTTATGATCAAATGTACATAGTGCTTGTTTCCAAGACACGGACAGACGATTGAAAACTCGCAAACTTACAATCTTGTACCCTCATTCAAATACAATTTGGCCAATTGAATAGGGATCCAAATAAGCACAGAACATATTTTTTTAAGAAGTTTTTAGTTAGTAAACATCTATCCAAAAGCAAGGTTTTCACTGACTAAGAACTTCTTTAAAAAAATATATGCTATGTGCTTATTTAGAGACCTATTCAATTGGCCAAGTTGCAATTGAATGAGGCCCTAAGGGTTTAGGTGTGATACAAGAGGGTGACAAATGCAAAATGGCAACGTGAATGCAATTTGTTTAGTCAATTGGAGGGGTCTGTGTGCTGTACTGTAGGTTGTGGGTGGGAGTGTTATTAAGCTGTGAAATGTGCAGTTGTAATTATAAAGGCTGAAGGTGATAAGATTTTTTTAAACAGGTTTGTTTCTAGTAATTTTTTAAAGGTTTTGAGGCAGGAAGATAATCTAATGGAGCGAGGCAAGGAGTTCCAAATAGTAGGGGCAGCACAAGGAAACTCTTGAAGACGGGAGTGAGAGGAGGTGATGAGAGAGGAGGAAAGAAGAAGGTTGTTAGCAGAACGAAGGGGGGGGGGGTTGGGAGAGTCTTTTGAAACAACAGCAGAGATATAAGGGGGTGCATTGTTGTTGAGGGCTTTATATGTTAGGGTCATGATTTTAAATGTGATTCGGGAAGCTATAAGAAGCAAGTGGAGTGATTGACAGAGAGGAGCTGCAGACACTGATTGTTTGGTATTGAAGATGAGTCTAGTGGAGGCGTTCATTATGGATTGGAGGGGAGACAGACGAGACATGGGGAGGCCAGCAAGGAGTGAATTGCAGTAGTTGAGTCGAGATATTATGAGAGAGTGTATTAGAATTTTAGTAAAAAAAGGGCTGAAAAACTCTGCTTATACTCGAGTATATACGGTATATATATATATATATATATATATATATATATATATATATATATATATATATATATATATCCTTACACTCATATCTGACAAAGGCTTTTATAAGCATTTTACTATTAGGCTTAATGTTTAGTTTATCCAATATAACTTATATTACATTCCTTTTCAAATTTTAGCCGCTTTTATATAGACACTATATTTATTTATTACTGGCGACTTGCCCGGCAAAAATGACGGCAAAAAAATTTGAAGCCTCGCAATGCTGTTGTTTGCCACACAATGCAAGGCTCTCCCCCCCTCTAACTACGGATGAGCGCCTTTGGAGGCAGGTAGCCCATAAGTAAGGTTGCAAGTTAATTTCCTTTTCTTTTGGCGGCCTCCCAGTGGCTTCCGAGTTACAGGCTTGAAAAAAACTGGCTGGCATTTTTTTTTCAAGCCTTTAATTCAGAAGCTGTTTGGAGCCTCTCCACCCTCTGCCTTGGGAGCCTTGCGATGAGAGCCTTCAGCGCTCATTGCAGACCTCGGCAAACCCGTAAATTTCAAGTCCCGCAATGATCGCTTTTGCCACTCTTTGCGAGCCCCGAATGAGCGCCTTTGGCGCTCATTGCGCATGCGCAAGCCCTTTAATTAAAACATAGCGTTACCGACAAACTAGCAAATACAACAACTATATATGACTAGCGAATTGCCTGTCAAAAAATGACGGCAATGAATTTGTAAGTGAGCTAATGGTGTTTGGTGTATATAATGTGGCTGATTTAGCGTCCTTCGTTTTCTATGTCGTGCGACTTTTTTCGGAATATCCGTAGCTGTTTGGTGGTGTTTTGCGTGTTTATGGTGGTGTTTTGCGTGTTTAGGGACCTTTAGCCTCGTTTTCGTTTTGTTCGGTGGCCATTTTTTCTCTCGCTTAGGTGATTTTCGGGTCTCTAAACTCTGAAATTTGTGCTTAAATGGAGGCGTAACTTCACTTGCAGAGGTCCTGGGTGCCCCCCTTGCTGTGAGTAACCTTTTTATGTGTTTGTTGTTTTTATTTATTGTGTTTGTAATGTTTTTGGGGTCGCGCGGGTTGCGTCCTTGTTTTTTAATCTCGTAGTTGTTTTTCGGCAAATACGTAGGTGTTTGGTGGTGTTTTGCGTCTTTAGACTGCTGTAGCCTTGTTTTCGTTTTTTTCGGTGGCCATTTTTTCTCTTGCTTAGAGAATTTTTTAGTGTCTAAACTCTTTTAATTTCAGTTAAATTTAGGTGTAACTTTAGTTTTCGAGGTCCTGGATGCTCCCTCTTCCTGTAAGTAAGCTTTTTATGTATTTGTTGTGTGTATTTGTTGTATTTTTCATGTTTTCATGTGCGCGTGTTGCGTACGATTTTTGTGAGGTCGTAATGGGTCGTAACGTGTCTCTTATTTTCCTTGCGTAACAACGTAAATTTTGCAAGGTCGCAGTTGCTGGCAAGGAGCGAGGGCCGCAGGGTTGCTGCGCGAGCCCGCAGGCGTTGCAACGGCTCGCATGCTCACAACTATATATGTGATATTTTTTTGATCATTTAAACTCTGCAATAAAATCATTAATGGCTTACTAGTTTTATCACCATGACACTTGATATTTTGCCAGTTTCCACCATCATTTGGATATAAACATATATAATACCTGTTACATTTGTGTTGGGTGCTTTAGTATGCAGTTCTGGTAAATCTTATTATCATCATCATCTGTGCTATCATAGCTGGACTTAAACTTACACTTAGATTAATATTCCTGGTTTTGTTGTTGGCATCCTGTTATTTTTCTCGTTAAACTCATTATGAATATTATTATTTTCAAGCTTTCTATTTTTATATAATGATTGGGTATGATATTTGTATTTGGGTGTTGATAGATAGTGGGTTTAAATGATAGTGAGTTTATTCATTCCACGAGGTGTGATATTTATTTGAAGCCACATATTTTCTGACGGGCTGATGAATACATGTTAATAAAAGGTAATAATAACATAATTCATTTGATTACCTTTTGTAATTTCACATACTCACAGTACATTTAATACAGTCATTCAATGATTATTTAGCTTTTTAAACATTTTCTATGTTTAACATTTTAAATATAACAATTTGAACTGTGCAGGTAATATAGGTGAATTGTATCTACTTATTTAATGAATAACTGTTTGCATGAATATTTGGCACAGTTTAGTATAGGATTTAACCTGACATATCATGTCGATAGGTAGCTATGAGTTGGAGAGGATAAAAGTTTGCTGAATTAGAAACTTCAGCACATCTACAACTATTTCTCATGATATACTATATGCTGTAGGAGTTTTTGCAAAATAGTATTAAAGGCTTAGTTAATTCAGCACAGCTTGGAGCACACCACTGTAATGTACTCCTTAAAACATGTTGAAATACTTTTTGAAATAGGTGCCCTTTTCATAGAAAAAAAATAAATTAAGTGTCTGTTTACATGAGAATTAGGCATGCCTCTAGAGAGGCTCACAACAAGAGCTGTGTGCAGAGAGCAGACCAAAATGAGGAAATGACTGCTGAAAACTCAAGAATATGTTACTTGTGGGTTAACTGATGGCAGTCCTGAAAGCAGAGAGAAGCAATAACTCTTGTGTTCACAGAGCTTGGAACGGCCATTGTCGGCAGATGTTGTTAATCATGAAAAGCCAGCAGTGTGTTTGTAAACAGACCCAAGACTGCTGATTTTCAGCTGTTAATAGGGTAATTAAAGAAAAAGCAATAGATCATTTTAACATAGAATCTTGTGCTCTTTCACACCATGAAGAGCACTTTGTTGTTGTTGTTTAGTCATTCAGTCGCGTCCGACTCTCAGTGACTCTATAAACCACAGCACGCCAGGTGCATCTCTCAATCACTGCCCCTCTGAGCTCCATCAAGTCCATGTTCATTGCTTCGGAGACCTCCTCTATCCATCTCTGCCTCTGTCATACCCTTCATCTTCATCTGTACGTTCAATCTTTCCCAGCATCAGAGTCTCTTCTAGGGAATCCTGCCCTCTCACAATATGACCTTCTAGTGAACAGTTTGTCTTGATTTCCTGAAATATTGATTTATTGGATCTTCTTGCAGTCCAAGGGACTCTAAGCAATCTTCTTCAACACCACAATTCAAAGACGTCAATTCTACGGCGCTCAGACTAACACACATCTGTATGTTACTATTGGGAATACCATAGTTCGAACTATTTGCACCTTTGTTGATAGTTTAATACCTTTACGTTTTACAAGCTTGTCCAAGCTTGCCATAGCTTTCTTCCCCAGAAGCAAATGTCTTTTAATTTCATAACTACAGTCACCATCTGCAGAGATCTTGGATCCAAGGAAAATTAAATCTGTCACTGCCTCCACTTCTTCCTCGTCTATTTGCCAGGAAGTGAGATTACCGTTTGCCATGATCTTCGTCTTTTTAACGTTGAGCAGCAGGCCAACTTTTGCACTCACTTCTTTTACCCTCATCAAAAAGTACTTTCGTTGCTCCTCACTTTCAGCCATCAGAGTAGTATCATCGGCGTATCTGAGGTTGTTGATATTACTTCCAGCAATAATGATTCCAGCTTTGGATTCATCCAGTTCAGCCTTACGCATGATGTATTCTGCATATAAGTTGAATAAATAAGGTGACAATATACAACCTTGTCGCACTCCTTTTTCGATCTTGAAACATTCTGTTGTCCCATGTTCGGTTCTGACCGTGGCTTCTTGGTCGACATACAGATTTTTTAGGAGGAGGATGAGATGATCTGGTACTCCGATCTCTTTAAGGACATGCCACATTTTGTTGTGATCCACACAGTCAAATACTTTAGAATAGTTTATGAAGCAGAAGTAAATGTTTTTTTGGAACTCTCTTGCTTTCTCTATTATCCAGCGGATATTGGCAATTTGATTTCTTGTGCCTCGTCCTCTGCGGAACCCAGCTTGCACATCTTGTAGTTCCTGGTCCATATATTGTTGGAGTCAAGCTTGTAGAATCTTAAGCATTACCTTGCTGGCATGTGAAATGAGTGCAATTGGATAATTGGAGCACTCTTTGGCACTGCCTTTTTTTGGGATTGGGATGTAGACTGACCTTTTCCAGTCTATTGGCCAACTGAACGTTGTGTACGGAAGATAAGTCTAGCAGAGGCGTTCATTATGGATTGAAGTGGAGATAGTTGGGTGGTGGGTAGGCCAACAAGAAGTGAGTTGCAGTAGTCTAGTAGAGAGATGATGAGAGAGTGTATCAGAATTTTATTTGTGTCTTGTGTAACATGAAGTGGAGATAGTCAGGTGGTGGGTATGCCAACAAGAAGTGAGTTGCAGTAGTTTAGTAGAGAGATGATGAGAGAGTGTATCAGAATTTTAGTTGTGTCTTGTGTAACATAGTGGTGAATTCTGGAAATGTTTTTTA
The DNA here is from genome assembly GCA_027410445.1 of Discoglossus pictus. Lineage (NCBI taxonomy): Eukaryota > Metazoa > Chordata > Amphibia > Anura > Alytidae > Discoglossus > Discoglossus pictus. Next base: position 403,300,771 of record CM050163.1, on the reverse strand, counting down.
GAGGAAGAAGACAGGATTTAGTTAGTGATTGTATGTGAGGGATGAATGACAGAGCGGATCCAGTAGAACTCCAAGACAACGGGCTTGGGAGGTGGGGATGATGATGTCAAGGTTGACAGTGAGAGCGATGTGAGGAATTGACTCTGTGGGTGAGGGAGGGAAGATTAGGAGTTCAGTCTTAGACATGTTGAGTTAAGATCTGTATAGATCCTCAGTGTATTATTGCCACCTCTTCCTTATCTGATCTTCTTCTGTTAAGTCCCTACCATTTTTGTCTTTTATCACACCCACTTTTGCATGAAAGGTGCCTTTTAGGTTCCCAATTTTCTTGATTTATCCATTCAGTTATCTTCCTAAATCTCTTTACATCGCTCATTGTAGAATGTCTCATTGTCTTTTCTTGCTATCCTCTGGAATTCTGCATTTAGTTGGACAAATCTTTTCTTATCTCCACTACCTTTTGCTTTCCTTCTTACCTGGGCTACTTTCAAAGCCTCATCAGACAGACAGTTTGACTTCTTACTTTTCTTTCTTTTAGGGATATTCTTTGTTGCTGTTTCCTGGATTATCTTGCAAGCTTCAGTCCAAAGTTCTTCAGGCATTCTATCTTCCATGTCTAGTTCCTTAAATCTATTCTTTTCTTCCACTGCATATTCACAAGGCAACCCACCCCAGTATCTTTGCTAAGAAAACTTTATGGACAGGCACAACCAGAGACATAACAATATGGCACCGGAAGATAAGCCCCTCAGGTCAGAAGGTGCCTATCACATATATAGTTGTGAGCGTACGAGTTGTTGCTAACGCTGCAGGCTCGCTAAGCGAGGGCAGTGGCCGAGGGTCTCAGTTGCTGGCATGGAGCGCCGAAGGCGCTCCGTGCCAGCAACTGAGGACCCTCGCGAAGCGAGGGCCTCAGGTGCTGGCATGGAGCGCCGTAGGCGCTCCATGCCAGCACCTGAGGACCTCGCAAAGCGAGGGCCGCAGTTGCTGGCATGGAGCGCCGAAGGCGCTCCATGCCAGCAACTGCGACCCTCGCAAACTTCACGCAGCAAACCAAACAGCACGACACACACATTACGACACTCGCAAACAACATACGACACACGTTCACACACATTACGGCCTCGCAACACTCGGACGCAACTCGCGAACATTACAAAATGTAAAACACAATACATACACACAGCACATACATAAAAACCTTACCTACACCAAGAGGGAGCACCCAGGACCTCAAAAATACAACTTACACCTCGATTTTACTCGAAATAAAACACTTTAGAGACTAAAAAAAAATCTAAGCGAGAGAAAAAATGGCCGCCGAACAAAACGAAAACGAGGCTACAGCACTCTAAACTCGCAAAACACCACAACAAACTCGCAAAACGCAACAAACGACCTACGGATATTCATACCACACAGTGCACACATTCAGCATGCTTACACAGCAGCTCCACACCACTAATGCTGCAGCAACATCAACACAGATTGCCAGCTCTTCATCACAATGCTTCAAAATAGGTACAGTATATTCATTTAGTAATCTATTACATATTTCATTATTATACACCAAACAGCATTAGCTACCTTACAATTTCATTGCCGTCATTTTTTGACGGGTAATTCGCTAGTCGCATTACTAAGGAAGAGCAGAGGCCAAGTACAAGTAACACCAGATCTAATGAAGTGGGTCAAAGCTGAAAGGACACCCAGCTGCGGATGAGTCTGAAGGGGAAAGGAAAGTCTGATGTTGCAAAAATCAATTCAGAATAGGAACCTGGAATGTTAGAACTATGAACCAAGGCAAACTAGATGTGGTCAATAATGAAATGACAAGGTTAAACATTGATATCCTAGGAAATGGTGAACTGGACTGGAATGGGGCATTTCACATCAGACAACCACCAGATCTTCTACTGTGGTCAAGAATCTCGCAGAAGAAATGGAGTAGCAATCCCAGTCAGTCAAAAAGTGGCCAAAGCAGTGCTCGGTTACAACCCAATAAATTACAGAATGCTTTCAATTCGAATTCAAGGCAAACCATTTAATATCACAGTAATCCAAGTCTATGCTCCAATCACGGATGCTTTAGAGGCTGAAGTTGTCCAGTTCTATGAAGACATTCAACATGTCATTGATATAACACCAAGAAAAGATGTTACTATCATCATAGGAGATTGGAATTCTAAAGTAGGGAACCAAAGGACATCTGGAATAACTGGTAAATTTGGCCTTGGAGTACAAAATGAAGCAGGTCAGAGATTAGTAGAATTCTGTCACGATAATTCTCTGGTTGTAGCAAACACCCTCTTCCAACAGCCTCCAAACGACTCTACACATGGATATCACCAAAAGGACAACATAGAAATCAGATTGACTATATACTTTGCAGCCTAGAATGGAGGAGCTCTATGCAGTCAGCAAAAACAAGACCTGGAGCTGACTGCGGCTCAGACCATGAGCTCCTTATTGCAAAGTTGAAAATTAAACTGAAGAAAAAAGAGAAAACCATCAGACCAAGTAGATATGAAATAAATAATATCCCTTGTGAAAAGCACTTATAGTGAGGTAAATAGCCCCTTAAGAGACTGATTTGCTTAGTTATGTGCCTGATGAAAAATAGTTATTTAAATGAAACAGGAGTAGTCCAAATCAATATTACACAATTTGCTAGTTTGTAAAATTAGCCGTGTATTATAGTTCCATGCAGTATAGACATAATGTATTTTTCAAAAATGTTTGTACCAGTTCATATTTAGTATATTTTACTAATCAAACATTAAATTGTTGGAATAGTATAGCAGGGCAGTTCCTCACATTTAGGGCCCTATTAAATTCCAGCCTCGTAAGTCCAACGTGTAGCACGTAAGGGCTGCGTGATTAAAATTTAGCAGACTTACGTTGCTATTAAATTAGAAAGGGCTGCAAGCTACGAGCAAGAGACGCTATCTTGTAAACCAGTTTTGCGTGTGCGAACACAAACAATTAATCAATCTTGTAGTTACGGGTTCGGATGGAGCCAATGGAAAAAGAGATTGTAAGCGTTACGTCACTGAAAAAGGGGAGGGTAGATTTCGTCTACGTGCTTCAAATCCAGTTTGCGATTGGTCCAACAGGCCACAAATAATGCAATATTAATAAAGCAGTAAATATGATATTCTATTACATACGAGTTACAGTATATGTCGTAACACAGGGATCGATATAACAAAAAAATAATAATGAAATAAAGTATTTTTCTGGGCCGATTTAAGGGCTTGAGAATGTTGTGCTATTTATTCTAAGACCTAACATCACTTTCCTTTATAATAAATGTACAGTAGAGTGATTTTATTTACATTACAAGTGCTATGTATTGTACTTTACCCCCCTTTGCGAGTGCTCTAGAGCACACGTTGGCCTCTGGGCCCCATTTGCGTGTTACATGCTTGCTCGCGAGTGACCACATAGCACTTTAATAGCTGAAATAAACAATTAGCGGTTACAGGCATGAAAGATCAAAGGATTTACGCGCGCGAAGTTCAACGTAGCCTATTCTCGGCCGTCCTGCGTGACAACACGCAAAGCCGGCTGCGAGCAACATCACAAGGCATCTTAGCACGCAAATAGTCCTAAGATGACACTATGTTAACACGTAGCCCCAATTTAATGAGTCTGTTTGTTGGGTAAGTAGAATTGCAGAAGACCCTCTACTTACAGTTACAATATTTCACAGGATACTGTTGTTTTAGAATGCTAATGTAGTGGACAACAATTATGTAAAAAAAATGTTACATACATGAAAAATATGATGTGAATTTACTTGGATGAATCACTCATAATCACTCCTGCAAGTAGAATTTAGTAATTATGTACCATAAGCCATAATGACTGGGTAGAAGCTGCCTTGGCAGAGATCCCAGTGTTTCAGCTGTGTTGTGCATTATGTCGTAATGTACACTGGAATAGGTCTGGAAGATTAGCTGTAATTAGTGTGATTGTCCTACATTTTTCCATGCCTAATTAACATGTTATATGAGAAACTCTGAGTGCACCAAATGTACAGAGTCCTTGATTGAACCCTTGTCGATAAAGTTGAGACATGTTTGTTGCTGTTTTCTAACTGTTCCTATTGGATCCTATATTTCAGGCCCTTATGTCTGGGAAAAATTAGGAATAAATAAAAAAAAGGACTATGAGACACAAGATGCAAGACTCAATCAGAATTTATGTGCGCTTTCAATAAAAGGAAATTAGTTATTGTTGTGTGATTACTGAGAAAAGACCATATTAGAAATTCTGTATCCAGTCTAAGTCTACCTTTTCGTCTTGTTATTTTATGATGTAAAACTAAAGTTGGGTAATTTGATCTACTAGATAATTGTAGTAAATATGTAGATAGTGAGGAAATAACACTTTTCACTGGTTTAATCATTTTCCAAATACATTAAATATATTACCATCCATCTCTGCTGAGATATGTTACTTTTACAGTTTATCCAAAGCTTTTATGTTATAAAATGTCAATATTTATTAAATTGCTTTAAGCAAACCAGTACTGCAATTATTGATGTCTTTGCTTCTGATAACTTAAGAGGAGATGATTGTGAGTTTGGGATAAAAAAGAGTGAGGGAGAGACTTGTTTTCAGACTATATCCACTGAGATGGAGTCTATGTGTAATAATAAAGTATGGATATGATGAGTGATAGGCTTCTATTTAGAGATCTTTAAATTATCTCAAACACCTACGACAGCCTGAGAAAGGGAGGCTAGAAATGAAGAAGCATAGGTGTAGCATAGGACTATCCCTGCAAGCGGGAATAAAGTAACAAGAAAAGAGGGCAGTGGAGTAAATATAGTGAACAGAGGTGTAAGGAATGAATATATACTTTCTACAGATACTATATTCTTTTGGGCAGGTGAATAATCAAACAGACAAATAAGGCATAATTAAGAACATATATTGTACATAAATCAAAAAAATGTTACAAGATGCGTTTTAGACAAACAGATAACAGTCAAGAAATATAAAGACAATATTTACAAGAAGGTAACTTATATGTGTTTTACCATGTTATATAAAGATACATTTTGTTATGATATTTCTATATACTACCACAAAAGTCAGTGTTTTCTTTAAGCTTCTTGTCCATCATGTCTCTGGTCATGAGTGGACTCCTTCACACCATTGCTCCCTCTGCTTTTTCTCTTTCACTCTGGACTTAGACGGTCTTTAGGACACATTCCAAACTGAGACTACCCATCCCAAACGGACTTATATTTTGATTTGAAACATATAACAGTTCCAACAAGACCATTTTTTTACTAGCAGTGTCGTTCATTTATTAAAAAATACCCCAAGGACTTTACTTACAATGACCTTTTGTTATCTGGTATCAAAACTTCACAACAAGAGCCTTCTCAGATTTTGGCTTTTTTTATCATACAAAAAGAGTTACATAGACAAAAAGGCAATATAAACTTCATCAATCATATCTTCCATATTTTTCTTCTATACAATTAGAAATTTACCCCATATTATAATTTACATGAATTGCCAAGACTCAACATATAGACACAAATCAGAAGAAAAGACTGACAATAGCTTATCTTGCAAGACCTGACAATACTTCTTATATTTTATACTATGGCTTTACTCCAAAACTAACATTTAGTTGAGACTCCATCCATAGTTCCCATTTTGTACTGGTCTCTTTCTAACTAAAAGTTTCTATTGACTATTGAGGCAACTTAATTCCAAGATGGCACCTGAGGTTGCTTCCAGTTCCGTACCAGAAGCCTTTTAACTGTAATAACAATTTGGATAACTAGCGCTTCCATTTTCCATTTTAAAGGGTCTGTGAAAATATGTAAAAAGGCGACCTCTGCAGTTGGGTAATGGATAGTTTAACTATATCCAAAATTTCTGAAAAGCATTCTTTCCAGAGATCTTGAACTTTAGTACACTCCCACCAGATGTGGAAAAAAGTGCCTTTTTCCCACACCCGCTCCAACAACTACCATAATTAGAGTCAGAAGAAAATGTATTTATTTTGTTCAGAGTTAAATAGCATTTGTTTAAGACTTTGAAATAAACTTCTCTTAATGGAGTACATTTTATAGTTAAATTTAAATTAATTATATAAGATCTTTGTCTTTTGACTTGAAGATGTAAGAATGTTAATTCCTTACTTTTCCCAGGAATTTGGTTCTTCTATTGTGTTAAGGTGGGGGTGATTGATCAATACAAATATATGAAATACACCATTTCAGTAATAAATTACTAACAGTAGATATTTATACAATAACAATTATATTTATAAAATGCACTTATTAAGGTCATAAGGTTTAAAGATTACCTCTCTATAAGCCATATTTTATAGAGGCAAAGGCAGAGATATATAGGGAAGCCGTGATTTGCATTTAAGGTGATAGTTTTGTATTTGATTCTTAAAAATAATGAGAGCCAAAGGGGAACAGACAACTGATGTATAGATATTGTTAAGACAATCATTGGCTAATCATTTGCAAGCAATCATTAGCAGAAATGGCATTATGTGAATTAATACCCCCTGATGTATCCTACTATGGATCTCTAAAATGGGGTACTGCTTTTATGAGCCTAACTTGTATTTTATTTAAAATATGATGATAATAATAATAATAATAATAATAATAATAATACATTTGAAAACAGCATTACATAACCTTGGTGTATTGCAAATCAGTAATATGGATTACATTAAGGAGACTCAAAAAATCCATATATACAGTACGATCCTTTGTAGAGTTAGAACAGATAATGGGCAAAAGCTTATTTGAAATTTAAAATAAAATGCATAGCCTGATTGCATATTATGTGCAGTGCTGTGCAGTTCTATTTCTTCATGTAAGACCCTCAATTATTTTTTTTTATTTGCTTTGTGAAGTGGGAGGGAAACTTGATGAGTGACCTTAAATCTACAATGCTGTGCTTTATTATTATTTTAATAACACTGGCTAACTGATTTTAGTTTCAATCCCTACTGCTTTCTCTGGCAACCGTCATAAAACAGATAAAAAAAAAAAAACATTTATGAGGTGGTGTACAGACAGTATCAATATGGAATTTGTAATTATCTTACTGATGTAGTCATTTGAGGCTTATTCTTTTTAGATCCCCAAATGATTTTATTTTCTGTAAAGAGATTCATGATTACACAAACACATACCGATGTATTAAATATTTATCTTACTATCAATGACAGGAACAAAACTGGAATTACCCACTAGAAACAAAATCTGCATTTGCCATCTTAGAGGTCACCTTCCGGGTTCATACTTACCTTAAATTTCCCTCATGCAGTATGTATGGTGCTCTATGTGGAAATTTTTTCCAGAATATAGTTTTTTCAAACAAATGTACGTCGCCAACTTTATATATAAAGGAAGATGCTATTAACTGCTTTCTTATCTATAACATCAAAAGGATCAAAGCCTTCCATTATGTCTTTGTGAATCCATAAGTTTGGTAATATGTTCCTTGATATGATACAATATTTTTTCTCCACAACCGCCTTTAATAACAATGTGCAAAACTTACCGTTTATTTGTTCCTGAATACCAAAAAGAGAAGCAATTTGTTTTCTTATAAATTTTAAGTCTATACAATAAAATAAATGATAGTATTATTAAAAAGGTATTACAATTCTTAAAATATTCAGGTGGGTTATGTGCTTAAATGTTGAGTAATAATTTCATTACATTTTTATCTACATAAGCCACGTTAGGAACCGTGTGATCTAAAAAATGGCTCCTGTGAAACCCTATAGTTCCTCCCCTGTGACACCTCTCCATATAACCTCCCTCCATAACCAGAACAAGGGCTCGAAATTTCTTTTTACAGAGAGAAATCTTCTTGTGGAAATTGCCTCATGGAAGGATATGGTGGAAACACTGGACTAGATTGTGGGGCTCAATATCTACTTACCTCAGTCAGCAAATGATTGGGAACTGCAGGCACTTATAAAAATCATCTTCTGTTTTACTATTATCCTTTGTGTACATAAATACTAATAAATAAAATGTTATAGCTTCCTAATTGTAGCATGACTATAGCAAAAATAACTACAAATAACTAAGATCGCTAAACTTAAGTGTGAAAAGTTATGGAACACCATTGTTATTGCATTTCCGTTAGCATGTTTTAAAAATTAAAAACATGTTTTGCATGAAAAACAACAAATATCCTCTTTCAGATGCAACCAAGCAAAGAAATATATGTCCGTTGAAGGGCAATGAAGTTTTGTGAGATATTGTAGCAGCTTCTTTCACAAAGGCTGTTTAGCTAAAAATGCGTGGACAATAAGCTATGAAGCAGTCTGTATTTCCTGCTGTCTCGCTGGAATGATTATAAATGGACATGGGCTGTGAGTGACAAGTGTGCAGTGCATTGAGGTGAAATATAAATGTTAATGATACACTAAATTTGTATATTTATATAGCCTTCAATAAAGCATACCAGCAAATACATATTATCACATATATAGTTGTGAGCATGCGGGGTGTTGCTAACGCTTGTGGCCCTCGCGAAGCAACTGCGGACCTCGCAAAATTTACGGAGTTATGAAAGCAAAATACGAGACGCGTTACGACCTCGCAAAAAACGTCCGAAACTCACACACATGAAAACATGAAAAACACAATAAATACACACAACAAATACATAGAAAGCTTACCTACAGCAAGGGGGGGCACTCAGGACCTCGGAAACTGAAGTTACACCTCAATTTAACTCCAAATAAAAGAGTTTAGACACTCGAAAATCCCCTAAGCGAGAAAAAAAAAAATGGGCGCAGAAAAAATGAAAAACGAGACTACAGCAGTCTAAAGACGCAAAACACCACCAAACACCTACGGATTTCCCGAAATAGACGTACGAGATCTGAAAACAAGGACGCAACCCGCGTGACCTACAAACACAATAAATACACACAACAAACACATAAAAAACTTACCCACAGCAAGGGAGGGCACCCAGGACCTCTGCAAGTGAAGTTACGCCTCAATTTAACTCCAAATTTCTGAGTTTAGACACCTGAAAATCACTTAAGCGAGAGAAAAAATGTCCGTCGAACAAAACGAAAACGAGGCTAAAGGCCCCTAAACACGCAAAACACCACCATAAACACGCAAAACACCACCAAACAGCTACAGATTTTCCGAAATAGTCGGACGACATCCGAAAACAAGGACGCTAAATAAGCCACAGCCGCATAGCACACATTAGGCGCCATTTTAGAACAATAACTTATACAATCCGGAAGTGCACAGCTTCCTTAACGGATTTGCCTCGCGCACGCACACTATTACACTACACACTGTCACATTCATGACGCTTACACAGCAGCTGCATAGCACTGATGCTGCAGCAACATGAAAACAGATTGCCAGCTCTTCAACACAATGCTTCCTGCATATATTACTTCAAAATACGTAAAGTATATTAATTTCTTATTTTATTAATTATTCATTGCCATAACGAAAAAAAAACACCAACGCTGCTCATAGCACACAAACAACCAAGAGCCTCGCAATGAGCGCCGAAGGATCTTAAAACACCAACAAAATTAATTTTGCACCCAAACAACATTACCTGCCTTACTATCTTATTGCCGTCATTTTTTGATGGGCAAGTCGCTAGTCACATATATAGTTGTCATAACTGCGGGTTGTGAAAAGTTTTTGCTAACGCTGCGGCCCTCGCAAAGCGAGGGCCGCAATTGCTGGCATGGAGCGCCAACTGCGGACCTTGCAACATTTACGGACTTACGGCACAGAAATACGAGACGCAGGACTTAGAAAAAAAAACGCTTACCCACAGCAAGAGGGAGCACCCAGGACCTCTGCAAGTGAAGTTACACCTCCATTTAAGTCCAAATTGAAGAGTTTAGACACCCGAAAATCACCTAAGCGAGAGAAAAAATGGCCGCTGAAAAAAACGAAAACGAGGCTACAGGACCCAAAACACCATCAAACACATACAGATTTTCTGAAAAAGCCGGACGAGCTCCAAGAACAAGGACGCTAAATCACCAACAGCCGCGTACCACACATTAGGCTCCATTTTACAACACTAACTTACAGAATACGGAAGTACACAGCTACCCTAACGGATTTGGCTCGCGCACGCACACTATTTACACTACACACTGCACACATTGCTCACACTTACACAGCAGCTCCACAGCACTAAAAACACACATTGTATGCTGCTTCAGCATAATGCTTCCTGCATATATTACTTCAAAATAGGTAAAGTATATTCCTTTATTAATGTATTATTTAGTTCATTACCATACATCAAACAGCATTAGCTCACTTACAATTTGATTCCCGTCATTTTTTGACGGGCAATATTCTAGTTTAATTATATTCATCCTGAGGATTTTACTTATTGCTTGCACACATTTAAATACCAAAGGGAGAGAGATGAAGATGCCCAGAATTCTTGTCTGTGGTCTGATGTCAACCTTAAAGAGACAGGAAACAACTGTTTTAATTCATTTAAAAGAGCATGTTTTAAACATTACAAAAGTTTGTGGGTTTTTGTGCATGAAAAATAGGATAATTAAGTTTAAACTTCATTGAAACTAACAGGAAATGCAGAGAACATACTTTAGATGTCATTGGATGGCCAAGGGAAGGCCCCTCAAGTATAGATAGTGCAACTTTAGATTTGTTTAGACTGTTATTGCTTTCTCTCTCATGTATTTGGTGGGCAACAATATTGAAATTTTAAAATAGTAATAATTTGAGAATCAGAAATAGTTGCTAAATATAGATAGATATTCTAAGAAATGATTTTTAAAATTGTGTATAGACCTATTTTCAACAAAAATATGCACTTATTTATTTCAGTAAACACTGGTAAATTTGTGATGACTAAAGGCTTGATTCACTAAGCTTCACAGTGGGTAAGAAGTGCTTCTCTAAAGGCCCTTTAGGCAGGAAAGATGCTATTTTAATTAGATTATACTCTGGTGAAATTATGTGCATGTGAGAGGTTTTTAAATTTCCACAGGAGCAGAGCTTGCCATTAGAATTGCAGGCTGCCTACTTCTAAGAGTTTGGGAGGAAAAGGTCATAGACACATTGTACAAGCACAGTTTATACAACAGCAGCATTTATGTTGTTTAACATAAAGAGGACTAGCTCAACTATTTTCTACAATTGTCCTACAATTTTTCTGAAGATACCAAATTGTGAATTAAAATATTCATTAAACATAATATTCCAGGAAATTGTTGGGCATCAATGCTAGAAATGTCTGCAGCACTGAGGGGTATAGCCCTTGTTAACCAATTAGTAAAGTCATGTTTAGGACAAAAGTTTGTCTTAGATGTATTAGTAGATTCAGAGGTGCCGCATGCATGTGGGTCAGTGAGATTTTCATAGGGGGTAGTAAGGGATGCCAGAGGTAGAAGAACCAGCAATATGTGCACAAATCCAACATTTAGTAGAATTTAAAGAATGAGCATACAGCATAACAACATGTAGGAACCTCTTATCATGCCACATAGAGTGGGTGGAGCCTAAATTAAGTACTTCTCTGGTTTTTAAATGGACAGGTGGGGGGCCGCAAATTCATCAGGATAGAAAAAATACAGTACATAGAGACCAGGAGCAATAAGTATTCCCATAAGGAAAAAAAATAAACCTCCTCCCGCATAGTGCAGCCTAGGGGCACAGAAGGGCCTGTGATTTTGGGTCTAGAGAGGGCATCAGGGAATAAAGGCTCAGGCATAAGGAGCTGCTGGTGTACAGTGTGAGTTATGAATCCAATATTGTTTTTCAGCAACTTTTACTGCAGTGGGCGTAGCAAGGATAACTACAAAAGGGCCTTCTCTCCTGGGTGCATTCCACTTATGCTTAAACACCTTGATATAAACAGAGTCTCCTGGTGAGAATCCTGGGACAGTGTCAGCAGGTGTGGGTGTTGGTACACTCTTAATGGTGGGTCTGTGTACCTGTTGAAAGATAGTTATCATAGTAGTAGTTATACTTTTAAGATAGATCTGCAGTTCATCAGATAAAATATCAACTTTGGGCAAAATACAAGTTGGCCTATGAGTGGAAATTGGCAAAGGATAACCAGTAATCATCTTGTGTGGTGATGATTACAAGAATTGTGCATACTCATAAGAGCAAGGGTTAGAAAGTAAACCCAGTTTATACTAGTTTGGGTGCAAAGTTTAGCCAACTTTGTTTTTAGGATACCATTTGACCTTTCTACGATGCCAATGTCTACGTGATACATACGTTTTTACACACTTGGGTCATTACCTCATTAGCAAAGGGAGTACCATTATCTGACTGGAGATTTGCACATACCCCAAATCTAGGAAACACTTTTTGGATAAGGCATTTAGCTGCAGAGTTTGCATCAGCATTTCTGCAGGGAAAGGCCTCAATCCATCGAGAGTACCTACAGATGATAACAAGAACACATCGATACTGTTCTTGTCTCTCAGTGGGCTAGTAACAGTTTTTGCTGGATTGTAGGTCTTACAGATGACACAGTGATTGATGAACTGCTGTATTGAGTCAGACAAATAAGGGGAAAACCAATCAGTTGGACATAGTTTTTAGCATATGGTGTCTTGTGGTGGTCTTGTGATGGTCCATGGGCTTGTCTGCAAACTTCTGGGACTAGGGCAGCAGGCAAGGCTGCTTTCCCTGTGAGGGAATGGTGGATGATTCCAGTTACCTTGTCTGGGGTGCATCCTCTCTCTATCCAAAGTTGTTTTTTCTGCTACTGGTGCGCTTTTTTGTAGGTCCAGAATGTCCTGTAATGACAATGGGTCAATGGTGTCAGAAGATTTCTTCCCTTTCTGGGCTACAAGAATGGCAGAGAAGTGCATCCTCTGAGCAGCTTTCTTGGCAGTTTCATCAGTCAACCTGTTTCCTTGGGGTACATGATCTCTTCCACTGGTGTGTACTGCACATTTAACTATGGCAAGTTGAGAAGGGAGCAGGATAGCTTTGATGAGTTCTTGTAGCAGGCGAGCATGTCTAAGAGGAGTGTTACCCTCCCTTTTACATCCTCTTTGACTCCAGGTGCTGGCATGGGAATGGACCACTGAACACGCCTTACCAGAGTCTGTGTAGATGGTAGCTGACCGACTCTTGACAAGCTTGCAGGTTTCAGTGAGAGCGTATAGTTCAGCTTGCTGGGCAGAGTAGTTGCTTGGGAGATTGTCCGCTATCAGAACCTTGAAATAGAGGCAGATCCATCAACAAATAGGATGTACTCTGGTCTCTCAAGTGGGTTTGCTTGGAGATCCTCTCTTAAGGTAGTGTCTTTGGTGCTGTTTTCCACACAGTCATGGGGATTTCCCTCTTCCGTTGTGGCCAGAAAAATTACAGGGTTCACTATACTACACCTGATAATCTGTAATCCTGGTTGCATGAGGAGAACTTCATATCCTGATCTCTGTGCTGTGAGACAGGAGTTGGCCTTGGTAAGGAGGGCATGGACAGCATGCCTAACATAGAGTGTTGTTTCAATTCCAAGGGTGATGGAATTTGGCTTTTCTAGGCCAAAGGCTGCTGCAGCCATTGAACTGTCACATGGGTGTAGGCCTTGTGTTATAGAGTCCAGTTTGCTGCTAAAATAGGCAAGGAGCTTATGACCCATGCTGAGTGAGGACAGCTGTTGTAAATCTCCCCTTTTCTGCCATGAAGAGGTGGAAGGGCTGGTCATATTGTGGAATGCCAGGAGCTGGGGCTGATATAATAGGATTTTTTGACTCTTCAGCTTCAGGCGTCCACTGCACCACATCTTTATTTTTTTCCCCCCAAAGTGAGATCTCTTAAGGGTCTTGCTAGCATACCATGGTCACATATGCGTTGTGTGCAGTAACCAACAATTCTCAAAAAGCTCAGTATTTGTTTGTTGGTCTGTGGTCTATGATGGGCGAGGATGACTTGGGTGCATTCCTTGGTAATTGTCTTTTCTCCCTGGGAGATATTATGTCCCAAGTAAGTAACTTCTGATTGGCAGAACTGGAGCTTGTGTTTATTCACCTTGTGCCCCTTCTCAGCCAAAGCAGTGAGGAGGGTGATGGAATCATATGCATCATCGTCATAGGAGTCGGATCACAGTAGAAGGTCATCGACATACTGGATCAATGTCCCCTTGAGCTTTATGTTCCTGACATCTCTGGCCACCACACAATTAGTAGGTGTATTGGTACTGCTTTCCAGCGTTTGTGAAGGCAAATAGGTACTGAGATTCCGATGACAGTGGAATACTGAAGAAAGTGTTGGAAAGATCGATTACTGCAAAGATACGTGCAGATGGAAAGATGCTTGACAGGATTGTCGCTGGATTAGGGACCACAAGAAATTCTGCAATTACAATGTCATTGACTGGTCTGAGATCCTGCACCATTCTCCATTTTCCTGTAGTGGCTTTCTTGACTGGGAGGCTGGGAGTGCTACACACACTAGTTGTTGGATAGATTACTCCATTTTGTAATATTGCTTCAATGCTCCTTGCTCTGCTTCTGTGGACATGGGATACTGCCTGATCCTTGGTACCAGGGCTCCTGGCTTGAGAAGAATCTTTACACGTTTTCTTCCTGTTCCTGTGTCATCATTATCAATTTTGGTGCCTTGAGGATGAGCACCTGGGGAGTAACTGGAGTGAAGACTTAAAGCTCTATTTTGTACATGGAATCTGTAGCATCTCTGAAAAAGAAAGGATACGTAGGGTGCTTCTGCTAGTCTTTTACCTGTTCCACTTTTTCCACCATTGGGCCCATATCTTTGGACTAATACCCTGGCCTTATGCCAGGTGGTCACGCATCTTGAGTCATAAAGAATGGTTCTTGTATGTCATCCAGTTGAACAGAGGCTGCCGCTCCTTCCTTTGATAGTCTTGATAGTCAACCACGTTATTAGAGACTTCCAGGTGCATTGGAGCCAGTTGACTGTTTGCAGCTGCATCCAATAGATACATAGACGAGGCTTATTCCTTGCGGAGTACAAGACACATTGGTATTTAGTGGGCAGAGCAAGTCTCTTCCCAGGATAGAGATGGGGGCAGAAGGAAAATAGAGGAGGGGAGCCTATAGGCTGAATTCTTCAGAGGATATATGAAGAGATTGGGTATATGGTACAACTAGTGATGTCCCAGAGAACCCTTGGGTGCATACAGTCTGGTTTGACAAGGGTCACCTTTATACTTCCTGGAACAGAGTATGTGGCTCCAGTATCTATCAGAAATTCACAGCGTCTTCCATTCACTAGAAGCTGTATTTTAGGCTCTGCACAGGCTCCTCTTGATGTTACCTGCAGTGCCATTTGATGGTTGCTACAGACAAGCTTCTCTGGGTCTCCCTATTGTGGCCACTGTGGCTGGATAACTTGATTTCCTTGGTCATAGTTGCTCTGTCCGCAATATCTGTATGTGTGTCCTTGCTGACAACAAGTCCAGCAGGTCATGGTGTGGAACCTTTGATGATGGTTACCTTGTCCTCAAGGACTTTCTCCTCTACCCCTCTGATTACTCTAATACCTCTAGTTCCCATGGTAGGTTCCTTGCTGCTAGAAGGGTAAAAAGCTAGCTGATTGTTCCTTACTCCTGGATTCAGGCTGACTGCTCCTTGCATGTGGCTTTTCTCTTTCTGCACTACTGCCAACTGCTTTTTAACCAGATGGGCCTGGGTCGCAGTTTTCTTCTTTTCTTGCTCATCCTCTTTGTCTCTCACTCGACGTGTATGATGCACAATGTTAGCATCTACCTGGTTCCAGGGTAGTTCCATCAATCCTACAATCTGTTCCAGTGCTACTTTAACTGGGCTGGGTAGTCCATTAGTCATAGCCGTCAGATACATAGCTCGAATGGCTGGACTCTTATCCCATGCTTCTCCTGTTTCCTCTTCCCACGTTTGCTGTGAACATAATCAATGGGGTTCTCGTTTTTTTCCTAAAAAGAACTTGGTGGGGGAAGTCAGATCTCTTACAGTGGGGAAATGTGCATGCATAGCTGCCCATAAATCATTTCAATGTGGGTTAAAATTAGCCCCATCATGTGTATTAGTATCCATACATACTTGTATTCTGGCGGTAGTTAATATTGCCATAGCCTGATGTGGCAGGATACGACACAATAAAGCCTTCATATCTTCTATGGCCAATGTCTGGCCTGCTGTGAGAGATTCACATTTAGCAATCAATTTAGATGCCCCCTTGGATAATGTAGGTAAACATTCTATTAATTCTTCCATATCTCTATGTCCCCAGGTTACATACTGAGATTGTATATTTCCTCCTGCAGTGGCTTTCACTATTAGGGGATAAATTCCCTTTACCTCCTTCCCTAATGAGTTTTGTGGCCTGTACAAGAACCATACCTCTATACATTTTAACGTATATTCAAAATTCCAGGCCTTGCAAACAATTCCCTGCTGTAGCCATCTGTGGATTTGGTGTACAATTTGGGGATCAAAAGGTGCCTTCTTTAGGCCAAGGAGTATTAGGAGTGACCTGGCTCATCCAGTTAGCCAAACTATCACAGAATGGGTCAGTATAATACAAATCATGGTACTTTTCTACAATTTGTTGGGTGGTTAATCCCTTATTCTTATCCTGGGCTTGGGGCCTACAGGGAATTTGCTTCCTAGTTTCATAACCACAATCTACCAGAATGTCTTGATCCTTCCCTTCTATTTGTTTTTGCCTTTCCTTTAGTTTTATTATTCTTTAACTTTTTCTTAATTCCACTTCTCCTTCCATATGGTACATTGTACCTTCTTCTGGTTCCTCAACTTTATCCTTTGTGACAATAGTTTCTACTATGTCTCCAGATATCTCAGTACTGCCTTCACGTTTCTTTCTGCTTTTAACACTTACATCTTTCACTACAGGATTCAGTGGAACCTTTGGGTCTATCTCACTTTAACATTCTAATTCTCTCATGGGCAGGGGAGCATAGCCTGCTGCTGCTACATGGGGCTGTATTTTCAACATAAGTTTGCTAGTAAGTAAACCTGTGTTCCCTTCTTGCTGAATCACCTGTTCTGTTTCATGCCTGTCTCATTTTTCACTATATTTCCGGTTTTTATAGTGAGACACGGGCGATTAGTCCCTAATGTGGTCATGTATCCCTCTATTTGAGCTCCATTAACTGCAATGGGAGCATGCAAGGCCTCACTAATGCTTCCATTAGTACTTGACAAGTGTGTTGTATGACCTGAACTTGTCACCTGTACATCTATTTCCTCTATTACATCCTGTGATTCTTGGTCAGTTCTATTTGTGGCCTGTAAGGATATATCCCTTAATCCCTCCATTGCTGCTTGGAAAGGGGATGGGCCTATCATTTCTTCATTTTTAATAGGGGGCTTCTCATTTTCCCATAAATCTAGACACTTTCTCATTATATCATGTTCTTGTTTGGTCATATTTTTCTCTTTATTCTGCATTGCTGCCTCTATATTCATGAATGAATGGTCCCATACTCCGTTGGAGAGCCAAGGACGGGGACATTTACGTGTCAATTGCTTACTGCATTTTGTTAAGGGGATTTCACATTCGGTATATGCATGCACCGTGTACTCTAGGGGGCTCTGATTCTTTTCATCCTTTTTCTTTTTCCCAAACAGACTCAACCACAGAGTAGTCATCTTTTCACACAGTCACACAATATCACAGTTTCTTATACTAAATAGTGCCAAATTTAAGACTCCTATTTTAGGGATTTGATCACTGGCAATATCTAGGTAAAGAATTACTTTAAGCTAATCAGTTATTCATGCATACACACAATTCATGCAAGAACTGTTCTCCTTTTCCTGTGCACTTTTCCTATTTTATCAGGACTTTAATTATCTTAAACTGTTCAACAAATCTATTAAATCTATTAAAGATTTTACTAGGCTAAAACACAGCCTATCTTTCCTTCACTACAGCTCTGCTCTCAATTACAGATTCCTCACAGGACTCTAGTAATCTTAGACTATTTAGCAAATCTACTAAAGATTTTACTAGGCTAAAACACAACCTATCTTGAGCAGAAGAGGCATAAGGTCAATGCTAGTATATTAACACAGTTACATAGTTAAAATATAATACAATAAGAAACATTTACTTTTTCTTCTTCAATTCTTAACACAGTTACATAGTTGTAATATAATACAATAAAAAACATGTACTTTTTCTTCTACACTTTTCCAGTTGTGAAGGAGATCATGCCTTTGCTAAATGCTCTAGGCAACAGTGAGATACCTCCAAGCTTCCAGGGACAGATTCTAAGGGGCAGGACATCAGCTACACAAAATGCGGCTGTGACTTGAACTTTACGCTAATGGCGAGATTGCTTCTAGAGGGGCTTGGGGTAGGATTTCACATGCCTTCAGTTTTTACGAAACCCGTCTGAGTTTCCACCAAATGTAAAGTTCGTTTCAGAATATCCTTGTGTGGTGCATGAAAAATTAGATAAGGAGGTTAGATTAGATTGGAAGTCTGATCCTTTTGATGACCTGCCTTTACCTTAATTCCGGATGTCCCCTTGTGGTGTGGTACCTAAGAAGTGTGGAAAATTCAGGTTGATTTATCACATGTCCTATGCCAAAGGCCATTCTGTGAATGAAGGAATTTACAAGGAACACACTTCCATGTTATATGCATTGTTTGATATGGTCACCTCACTGGTTTCTTCATGTGTGTAGAGGTGCTGTTATGGCAAAGCTTGATGTGGGATCTGCCTTTCACTTCTTGCATCATCACCTCTTGGGTTGTTGTTTTCAATGCAAATTTTATGGACTTTGGCCCCCCATGGGGTGTCTTATATTATGCTCATATTTTGAAACTTTCAGCACATTCCTCTATTGGGTGGTTCGGCACCAGTCAGGGTATGCTTCCATTGTTCAGTATCTGGACGACTTCTTGTTCGTGGGCCCAGCTGATCAGGAGGCCTGTTGGCATATCATGTTTACTTTCCATTGCTTAGCCTGTAAATTTTAGGTCCAATTAAAGAATAACAAAAGGATGGCCTTACCACTAGATTGAGTTTCCTGGGTATTGAGATTGATTCTGTGAAGATGGAGTGTTGTTTGTCAGCTGATAATCTGGCGGGCTTGAACTTGGAGTTGACCGCTCTTAGGCCTGCTAAGAGGGTTTCATGCTGGAGTCTGCAGTAGCTGTTAGGTAAGCTTAACTTTGCCTGTCAAATCATCTCCATAGGAAGGATTTTCTGAAGATGGTTGACACTGGCAACAATGGCTATTCATCTTTCTCTTTCTCACTTTATTAGTTAGTGTGATAGCTCCTATAAAGGAAGATGTGAGGCTATGGTTAGCTATTCTGTCTTCATTCAGTGGGAGAATGATCATTCATCCCAGGACACTCTCTAATGTCAATCTTGAGCTTTATACAGGTGCATTGTGTGCCATGGCTTCAGGGCCTTCTTTGGTGATCAATGGTGTGTGGTAAAAATGGCCTGCAAGTTAGGCCACATGCGGTTTGACAAAAAAATCTTGATTTTCTGGAGCTTTTGCTCATGACTATTTCATTGTTTCCATTGGGCAACAGCTTATGGGATAGTGAAATAGTTTTTTTGTTATATAACATAGCTGTAGTGCATACCATTAATTCTGTGTCTGTTAGTACAATTGCTGAGACACTTGGTGCTAAGTTGCCTGCGTTATAATGTGTGATGTAAGATGAACACTATTGCTGACACCTTGTCTCAGTGGGGGCATTGCAGGTCGGTAGCCCCAGTAGTGAGGGTGGACGGAGAGGTCTTTATGGAACTGGAGAAGCTATATAGTGTTGTTGGTGAGGCACTCTGAACAAGTGGCATGAGCTGTCTCAACTGGCAGGTGCTCTGATATAGATGACACAAGGATGGGCATCTTGCTATAGTTTCTATTTCAGTTTCGTCCTTAATGGTGGGGCATTAGCTTTAATTTTTCTCTTTAAATTAGTTTAAAGACCAGATGAAGGAATTATTGGTTAAGCAAGTGGTGCGAGGCTTAACACAAGGTATGGCCAGGCGTGATAGCAGGTGTCTTATATCCTTTGCCTTCCTATTGAGGTTGTCAGTGGTTTTGGAGGAAGTCTGTACCACTGGCTATGAAGCCTTGTTTTTCCATACAGCCTTCACTCTAGCCTTTTTTGGTGTTTTTAGGATTGTAGAGTTGTTTTTTGCAAACAGAAAATGTGGGTGGCCTCAGGTTGTCTGATGTGGGGATCCATAGTGATCATGTGACTTTACAGCTGTGATGATCCAAAATTGTCCAGTTGGCTAGGGGATATTGTTTTGTACCAGATGGCTACTGATTGTTACCCCTACGCTTGTTTTAAGGCTTTCTTGGACCAGAAACCAAGCCTTGTCTGGACCTTTCCTTCTACATGAAACAGGTTGGCTCTCTCATGCTTGCAAAGTTTTGGTGATTTGCCTGCACTGTTTGATGTTTTCTGAATCAGTGTTCAGTACCCATTCATTTCATATAGGGGGTGTAACGGAACCCATCACTGTTTTACCCTGTTTTATGGTTATTTAATTCTTGGTTAAAATATGATCCTACTGTTATATTATATGTATGTTGGTTTATGCTCTGCAGAATATTAGCCCAGACTATTGCAGACCTAGGCTAATAGATAATCCTATTACAGAGACTCCAGAGATAAGGAAGTCGATTGTATAAAGTGTTTTCATTCTCAAACATAAGAACAAAGAAGGCTGATTTAATCAATGTCTGATTATATCAAGTTGCCAGGGAGGTGTGACTCACCTATTGTCCCTCTATGTGTATTGCCTGTGAAATGTCTGTGTGTTATGGGTAAAAGATACTTTTACTAACTTTTGAACCCCTGGTCTGATTCATGCCATTTTTTAATATGTTGTTCCCCTGGGTGAGAGCTATTGAACGGTGCTGGACTTAAAGGTGTACCCCCTGTTTTTGGGGTACATCCAGAATGTGGTTAAAATTGTGTCTGTTTTAATTGTGTTACCTGTTATCTGAGGGGAGGAGACGTGGGGGTTGAACCATGTATATAATTGGCTATTGTGATAATTATGTGGGTGTAGCCCTTCAGAGGGCACCATTGCATAAAAGGAGATCCCCTGTCATTAAAGTACTACTTGACCCTTCAAAACGTAGCCTCGTCTCGTTATTGGAGGGGATCACTATATCATACTGGGGATTGCTATGCGCTGCATACTCCCTGGGAGCTTTAAGCTACGGCGGTTGTGGAGTCTGTGGTAGTGTGATGTGCGGTGCGGTGCTTGTAGGCCTCGACGCAAGCTAGGACGCGTCCATCAACGGAGGTACCCGGTAGGGGTGCCAGTAGATCCATTACATTGGCTGGCAGCGGTGGGATGGCGTCCTAGTAAGAGGAAAAGCAGCACGGAGACACCAGTAACGTTCGGAGTTACAAATTGAGGGCAACGCTAGTATCCGTACAGCGCCCCTGGCTACAGCAGGATGGAACCGGATAGTTTTCGGACAGCGTTCCATGATGAGGAGGAGGAGATGGCCGCAGACTACAGGGATGCAGACAGAAAGGAACTCTGGTATGATGCCCTGGAAGATGCCCAATGGCGGCGAGGTGAGAGTCTCCCCAGTGATGAGCAGCGGCTACAGAAGCGTGTGGCGATGCAGATGTATCTATTGGGAGAGCAGCCCCTGGATAAGTGGGTGACAAGACTAGAGACCCTGGTATGGCGAGAGCTCTGGCTAGACAACGCATACCAGGCCCTCTGGTGGCATACAGTTCGACTTACCCCCTGGACGGCTGAACACGACTTACCGGAGGGGGATGATTATGATAGCCCGGGATTATTATGGGATGCCTTGGAGGACGACATTGATCTTGGCAGCACGGAGGGGTCTAGGTTTTGGGACATCTACGACTACCGGATGGGCATGTATGTCTGGGATGACGAAGGCGAGGTGAGCAAAGACATGACCCACCTGGTAACGAGAGAGTGGGAGCTGGAGCAGGACTACCAACACCTGCTCAGCTTCGTGCAGCCCCAACCTACTCAACAAGCAGAACCAGACTTCATTGACTGGTCCTGGGATGACCTCCAGATGGCAGGTAGAGATGGGACCGAGGTCTCTCTACCGGCCCTACAGGGGGCAGAAGGTGTCGTCCTTCCCCCCCAGCGGCAGTGTGAACCCCAGGGGGCAGAAGGTGTCATCCTTCCCCCCCAGCGGCAGTGTGAACCCCAGGGGGCAGAATGTGCCGTCCTTCCCCCCCAGCGGCAGTGTGAACCCCAGGGGGCAGAAGGTGTTGTCCTTCCCCCCCAGCGGCAGTGTGAACCCCAGGGGGCAGAAGGTGTCGTCCTTCCCCCCCAGCGGCAGTGTGCACCCCAGGGGGCAGAAGGGTTTGTCCTTCCCCCCCAGCGGCAGTGTGAACCCCAGGGGGCAGAAGGTGTCATCCTTCCCCCCAGCGGCAGTGTGAACCACAGGGGGCAGAAGGTGTCGTCCTTCCCCCCCAGAAGCAGTGTGAACCCCAGGGGACAGAAGGTGTCGTCCTTCCCCCCCAGAGGCACTGTGAACCCCAGGGGGCAGAAGGTGTCGTCCTTCCCCCCCAGCGGCAGTGTGAACCCCAGGGGGCAGAAGGTGTCGTCCTTCCCCCCCAGAGGCAGTGTGAACCACAGGGGGCAGAAGGTGTCGTCCTTCCCCCCCAGCCGCAGTGTGAACCCCAGGGGGCAGGAGGTGTCATCCTTCGGCCCCAGCGGCAGTGTGAACCCCGGGGGGCAGAAGGTGTCGTCCTTCCCCCCCAGCGGCAGTGTGAACCACAGGGGGCAGAAGGTGTCATCCTTCCTCCCCAGCGACAGTTTACTCTGACAAGGGGAGACACCAATCTCCCAGACGGCGCAGATGGGACCGTGGTCTCTGGGCCCACAGCCTGTCCAGATCCCCAACTACCCTCACTGGGACAACCGGAGGAGGGGGTAAGTACAAATTCCCCTCCCAAGCTAACTTCTAATGTGGCCCCAGGGTTAACAGAGGAAATGTTAACCCCCACTGACCCCCACGTTTCCCTGGCTACTGAGCAGAAATATGTCCCAAGTACCCCAGCAGAAGAGCTGACAGCGGGGCAGAGTGCAGTCGGCCTCTGCCCTCCCTTTGTCCCTTGTACAGAGCAGGATGTCCTGAAGGTTATACCAGCAGAAGAGCTGGCATCATGGCAGAGTGCCGCTGGCCTCTGCCCCTCAAGTCCCCTTAGCGTGTTGCCCCGTCACCACAGCGAAATATCCAGTTGCAGTAACGGTTTTGTTGTGGGTACGCTGCTCTTGCACTTTGTTGTTGTGGGGGGGCTGCTCTAGCACTGGTTTATTGTGGGTTGGTGGATCGTCTAACGGAGGCACTGACCGGCAGAAGGTCAGGTGCCCGGTTAGACTTCCCCCCAAAGGGGAGATGTGTGACGAAGTGCCCTTCGCCACTTTGTCTTGCAGAGGAATGTTTGCCAGCCTCCTACCCTGCGACTATGGCCCTGGGACATATTGCCCTTCAAACACAGTATTCGGCCATACCAGAGTGTATGTCACTCATTCTGGCTCTTTACATACAGGGGGGTCATTCGGTACTTGCCCTGTGGGAGCGGTGATACCCCAGATAACTATGCCATGGAGCCCATTCATATGATGAAAGACTATGGGAAAGACTTTAATTACATGGCAATTGAACTGTGTGAAGAGGATCTGAGCGCTATTCGGTAGTTTTGTGCGCTCAGATCCCAGCTATCTGGGGATATGTGAAATGTGAGTCAATGTGAATTGCAGTAATGCTGATGGGTTGTCAAACTAGAGAATTGACCAACAAATACTTTTGTCTGGACATCCCCAGGCCGATCCATTGGGATCAGACCGTGTATGCCGGCTTATGGTCACGGGGGAGGTGTGTAACGGAACCCATCACTGTTTTACCCTGTTTTATGGTTATTTAATTCTTGGTTAAAATATGATCCTACTGTTATATTATATGTATGTTGGTTTATGCTCTGCAGAATATTAGCCCAGACTATTGCAGACCTAGGCTAATAGATAATCCTATTACAGAGACTCCAGAGATAAGGAAGTCGACTGTATAAAGTGTTTTCATTCTCAAACATAAGAACAAAGAAGGCTGATTTAATCAATGTCTGATTATATCAAGTTGCCAGGAAGGTGTGACTCACCTATTGTCCCTCTATGTGTATTGCCTGTGAAATGTCTGTGTGTTATGGGTAAAAGATACTTTTACTAACTTTTGAACCCCTGGTCTGATTCATGCCATTTTTTAATATGTTGTTCCCCTGGGTGAGAGCTATTGAACGGTGCTGGACTTAAAGGTGTACCTTCTGTTTTTGGGGTACATCCAGAATGTGGTTAAAATTGTGTCTGTTTTAATTGTGTTACCTGTTATCTGAGGGGAGGAGACGTGGGGGTTGAACCATGTATATAATTGGCTGTTGTGATAATTATGTGGGTGTAGCCCTTCAGAGGGCACCATTGCATAAAAGGAGATCCCCTGTCATTAAAGTACTACTTGACCCTTCAAAACGTAGCCTCGTCTCGTTATTGGAGGGGATCGCTATATCATACTGGGGATTGCTATGCGCTGCATACTCCCTGGGAGCTTTAAGCTACGGCGGTTGTGGAGTCTGTGGTAGTGTGGTGTCCGGTGCGGTGCTTGTAGGCCTCGACGCAAGCTAGGACGCGTCCATCAACGGAGGTACCCGGTCGGGGTGCCAGTAGATCCGTTACAGGGGGAAGCCACTGAAAGTGCCTGAACTGGCCTTTCAGAGGATGTAGTTCAAAGAATTAGAAGGTGAGAATCATGGCATATTACTATATACACGTGAGATCACATTCAGTTACATACAAATATTGGTCATCGGCCATTCCTATATATCTAATTGGCTCGGGATCAGTTGGAGGTGTGATGATTTGGTTTCCAGGAAATGCAATCGTCCCAAGTGAGTGTGCATGTAGTGAGCTACGCTACCCACTTTGAGCCTCCTGCCTTTGTGTTGATCCATGTAGATGGCAATGATCTTGGCATCACACTCATCAAACAGCTGGTTCGAGAGATGCAGATAGACATAAGGGCATTGTTGCAGCTTTTTCCTGCAACTGTTTATTATTTAGTCAGAGATGATTAAGCATAGGTTTTAGAGGGAAGTCAAACAAGAAAACAAGCTTATGTCCAGTTTTGTTAGGAACTTAGGTTTTATTTATTTGCGGCATCATGATCTTGAAGATGTAGACTCTGATTGTTTCGCGCAGATGGTGTTCAGCATTATGAGATTGAGGCCGACCTCAGAAAGGTGGTGTTTAAAAAAGGTGTGCGGGGGAGGGCATAGCATTTATTGGGGGAAGGACCACATGAAGTGTCCTGCGGTCACACAGTGGCATTTGGTGAGAGGAGTCACTGGCCAGTGGTGAAGTGGGTGAGTCCTTTATTTATGGCTCTTCCATCAAGTAGGCCCTGGAAACAGGTTCAGGGCGTAGGGCGTACTATCTCTGGCCTGTCTCCTCCTCTCAATTGTTTATTATGTCCTTGTATTTACTAATAAATGCTGCGGCCTGTTTTCCCACCAATATGTTGTTGTGTCTAATTATTGTTGAATACACTATCTGGGGTGTGCTTAGGTCATGCAGGGCTCTGGAGGCCATCCAGCAATTCTTGATTTGGGAATCTGTGCCCCTTGACCCCTGGCAGGACCGGGCGTAAGGGAATCATGTGGCTGTCATGAGTGCCATTGTGCCTCACGTGTGCAGATAAAAAAAGGGGGAGCGTTGTTTTAATGTTTGAGAATATATTATGTGGATGTTGGTAGGTGTTTATGGCATTTTATTGATTCATATTAGTTAGTTGTTTACGTTATTTACATTTATTTATGTATTGTGAAAGCTGCGGATGTTGAGGGAGTCACAGGACCAGGGGGTGAGTCCTTACCATACAGTGGTACGGCAGTACCACAGTAGGCCCTGGGCAGATTTTTCCACAACTGTTTATTATTTGGTGAGAGATGATTAAGCAAAGGGTGTACTGTCTCTGGCTGGGCTCCTCCCCTCAATTGTTTATTATGTCATTGTGTTTACCAATAAACATTGTGGCCTGTTTTTCCCCCAATATGTTGTTGTGTCTAATTATTGTTGGATACACTATCCGAGCCATGCTTGGGTCAAGATCAGAGAACTAATAATTCAAAACCAACATCAAGGACTTTAGCAAGAACCACACACAGTCAGGAAATCTTCCACTAGAGACTAAAGTAACAACAAAAGAAGTAGAGAAGCCAAGGACCACTGAAGTTGTCATACTGCCGGGTTTAATTAATTTCTTTATTTAGTAACAGATTAGCAATAACATAAGTAAATAACATCAGTATTTGAAGATTAATAAGCCAAATAAAGCTTATAAAGCTTATCTTTGAAGCTTAGTGTTTCAGGAATTAGTTACACTGCTTCTCTCCACCTATAAAAGGTGTCCAGATATTGGAATATGATCTGCCCAGGAGGCTTTCCTAAAATACATTATGTACAGATCTAGGTTCACCTACATTAGGCACTGAATCAAAGGATGTGGATAAAGTGGAAAAATCGCTAAGCCATCACATGGACTGGAATGGCAACTAGAGTTTGTGCAATTATTGAATCTTCTTCAAAGACTCCTCTCAGGACAGCCTCCTGAGTAGACCATGCTTCCATGGACATTTGAGAGAGGGTGGAGAAAGCTAAAATTGAATTTGAAATAGAAAAGGCAAAACTGAAATAAGATACATTTGACAAAATTCCAGGAAATCATTTTTGTAAAGATTTGTGATTTAGGTTCTTTCAGAGTGAAGCCGCACTACAATTAAATAGATTCTAGAATATCCCTCCCTCAGGGGACCTCTGGCATGCTTGACACTACTACTCACATAGGATTGCTAGGTGCATGTTCACCCCTAACTTATCAAGCATAAATAGGGCAAAAAGTACTACCAAGTAATTTGGCCAAATTCACTGATTCTTAGAGTCTGCAAACAGCCACAGCTTCTGAGAATCTTAATAAACCTGGTGCATTATGTTACTGCTAGTCAGACTTCCTTTAGTATAAAAATTCACATTGTTAGTAGGTCATTTTGGAATTCTTCAGAGGTGAGCAAAGGGAATAATAAAAAAGTAATTTTTAGATAAAAATGAGCTATTGCCTTCATTACACAAAATGCAGCTCATACTTTTATGTCCATGACATTGTTTAC
This sequence comes from Discoglossus pictus, assembly GCA_027410445.1. Classification (NCBI taxonomy): domain Eukaryota; kingdom Metazoa; phylum Chordata; class Amphibia; order Anura; family Alytidae; genus Discoglossus; species Discoglossus pictus. Next base: position 403,273,556 of record CM050163.1, on the reverse strand, counting down.
CACTATAATGTCCCTTTACAATAGCATAGATCCTTAAAGGCATATCTAAGTTAGCTGGATTAATACATTTCTGCACTCTGTAGGCAAAAACTATTCTTAATATATGCAGCACATTTCATAAAACGTTTTATATTTATTAATTGTATTAATAATAATTAATTCATTATTTTTATTAATATGTTGATGCCACCAGGGGTGCCTACCCATCAGCATGTTGCATTTGAGAACCAATTTTAACCCATTACTCACCTGCTGTGTCTTCCTCAGCCAATAGGAGAGCCCTGATGTCAGCCCCAAAGTCACTGCAGGGATGTAACCCGCCGGTTGTTTCCTATGTCTGCTGTGCTGCTGGGCCCAGCCCCTTCCAGAGATCAGCACAGACAGAGCTGATGTGTGTGTGTGTGAGACCTGTAGCTGTCACCAGAGAGAGTGTGAGAGGTGAGTGAGTGAGAGAGAGGGGGGAAAAAACACACGGCAGTAGTTGATACAGATAATTGACAACATGCAGGGGTGGTAATGACACAATCAGGCTCAGCTGCTGCTTAGCTGTGCCATACAGTGAGAGGAAGTAAAAAAAACACCAGCAGCAGGTATTGATGCAGGGAATGGACAACCTGCAGGGGTGGGTATCAAGTGTGAATGTGCTGCACAGAGAGACTCATAAGAAAATACATAGCACCTTCTAACATGGTGCCACACTACATACCCCAGACTTCTTTATAGCACAAACAGGAACCCCAGAGATTGATACAAATGTTTCAGCCTTTGCTACCTCCTGATTGGCCAAATAAATTATGATTGTTATGCTAATGTAGCCTGAGTTTGGAGGGGGTGTTTTTTTCAACTGTCAGAAATTACAAGACATTTTGCTAACTTCAAGGTAAGTTTTTAAATGCAAAAATTTTTTTTCATACACTACTGATTCTCCTCTATCAGATGCATTCATAATCCACTGAATCTTAGATATACCTTTAAACTGTCCTTTTTATTGGCATAGCTGGCAGCTTTGCCACACAAAGCACTCAATGAGTGAATAGGGAGGTATGGACACAGTACGGTTCTGAGAGACACAATATCAGACATGTTAAAATTCAAATATGTATATAGATATGTCCGTATTCTTAGCAATTTATACCATACCACAATTATTTAAACTTTAATGTTTACTAATTGTTGTGCTATTTTAATATTTACACAAGATTAAAAGGTACATGTTTGCTAGGACCCTTAAAAGGCAGCAAAGGGTCAAAATCCTTCAAAAAGAGTGAGGTCAATCCAAAAGGCGAGAAGGGGATTCTCAACAATCTGGCTCAAGATGAAGTAGAGTGCAAATCATACACTGGCAAATGGAAATCAGGCTCAAGCAGAACTCACTTAGCCAGATACAGAGGCACAAAATAATGTTATAACAGCACTGATAGAAGGCATTCTGTGATTTAGGTAGATGCAGGTGGAAGGATAGGTAGAGGCAAGCCCCCAGCAAGTCAAGCAAGGGTCTCTGGCAGAAGGAACCTACAGGATGTGAACAGGAACACTAGAACAGGTCAGGATACTTTGAACTGGAGGAATATCTATAGATTAAAGGGGTTGCATTATATCAGTTGAGTGATTTTAAATTTGGGACACTGTCTTTTTAAATGTTGTGAGCCGAGTAGGAACTCCTGGAGGCAGGGTGTTCTAGGTGGATAAGATTGAAAGAAATGGAGTTCTATTTTTGTCTTAAAATGAGCACTGACACTAATGTCTCAACCATTTCAGCCTATTATATCTTCTAATAGTTTTTCTCCATTTTTTTTTTTTTTTACTTTTGTCTCAGTTGTCTGATTTTTTATGTTTATTGATTGTGTCCATGTTATTTTGGATGTAACTCTTGCATTGACTCCTGGAGCAAATGTTGTTCTACATTTGTGAAAATTACGGAAATTTTTTATTATTTTTTACTTAAAATGAGGATTAGCTGTCTGCTGCGTAATTAACAATTCAGTCACATTCATATGTCCAGCTGGTCTTCCCATTGCCAAATTGCCTCTAACTGTCCTTGCTATATAGTTTAATTTGTTTTGTACATTCTCTGGTTTGTACTTGTAAATAAATATTTTTTTTTCCATCTCTTGCAAATTCTGATGATGGGTGTTCCATCTTCCTCTTAAATAGAGATTTGGAGGCCTGGTGTATAGTTAAAGACACTTTAGCTCCAGCTATTTTTTTCTCTGGACATTCCAGTAAATCTTTTTTGTCGGTTTCTATTGGAGCTTCTGAGCACGTGAGAGTCTTTTTCTTTGTTTCTTAGCAATTCTTTAAAACTTAGATACCTTTGGTGGTTTGGTGGCCTGCGATATATTTACATTTTGTTTACGATTCCTCTTCCTTTTTTTTTTAAGATTTTGGATTTCCACCGACTACTATGTTCTACTAGCTTCTTATTTGAAATGCCATGTTTTCTGTTCTTATTCACAGTAGGTTTCATAGTCCGATGTGAATGGAACATTTTATGCTTCATATTGGTTGTAACTGATTCACTGAAATCTGCTAGGGATCTGGTCTCCGGTTGCCGTGTCTTTTGTATATTTAGTCTAGTTGGTCTACTATGCATTTGGTTCTTAATTTTATTGCCATGTTTTTTGTTCTTATTAACAATATATTTAATTGTCTGGTTTATATGGAACATTTCATGCTTTATATTGGTTGTAGGTGATTCACTGATATCTAATATGGATCTGGTCTCAGATTCCCATTCCTTGTATAATTTTTTTTTACTGGTTTTGTACATTTTTCTGGAGATGTGGGACATTATCTTTCGGTGACTGGGCAATAATTCAGATTTAGGTGAGGTAGGACGATGCACTTTATTAATTATTCTGTCTTTAATTTGTTTTGTATTATAAGTTGTTGCATTTTCTTTATTTAAGATCTGAACAAATACATTTACACCACCTGGGAAGATGCTGATGGGCTGACTTTTGTTTAATGGTGGTTCTTGAATCTGCACGGTAGAGGTATTGAAGTTGTCACCTTGGACCACAACAGTCTGATTTGTTCCCTCAGCATTCACAGATATTTTTATATTTGCTCGGAATTTTGGAACCTTCAGAGTTATTGCCGGTGAAATCAGCTTTGATCTTTTGCTTCGTTCTAAATTCCATACAAAAGTATATTAGTATTTCACAAGTAGTTCTTTATAGACAAAAATCGAACTTTACCTAACAAGCCCACTAATATGTCTTTTGTAGTCAATTTAAATTATCCTGTAAAATTAGAATTACAGTATATTGCATAAGGATTCACCACGCACATTTTGTAATTTTTGAAATAAATAAAAAATAGTTAATTGGGATTTTACAATTTGATATACACAACATAGGTAACTCATTTAGGGAGCAATATATTATCACTGTAATACAAAAATGTATTAAAAAAAACAATCAAAACAAGACATTTGTTGGTTGCTAAAGTCATCACCTTTATCTGCAATTATAGCTGAGAGTCTTTTGGAGTTTAGTGTCTACAATCTCGGCACATCTAGATCCTGCAATTTTCCCATTGTTCTTGGCAATGATACCCAGGCTCTGGACTAGGCTCTGGACTGTTGCTGAACAGCAGTTTTGCAACAGATTCTCGGGTCTGTGCTTTGACTAGGGAATTCTAAGACATTCACATTCTTGGGTTTACACCATTCCAGTAGTTTTGCCATGCTAGAAGGTGAACTTCCTCTCAAGTCTTTGATTTTGGGCATTCTGAAAAAAATCACCCAGGCAATTTTACTCCATACACCTTGCCCTCAATCCGGAGAACAGGATGCTACTACCACCACGCTTTACACTGGGAAGCATATTCCCAGGTTGAAGAGCGGTGTTGGATTTGCACCACAAAGTAAAATTTTAGTCTCATCAGGTCACAGAAGCTTTTTTTTTCACAAGGTGGCTTTGTCTTCCACATACCTTTGTCATAAACAAGTCTGTTTTATTTCCATTCATCTATAAAAAACAGTTGTGCTAAGCTACCAGATTATACTTATCCCATAGACTGTTTCTCTCATCTCGGCTGTGGATCTCTCCAGCTCATTCAAAGTTTCCATTGGCCTCTTGATTATATCTCTTGACTAATTGGTCACTGAGTTGGTGGACCGCATTCTCTGTGCAGAATTATGGTTTTCTCATGTTCTTTCTATCTTTTAGTAACAGATTTAACTGTATTCAAAGTATTTTCTAATTGCTTTGACATTAAGTGTTACATTTTTTTGTTTTTTTTTGTTTATCACCTCACACTGGACATGTATATCATGAAACACTTGTACATACTTGTTTCCACTACAACTCACTAGCTCACACTATTTGAATGCTAGGGGCACATGATATTCAAAAGATTATTAGTATTAATTCTGTTTTTCTAATAGTTTATTTTTTATTATCCACATTATGACATGTCCTCCTTGTAAGGAGCTGATATATTGGCTTAGACGATCACGATTACATTCTATTATTTTTCACTTTATATTCAAAATATTACTAGTATTATAATAGCTTGTTAAAATTCTACTTTGCACTATATAGATTATGACATGCACTCCTTGCAAGAAGTAGATACAGCTCACAATTACTTTAACAATCAGATAATTTAGAATATCACCATTAAAGCTGGTCTACTTTCAATATCCAAGTATTTATAATTAGTCAGAGTATCGATTAGATTTCAGCAGGAAACTAAGAATTACTTATTTACATTTTGTATCGCTTTTTTTTTTTTTTGAATATTAACAGTTTTGCAGGAAAATTCAGTTTGATGTAATACATATTTCCAGATAACACAAATACTTAAATCCTTACCTCCTTCGGTTTATATCGGCCTCACACTTCTCAACATCAGCGTAGAGCCTAGTAATAGGTCTAAAAAATTTTTTTTAAGGTTTTCACTAGTATGTTTGTTAGTATGAATGGTTATGTATTCAAAACATTAAACACTCGAGTAAAGGCACTTAAGCAAGGTCTAAGATCTGGTTTTCTCCAGACTCAACCAGACTCAACCCTTTATTAGTTATGTGTATGTACTGGTTACAAAGACATATATATATATATATATATATATATATATATATATAATTCTCTAAAAATTAGGTTTATAAATGTCAGTTAAATATATTACCTTTAACGTAAAAGGACTTAATTCACCCAGCAAGAGGTCCTCAATAATGAGACTGATTAAACAACAGAGTTGTGACATTTTATTTCTCCAAGTAACTTATTGGGAAGGGAACATTCCACCTTTAAAAAAAACTCCAGAGGAGTCTCAGTTCTTTTTAGCAGAAAACTTACAATTAAGGAGGAACTAGTTGAAATAGATACCCACAGCACATACAGTGGATATAAAAAGTCTACACACCCCTGTTAAAATGTCAGGTTTCTGTGCTGTAAAAAAATGAGACAAAGATAAATCATTTCAGAACTTTTTCCACCTTTAATGTGACCTATAAACTGTACAACTCAATTGAAAAACAAACTGAAATCTTTTAGGTAGAGGGAAGAAAAAAATATAAAAATAAAATAATATAGTTGCATAAGTATGCACACCCTTAAACTAATAATTTGTTGAAGCACCTTTTGATTTTATTACAGCACTCAGTCTTTTTGGGTATGAGTCTATCAGCATGGCACATTTTGACTTGGCAAGATTTGCCCACTCTTCTTTGCAAAAACACTCCAAATCTGTCAGATTGCGAGGGCATCTCCTGGGCACAGCGATCTTCAGATCACCCCACAGATTTTAAATCGGATTCAGGTCTGGGATCTGGCTGGGCCATTCCAAAACTTTAATCTTCTTCTGGTGAAGCCAATTCTTTGTTGATTTGGATGTCTGCTTTGGGTCGTTGTCATGGTGAAAGATGAAGTTCCTCTTCATGTTCAACTTTCTAGCAGAGGCCTGAAGGTTTTGTGCCAATATTGACTGGTATTTGGAACTGTTCATAATTCCCTCTATTTTAACTAAGGCCTCAGTTCCAGCTGAAGAAAAACAGCCCCAAAGCATGATGCTGCCACCACCATGCTTCACTGTGGGTATGGTGTTCTTTTGGTGATGTGCAGTGTTGTTTTTGCGCCAAACATATCTTTTGGAATTATGGCCAAAAAGTTCAACCTTGGTTTCATCAGACCATAACACCTTTTCCCACGTGCTTTTGGGAGACTTCAGATGTGTTTTTGCAAAATGTAGCCTGGCTTGGATGTTTTTCTTCGTAAGAAAAGGTTTTCGTCTTGTCACCCTACTACATAGCTCAGACACATGAAGAATACGAGAGATTGCTGTTGCATGTACCACACAGCCAGTACTTGCCAGATATTCCTGCAGCTCCTTTAATGTTGCTGTAGGCCTCTTCGTAGCCTCCCAGACCAGTTTTCTTTTCTCTCGTCTTTTCATCAATTTTGGAGGGAGCTCCAGTTCTTAGTAATGTCACTGTTGTGCCATATTTTCTCCACTTGATGATGACTGTCTTCACTGTGTTCCATGGTATATCTAATGCCTTGGAAATTATTTTGTATACTTCTCCTGACTGATACCTTTTAACAATGAGATCCCTCTGATGCTTTGGAAGCTCTCTGTGGACCATGGCTTTTGCTGTGGGATGCGACTAAGAAAATTTCAGAAAAGACCAACTAGAGCAACTGAACTTTATTTGGGGTTAATCAGAGGTACTTTAAATGATGGCAGGTGTATGCTGACTCCTATTTAACATGATTTGGAATGTGATTGCTTAATTCTGAACACAGCTATATCCCCAGTTATAAGAGGGTGTGCAGACTTATGCAACCACATTATTTTTCTCTTTTTTTTTCTTCCCTCCTCCTAAAAGATTTCAGTTTGTTTTTCAATTGAGTTGTACAGTTTATAGGTCACATTAAAGGTTCTGAAATGATTTATCTTTGTCTAATTTTTTTACAGCACAGAAACCTGACATTTTAAGAGGGTGTGTAGACTTTTTATATCTACTGTACATCTTCTGGATGGGTGAGATAAATAATCAAAGCTTTACTTTGGTTAACTTATACTCTCCAAACGCTAAACAGGTCAATTTTTAGAAACAATTGACCAATAAAATGAACAAATATAATTATGGACGTTTAATTATGGCTGGTGATTTCAATCTTACAATTTATCCTGATCTTGACAGAAAAACTTATAAACCTATTAAAAACCAGACCAAGATTCAAAATGATTCGTATTTACTTTGTACCTTCATTTCTGATAATGACGCTTTGAGGATTCTGTTTCCTAATTAGATTGACTTCTCTTTTTTTTCGCCAATTCAGAAAATAGAATATCTCTACGAATCTGGTAGAATTATTAATCAACACAAATCTAAATGGTTGGTTTTGAACTCCATTATGGAATCTTGAATTCTTAAAATGTTTCCATCCGCCGTGACTTTTTTCTTCTTCTTGGACCTTCACTCGGAAATTTTTAAAAGGTATGAATGGGGTATGGATGATGTTACATGTCTTCTTTTTGTGTTGTATAATAGAGTCTGATGCACTGTTGTTTTATTTATGTTTTTTTTTTTACATATTTGTCAATAATCATCAGGCACAGCTCTGTGTGTTTGTTTCTTTTACTATTTCTATTTGAAAAAAAATTTAAAAATTAAAAAAAATGTTAAAAAAAAATCTGGTCACAGAATCTTTTCTTTCACAAGGTGGCTTTGTCTTCCACATACCTTTGTCATAAACAAGTCTGTTTTATTTCCATTCATATATAAAAAATAGTTGTGCTGAGCTTCCAGATTATAGTTATTACATAGACTGTTTCTCTCATCTCTGCTGTGGATCTCTCCAACTCATTCAAAGTTACCATTGGCCTCTTGATTATATCTCTTGACTAATGCCCTTCTTAATTGGTCCCAGAGTTAGTGGACAGCATTCTCTATGCAGAATTGTGGTTATGTTGTATTCTTTCCATTTTTTATGTTGATAGATATAGGGCCTCATTCTATTATCGGCCGCAAAATGGCCGCAAGGCTGCGATTCCTAGCGGGGGTTCCGTTATCTTGCAATTCAATTATACGGCCTGCAAGGATCTCCCCTTACGGCCGTCCGTATATCTTGCAACCGGCCGTAAGCTCAGAAAACTTAAAACACAAAAATAAATTCAAGACGGCACTGTACAGCTCTGTAAATGCTAGGGATCATATTGGGGGACATGAGGATTAATAGCAACCCCCTCTCAAGCTTGCACATCAGCCCAAATCCGAGTTTACATTAACTGTTTATTTTCCGGCCGCAGCGTGGGCGGGTCTGAGGTGCTCCAAGCCCTCGGGACTTTTTACATGGATTTTTGGCATAAATTAAAAAATTATTTATTTACGGATTTGAGTGTAGGGGAATGTTGTGCTATTTTTGCTAACACCTACAATCACTTTATAGTCTCCTCAGAGTGCAGGATAGCTTTATTTCGGCTTTATAATGTGCTTAATTGGTGCTAGCGGGACCTTTTTCCTGCAAGTAAGCTGCGGCTCGGTTTTAGCCTTGCAGAGAGGGTTCCCGGAGCAATTGAATAGCAACCGGGCTTTTCTTGCGGCCGTTTTAGATCAAAGGCTTTCCTCCGGCGCGAGCAGCCGCAAGGGATAGCAAGGCGCCGGCCGCAAGCCTGCCGGAATCCCCGGCCGGAGGGGAATAGAATAGCCGAATAGCTTGCGGCCGGTCCTTGCGGCCCCGCATCTCCTACGGCCGATAATAGAATGAGGCCCATAGACTGGAGACATAAATTCCCAATTAAGTTCCTTTTAATTTCAAGTTGTAAAGCTAAAAAAATTGGAAAAAATCCAAGAGTGTGAAAACTTATGCAAGACACTGTATATGGATGCTCGGATACTCTTAGATATTATTTACAGTTCATTCACTAAATCACCTGCTGTCAACAAATTATCTAAGGTCTTTACTGCTTTGTGTTTCTGTAGTATTTGACACCTTGACCAGTAATGATTTCACTCATTGTCATCAGATCACCCCAATCCTATTAAAGAGGTGGAACAGAAGCTCCAAATATGGTATGACTTAAAACTATAGATAATAACAAATACTTTATCGATTGATTGTTATTTTTTTTATTATGTGTTCTACAGCAATTCAAATGTGCCATTTTTACCAGACTCGGTGGTGTCTCTTGCTAAGTAGAGATTATTGCCAATAATCTTGTTTTGTACATGGCTTACACCAAATACAACACATTTAGAACCCCAGGGATTAATCAACAATTATTGGCAATGATCTCCTCTTAGAAACAGAAATCACTGTGTAGGTAGGTCAGGAAGGCTGACTGACAGGTAAAAATTGCAAACATCAATGTAAGATTATTAAAGGAAAATACAAGCATTTAAAATAACATTCAGTTGTTAAAGTGCTTGCTATTACCCATAGCTTAAAATGATGCCATGTTTGGAATCTGCTCTGTGTCACTCCATGTGGAAACATTCACCCGTTTACCTTAAAATACATCAAACAGGTTAACTTAATGAAAATAACATGGAATTTCAGAGATGCTGTTTCTGCTGATGATGTCATCACACAATGATATAATCTTTATTACATTACCTTCAGCATTAACCTCCCATTCTGCTTTTATACTATACTGCACAGATTGTTAACAGGACACCCAAGTCACAAATTTGTCATCATGCAATCAAAGGAAATTTTTAAATATTACATAAGTTTGTCTTTGCAAAATTAGTGATGTATGGGTTTATTGCTTTCATGAAACTTTCAACTGCTATTTCAATTGGGCTTGTCCAGAACCTGGTTCTGACCCACCCAGTGGCTCATGTGGGTTATTGCAGATACCCCTGAAAGCAGGGATACACCCAGACCAGTATTTAATCCCAGGACCAAGGAACCACCGGGACCATGATAGCAGGACTGCAGCGGCACCGACTGTGACTCTAGTCAAACTGATACAGCATCAATAGCCCCAATGAATAAGATTATCCATTCCCCAGAATGATATTATGTATATCCAGACTGCATGACTTTATTGGCAAGGACAGCTCATATTTATCTCAGTGTCACAAACCAAACCTTATCTTAGTCACTAAGAATTCCCCTTATACTGATTTGTATTTTACCCACTTTTGCCTTTTGCCTGGCATCCAACAAATGTATGTTAGAAATAGTGACTTGCCCGTCAAAAATGACGACAATAAAATTTGAAGCCTGGCAATGCTGTTTGCCACACAATGCAATGTTCTCCCCCCTCTAACTTGCTGGCCTCGAAATGAGCGCTGCTCATTGCAGGCCTCTGCCAGCCCTCAACTTTCGGCCCCGCAATTAGTGCCTTCATGCGCTCATTGCGAGCCCCGCAGTAAGCGGCTTTGGCGCTCATTGCGAGCCTCCCTCCTCTATTTTCCGGGCTTCAACGCTCATTGAAGGCATCGGCCAACTAGCAACCCCTGTCCTCCCTCTCTCCCTCCCATGTCTCTTTGCCCCCTCTCTCTCCCCTGGGATTTTTCTCCCCTTTATCTCCCTCCCCTGTGTCTTTCTCCCCCCTCTCCCTTCTCTGTGCTCCTGTTTGCATTTACGGGTGTGAAACCATTTGCGGGCTTAAGGAAATTATTCATTTTCTCCAAGCCCGAAATGTGCTACTGGGCTTGAAAAAAAGTTACGTCTTTACGGCAGCCATTTTTTTCCTCGCTTAGCAGTTTTCAGATCTCCCAAAAACGCTAATTAAATATCAAATTAGCTTGCAATCTCACTTACAGGCACCCTGCCTCTCCCCCTGTGCTGTGTGTGAGGTTGTAAGTAAAATTTTTATTAATTGGTGTGTTATGGCGACGTTCCGACGGCTTTCAAGTCATGCACTTAAAAGAAATGGTGTCCGTTAAATTCATAAAATTGTTGAACCCTTTAACGCGTCAGCTGTTTTGAGGCTCTCACCCCCTCAAGCCAGTCACGTTCGGCCTTCGGTGCACATTGCAACCCCATCATGTCAGTCACGTTCGGCTGACGAGTTACTCAAAACGGCTGACGAGTTACTTCCAATCGCTTGAAAATTTTATCAAGGTTGCAACTGATATTATAACATATTACCATTCAATTGCAAATAAAATATATGTTATTGTTTGCAGAAACATCATGCCACAATGCTCTTTTTGTTCAAGATGGAATATCCATATTTTCTACAGGTCAAACATTTCCAGTGTCAACATTAAAAAGGCTTTCTTTATATGAAAAATGTATACATTTTGCCTGTTACATGAAACAATGGATGACAATACATGACAACAGATGACTTGTCAAGTCGTTATTAAATCACACAGAAGTGCCTGTTTGAAGGATCTATGAAATGTAACTTATAGTATGCTAACTTCATTTAATAAGGGGCTTAAATGTGTTTAGGGCGTTTTTATTTTTAACTATTGTATAAAATTTTGCTATGCTAGATGAAACCATTTTTTTTTTCCTGATATAGCCTGGGATGTAGATTACATCTCCATTCAGTTCAATTATAAGACTGTCAGTTTCAATAACTATTAACAATAGAACTAACCCCACCCCCGCTATCTATGAAGGTACAAAATGGAAAGCAGAGACTAACATTAATTTTCAGAAAGAAAATATTTCTTGTTGATGACTTCCATGACTACTAATGTTGTTAGTTTACAACACACTTCATAAACATAAGTTCTTCTCAAACTTCAACAGTCCTTTAATAGTCTCTGCATTCACTAACATGGCAGTTCACCCCACTCCCACCATATGACTTTCCCAATAACATTTTTAATTATTCCTGAATGATCCGCGCTGAGCTATCAATACTCTAATTATTTACCATCTATTACTGCTCTGCACCTCCCTATAAATTACTACATGACCTTGCTCCTATTTTGATTAATTAATCTCTCCATATGATTATTAATATTCTCTGAGCCACAACTGACACGCACACACACACACCTTATCTCCAGTCTTGTTTCTTCACTTCAATTAACTAATTTCTAAATCTGTCCACATTCTGCACCTCCATGAAGGCCACATCCTCTGCATGTCTTACCCTAATATAACTTATGGCCTCATTGCCCTACCTAGGTACTTATCATGCTACTTCAGAGCTTGGAATGATGCACTCCTGTCAAGATTTTGGCTAAAGTTCTTGTACAATTTCAGCAACAAATATAAATCTCACTTTATGCTCTGTCACTTATGTCTCTTCTGAATACTGTTCTCATCTATGATCTAGAGCAGGAGAACGATGAGAACCGAATGAAGGTTAGTGACAGCTCTGGAGATTGGGACAACATTTATGGACAATACCGGGTGAATTTGAAGGACTCCCTTCTTTAGCTCTGTTTTTATATAGGAAACCACCAGACGCTACAATACAACAGACCTTTATAGATAAAGGACACATTGTTGCACCAGAGAGGATTTAAAATAGAGAAACAATAAAGCCATCAAAACCTTGCATACAAAGTGGAAAGCAGAGACTAACATTAATTTTCAGAAAGAAAATATTTCTTGTTGATGACTTCCATGACTACTAATGTTGTTAGTTTGTAACACACTTCATAAACATAAGTTCTTCTCAAACTTCAACAGTCCTTTAATAGTCTCTGCATTCACTAACATGGCAGTTCACCCCACTCCCACCATATGACTTTCCCAATAACATTTTTAATTATTCCTGAATGATCCGCGCTGAGCTATCAATACTCTAATTATTTACCATCTATTACTGCTCTGCACCTCCCTATAAATTACTACATGACCTTGCCCCTTTTTTGATTAATTAATCTCTCCATATAATTATTAATATTCTCTGAGCGACAACTGACACGCACACACACACACACACCTTCTCTCCAGTCTTGTTTCTTCACTTCAATTAACTAATTTCTAAATCTGTCCACATTCTGCACCTCCATGAAGACCACATCCTCAGCCTGTCTTACCCTAATATAACTTATGGCCTCATTGCCCTACCTAGGTACTTATCATGCTACTTCAGAGCTTGGAATAATGCACTCCTGTCAAGATTTTGGCTAAAGTTCTTGTACAATTTCAGCAATAAATATAAATCCCACTTTATGCTCTATCACTTATGTCTCTTCTGAATAGTGTTCTCATCTATGATCTAGAGCAGCCCTATGACACGTTTAGAACTTTGTCACTTGAATTGAATAATTGTAAATAATTTAAATGAATAAATACAATTATTCAAGAAAATAAAGGCGATCAGACAACAGCGGAAACTGTTGATTTGACATGCACTCAATTATGACACACCCAGGATGTGACTAGTTGGCGCCTAGTGGGGCAATGGCGGCGGTCTATGTGTTTGCTGTAAGATACTAGGCCTGCTCTATGGAAATCGACAGTAGTTTGTAAATATTCCCCATGGTTTTTAGCAAGGATGTTCACGCTATGACCAAGATCCTTGTGAGGCAGTGGAGATGCCAGCGAGAATCCCATGGAGTAAGTGGTAAACTCCACTTGAACAAAAGCCTGAGAGAAAGTGTAAGGGGAAGCCTGCTGCACACTGCCATATCAGGAGAACGATGAGAACCGAATGAAGGTTAGTGACAGCTCTGGAGATTAGGACAACATTTATGGACAATACAGGGTGAATTTGAAGGACTCCCTTCTTTAGCTCTGTTTTTATCTAGGAAACCACCAGACGCTACAATACAACAGACCTTTATAGATAAAGGACACATTGTTGCACCAGAGAGGATTTAAAATAGAGAAACAATAAAGCCATCAAAACCTTGCATACAAAGTGGAAAAAGTCTCATGGACTATCATAGATAGTTGTACTGAAGTCATATCACAAAATTATATTGACTTTTATCAGAACTCAATGAGAGGGGGAAAAAGAAAAAAGGAAACACTCTGCCTTTGTATAATCTTACACTGCTAAAGAATCCCCTGAAGCAGATAGAGGAATCGTAGGTTCCTGAGCGTATATATACCTCAGGGTAGTGAGAAAGATAAAGCAGTGTATAAGAAACTAAAAGAAGTCAAAAAAGGGAAGAGGGGAAAACGGAAGAAGGAGGAAAGGGGGAGAGGGGGAAAAGGGGGAGAAAAGTGACGGTTTGAATTTCCTTTTTAAAAAGAGATATTGAGGTTTAGTGTGTAGTGGTTTAGCCTTATTCTAAGTGAAATTAATCTTGATGTTTTATCTGGCTCCAGAAGCGCCATCGCCATTCCCCCCCCCCCCCCCTTCTTTGTTTTTTGTCTTTCCTTTGTATTAGATTTGTTTTTTACGTTGGGTTTGGAAAAAGAAATGAAGAGAGAAAAGAAAAAGGAGAGATTTAAAAATGTGTTGTAAAAATTTCTTAATGAACAAACTTTGTATGATATATAATTTGTGCCTATAGGTAAGAATCAATCTTTTGTATATATGTCTGTATCTGTTTTTGTATTTTTATGTAGATTTTTTCTTTCTTTGGATGTTTTAAGTAAAATAAAATAATGAATCAATAAAAAAACAAAATAAAGGCAATACCACTGGGAAGAAGGAAAACAATAACATATACTAGGACATGCATATACAGTATCTCACAAAAGTGAGTACACCCCTCAAAGTTTTGTAAGTATTTTATTATATCTTTTCATGTGACAACACTGAAGAAATGACACTCTGCTACAATGTAAGGTGGTAGGTGTACAGCCCGTATAACAGTGTAAATCTGCTGTCCCCTCAAAATAACTCAACAAACAGCCATCTAAACTGTTGAAAACAAAAGTGACTACACCCCTAGGTGGAAATGTCCAAATTGGTGAACACCATTATTTTCTGGCACTGCCTTAACCTTCATGGGCATGGAGTTCACCAGAGCTTCACAGGTTGCCACTGGAGTCCTCTTACACTCCTCCATGATAACATCACAGAGCTGGTGAATGCTAGAGACCTTACACTCCCCCACCTTCCATTTGAGGATGCACCACAGATGCTCAATAGGGTTTAGGTCTGGTGACATGCTTGGCCAGTCCATCACCTTTACCTTCAGCTTCTTTAGCAAGGCAGTGGTCATCTTCTAGGTGTGTTTGGGGCAGGCCGTTATCATGTGGGTATGAGATGAAACCCTCAGTTTGAACATGAACAGCGATGCAGAGAGAGTGGAGGCAGCATCTGACATCATCAGGTAAATACATATATGAAGAATCAAGACAACATATTATAGAAAACATATATACACTGTGGTGTACTGCCCCCCAGTGGATGGTGCAACTCACACAGTAGAGAGGAAATCCACTCCAGGTAGCTTTGAGTTAACTCCCTGGAGCTGTGTCTAAGTGAAGCTGCAGGTGTTAATAGCCTTTTAAAAAGACACACACAGGAAAAGGGAGGTGATTAGGCTCTTGCCTAAGCAGTGAGAGCAGAGTGTGGAGTCTGCTGAAAGAGGCCTAGTTGGTGTGCTGCTGCTAAGCAGCTAGAGCCAGCAGAAAGGTTTGCTTGCTGTTCCTGTGTGGATCTACAATCTGGGATGGATGCTGCTGTCAAAGAATCCGTAAGGACACAGGAAGCTGAGGATCTGTGGAGTGAGGGAGAGAATCTCCAGCAAACAGTGAAAGTGCAGCTGCCTGTGTAAACCCCTTAAAACAGACAGAGAGAGTTTTGCATACAGAGGATTTGCAGACCTGTTTGCCAAAAAGAAGCTGAAAAGACTGACAGAGATATTGGATAATAAGGTATCCAAATTATTATATCAAATCCCAGGGCAGAGACTGAGTGTTTTGGACTTGCAGCGCAGTAAGGGAAACTGCGGTATAAAAGGTGCCCTGGGGTATAGCATAAGGAGAGAGGGCGGGCCTATGCTCTGCCCGTGGTTATAACTTCACACAGTAAAATATATCCTGCATTACACAGACTATAAGAGTGCATACAGGAATAGGAAAACAATACTTCATTTATTTGTCCTCTGAGACAGACAAGCTGCTTAGGTATAGTCAGGCAGTTACTTAAGTCCAGTTAAAACGTTTATGCAGATGTTTAATATCAATCATTCTGTTTATATTGTTTTTGTTTGTATAATAAAATCCTGTTTACTGCACTACTTATGAACCGTTCTTTCAAAGTGGGAACAGTTTTTATGGCCATCCTTGTCACAACACCTATATACATATGTGTATATATGTTTGGTCTGGGCCTGCATGAGTGCTGCCGGCACTGGGGAGCTACAACTCATTGAATTCAACATGTACTTCAACATGTACTGTGACATACTGAAGAAGAGCATTATCCTCTCCATTTAGAGACTGGGCAGCTAGGCAGTATTCCAACATGATAACAAATCCAAACACTTCTCCAAGAAGACCACTGTCTTGCTAAAGAAGCTGAAGGTAAAGGTGATGGACTGGCCAAGCATGTCTCCAGACCTAAAACCTATTGAGCATCTGTGGGGCATCCTCAAACAGAAGGTGGGGTAGTGCAAGGTCTCTAACATCCATCAACTCATCATGGAGGAGTGGAAGAGGACTCCAGTGGCAACATGTGAAGCTCTGGTGAACTCCATGCCCATGAGGGTTAAGACAGTGCTGGAAAATAATGGTGGCCACACAAAATATTGACACTTTGGGCCCAATTTGGACATTTCCACTTAGGAGTGTACTCACTTTTTGTCTCCAAAGATTTAGACATTTATGGCTGTGTGTTGAGTTATTTTAAGGGGACAGCAAATTCACACTGTTATACAGGCTGTACACTTACTACTTTACATTGTTGCAGACTGACATTTCTTCAGTGTTGTCACATGAAAAGATACAAAACAATATTTAAAATATGTGAGGGATGTACTCACTTTTGTGAGATACTATATATATATATATATTATGACAGAGTGAGAGTAGGGATATGCATGGGCCACATATATTGCCAAGCTCCCTTTTCATAGGAGTTGAAAGAGTTATCTCCTGGAGGAGATTGATTAGCCCAGGTTTAGCTGGTTGGACCCTGTGATAGGAACTAAGTGAAGCTAGTGCTCAGTTTAATAAAAAAATATTCATCACTCTTTTTGTAAATGAGCCAGCATAAAAAAGACAAAAGAAAATTGAAACGAAAAAAACATTTCACTCAATGTTAAAATGCAGATTATGAGGGCTTGGCGGTCATAATGGGGGCCTGGAACCTGGAAAGGAAACCGTCTATTTCTAGAGGAGAAACCGCTCTGACAAGGTTGGAAATTTAAGTACTATTTTAAATATGTATATTTATGTGAACTAAATTGTTAATATTTGTTTTGTTTGAAATTGTTTAATTTCATTTAGGGGAACCAAACAGGTTATGCAATCAATAAAAACAAGAAAACGTAGTCATACAAATTCAGTTTACTTTAATAAACCATAAGATAGGAAAAGATGGAGAGGAAGACAGATAACTATAAATGTTAGATCATAAGATATCACACTGTGTATTGTATCTCTATTCATCTGTCGCCCTAAATAACTGTGATGTTTATATACCTGACTATCTGTCTAATAAAAAATGATTGGGAAAAAAATGCAGATGCTGGAGAGAGAACGAAAAGGTGAACGTCAAGTTGACATTGAAGTAGCTTTAAATTTGTCAACTTCTACATTGAGAACAATTTTGAGACAAAACAAAGCCTTCAGCAACACAATATCTTCTGTGATAAAGATAATTCAATCCAGAAGCTATGTCTTGGAGGAAATGGAGAAATATCTTTCCATTTGGATTGATGATGAAACCGAACAAAACATCCCGTTAAGTCCGGCAATCATCATAGAAAAGACCAGAAGTATTTTTTGTCATTATAAGACAAAGAAATGATATAAACGAAAACCTTGCAGCTAGCAATGGTTGGTTCAAGATAAAAAAAAAAAAAAAAGAAGCAACCTGTACAACACTTGAAACACAGGAGAAGTGGTGAGTGCTGATACTTATATAAGGAGTAAGTCATAATTGAAAGAGGGAATTATCCTCCCAAACTAGTTTTCAATGTTGATGAAACTGGACTTTTCTAGAAGAGAATGGCAAAGCCCACCTTTATATCACGTAAACAAAAGTAAGCACCAGAATTTAAAGCTGCCAAAGACTTTTTAACCCTTCTTCTGGGAGGTAAGGTCAATGGGGATTTCGAAATAAATTACTTGTGTATCATTCCAAAACACAAAGAGCCGTGAAAGTAATTATAAAATTGAATTTAATAGGAAATCTTGGGCCACTATGAACATTTTTGTCCACCTATAAAATGCAACTGAAATTGTAAAAAAAAGTTAACCTAAAGAGCTATTACTGATTGATAATGCTTCAAGCCATCATACTCACTTATCCAACTTATACTGTTGCATTCTGTTAGAAGTAGTTTTCCTGCCACCCAAAATGTAATTTTAATCCAGCCAATGGATCAGGGAGTCATTTCAACTTTTAAACGCATTGTATCTTCGTTGCACATTCCAGCAATTTATTGAAAGAGTGTGAAGGAAGATATAGCTGGAGCTATCCAACGATTTTCAACCAGAAGAGCATAATTGTTGAGCAAACTGTCAACCTAGTTAATAACGGCAGGATTAGGAGATGCAGATGTGCAGGGCATTGAGGAGTTGCTGCAGGTTTCTAGTGAGAGCCTTACCAATGATGATCTTCAAGGACTGGCAGAAAAAGGGATTCAGACAGAACCTGATTCAGACAACGTAGAACCATAAGAACTTGCTACCAATTTTCTCACTAAAAGTTTGAAGACGATAAACAAAATCGTTGATCAATTTGCAGCAGACAGAAGTAGAAGTTTCACAGAAGTAGAAAAGCAAGATAAGGGTTTTGAGTGCAATCTCTTACTACCAACATTTGCTGAATGAGAGAAAGAGAAAAGGACAAATGTCACTAGACTAATAAATCACAAAAAAGACAAGAATCCCAGAAGAGCTAAAACCTTCAACATCACAAAAATAAAGTTTGTATTTCTGTGTATGTACAGTTAGTGTATATGTTATGTATACTGTTTTTTGAAAGTTAATATAAAAATATGTCTTCAAATTACAATTGAAATTGTGTATTCTTGTTTGTTAGTTCAACTATCCCTATTTACCTAATGTTTAAATGACCACATTTAGCACTGTTTCACTTAGCACTCAATGTTATATATATATATAAATAAATATATATATATATATATACTGTATATACTCGAGTATAAGCCGACCCGAGTATAAGCCGGAGCACCTATTTTACCACAAAATACTGGTAAAACTTAGTGACTCGAGTATAAGCCGAGGGTGGGAAATGTGCTGCCCTCTGTGCCCCTTTCTTGTGTCCCCCCTCTCTCTCCCCGTGTCTCTTTCCCCCTATCCCTCCCCTGTGTGTCTCCCCTCCTCTCCCTCCCCTGTGTCTCTTGCCCTCCTCTCCCTCCCCTGTGTCTCTCCCCCTCACCCTCCCCTGTGTCTCTTCCACCCCCCTCCCCTGTGTCTCTTTCCCCCCTCTCCCTCGTGTCTCTTTGCCTCCCCCTCCCTTATCATCCTCCTCATCCTCCCTCCTCAACCCCCCTCCTCATCATCAACCCCCTCCTCATCCTCAACCCCCCTCTTCAACCCCCCTCCCCATCCTCAACCACCCTCCTCATCTTCAACCCCCCTCCTCAACCCCCCTCATCATTCTCAACCCCCTCCTCAAACCCCCTCCTCATCCTCAACCCCCCTCCTCAACCCCCTCCTCAACCCCCTCCTCATCCTCCCTCCTCAACTGCCCTCCTCACTTTACCCCTCTCTAATTACCTCCCCCTTTCCCATCACTTACCTTCCATCAGCAGCTGCTCCTCCGCTCCTCCGCGCATCTTCTAGCTCCGTCGGGACCCGGCCAATGCGAATGACGTGACGCGCATGTGAGAGGAGGAGCAGCTGCTGATGGAAGGTAAGTGAGGGGAAAGGGAGAGGGGCATGTAATTAGAAAGGGGTAAAGTGAGAAGGGGGGTTGAGGAGGGAGGATAAGGATGAGGAGGGGGGATGAGGAGGGGGGTTGCAGTTGGGGAGGGGGGTTGAGGAGGGCGGTTGAGGATGAAGAGGGGGTTGAGGAGGGAGGATAAGGAGGATGATAAGGGTGGGGGAGGGAAAGAGACACAAGAGAGAGGGGGTGAAAAGAGACACAGGGGAGAGAGAGGGTGGGAAAAGACACGGGGGTGGAGAGACACGGGGGGAAGAGACACAGGGTGACTGGTGTAGAAGTCGAGGGGGCCTTTTTCAGCCTTAAAAAAGGGCTGAAAAACTTGGCTTATACTCGAGTACATATGGTATATATATATATATATCCCCTTCTGAATCGAGACCTTGTTGAGGTAAAGGGGCATATGTATTCAATGATGCTGTGAGATAAAACATGTAGGGTCAGCCAAGATAGACAGGCCATAGCAGAGAGGTAATTCAAATTGCGGTCCACTGGAGAAGGAACTGGAAACCCACTCAGTATCTTTGCCAAGCAAACCTTATTGATAAGCACAACCAGACACAAGATGCTCCCTGGCATGCTGTGGTCCATAGGGTTATGGAAAGTTGGTCACAGCGGAGCGATTACACAATATATATATATAATATATATATATATATATATATATATATATATATATATATATATATAGTATATATATACTAGCGACTTGCCCGTCAAAAATGATGGCAATAAAAATTGCAGTCTGACAATGCTGTTTGCCACATAATGTGAGCCTCTACCTCCTGATGACATGATAGTGTTTTATAGTTTTGTGATAAAAAATGAAAATTTTTTAATTTTTTTTTATTTCTTTATTGTTATTACATGCAATTTCTATACTTTTATCTGTAACTCATGAAGAATATATATAAATCTTGATTTTACCATTTTTTTAACAAATATTTAACAATGTCGAATTTATTTTTTCCATGTGATATTCCATATGTATTAAAAATTACAATTCATTGAAGTTGTAGTCAATTGATTTATTGTTATTACATGCAATTTCTATTTTTTTTATCTGTACTGAACTGAGAAACTATTTCTTTACAAAATTTTTATATTTTTTATTTTATCAAATATATGAATTATATATATAACTGTGGTACTATGGGCTGTTGGTAATGCTCAGGAATGTTGCGGGCCTCGTGCAGCTGAAGGTGCTCATTGCAGGGCTCACGATGAGCACCGCAGGCGCTCATCGTGAGGCCCGTAGGACTTAGGCTGCAATGAGCGCCGAAGACTCGCGAGGCACGTAGGACTTAGGACCCGAGAACATAGAAGGGCAGAAAGACCACCAAACAAACACAATTATGCCTCAAATTATATGTACACACTCACATACAGCACAAGGGGAGAGCCAGGGATCATGTGAGTGAGGTTGCAAGATAATTTGAGGCATATTGGGCGTTTTTTCAAAATCGAAAATCGCATAAGTGAGATAAAAATGGCGTCCAAAATGTTTTTACAGGATGAAAACGAGGCCGAATGCAGTAAAAAACAGCCCGAGGCCAGTAACACCTTACCCAAGCCAGTAACATTTCACCCAAGGCTGTAACACTAATCGCAAGGCCTCTAAACTACACAAGGGGGGAGAGGCTCGCAATGAGTGCAGAAGGTGCCCAAGCGCAAGGCCTATAAAGTACACAGGGGGAGAGGCTTGCAATGAGGGCAGAAGACGCTCATTGCAAGCCACGCGATGAGCGCCAAAGGTGATCATTGCAAAGCAGGAAAGTTGAAGTACCCAGGGGGAGAGCGCCAAAGATGAGCGCCGAAGGTGCTTAGAGGGGCAAAAGCCTCACATTGTGTGGCAAACAGCATTACCAGGCTTACAATTTTATTGACAAGCAATTTCGTAAACTTTCTATGCAGTATGTTTTTTATACAATAATCCCAAACAATGTTTATATTCTAAAGCCTTCCATGTTATTTTACACATGTGTAAATGTCCATGAATTTACAATGTATTACACACAGATGTAAAATAAATGCCTTGCCATTAATGTTGTCTATTTGACTTAGTATCTTTCTATACATATTGTATTGGTTCCCAAACCGCTACTGAATGCTCCCCATACCGGTCTTAATTTCCATGTCACAGTGTGTGAACATATGTAATACAGTTATTAGTGGACATGCACTGTAGCATGTAATTGCCTCACATGTGTTTACACAGTGTTACATTGAAATCCAGACCTGTATGTGGACTCATGAGTTGTGGTTTTTGAACCACTGGTGTATTGTAACTCTTTTTTTAATCCTCCACAAAAAACACATTACACATATTATGTATATATACAGTATACTGCAGTGGTCCCCCAAGTGGTCCTCAATGCTACTCATGTAGATTTGAATTTCAATGTTACCTTTAATTCCCAACCTGTATGTGTAATCTTGCAGAACGTTTTGGTAACCGCTGCTTTATTGTTACCCTTTTTTTATTGAACTTACAACAGTGCATAATATACATCCAATAAAACCCTTAAATACATACAATGAAACCCCTAACTACGTACAATAAAAACCCTAATTACATACAATAAAACCCCTAAATACATACAATTAAACCCCTAACTTCATACAATGAAACCCCTAATTACATAAAATAAAACCTGTAACTACATAAAATGCACCCCCTAAATCCAGTAAAACCGTTGTTATCCGGCACCCACGGGGACTCCCTATTGCCGGATAGCTGTAGTTGCCGGTTAATCGGGAGACCCCGGTTTTAAGGGTCTAAACGACCCTTAAACCCCCCATACCCCTCAAAATGCCTTTAAAAAGGCATCAGCACCTAAATCGGGCCATTTAGGGCCGAAAAAACAATTAGGAATAAAGTTGGCATTTTTTTTTTGCAGTCTCGAACTCTGGATAGTGCCGATAGTGCTGGTTATTTGGGGAATTGATGCCGGTGCCGGTTGCTTGAGAGTCCTGGTTAGTAGGGTGCTGGATAACCTGGATTCTACTATACATACAATAAAACCCTAACTACATACAGTGCCTTGCAAAAGTATTCACCCCCTTGACTTTTTTGTTACATTATAACCTTAAGTCCAATGTTTTGTTAATCTGAATTGTATGTGATGGATCAGAACACAATAGTCTAAGTTGGTGAGATAAAATTTGAAAAATATATACATAAAATTGTTTTTTAGAAACAGAAAATTGGTATGTGCGTATGTATTCACCCCTTTTGTTATGAAGCCCATAAAAAGCTCTGGTGCAACCAATTACCTTCAGAAGTCACATAATTAGTGAAATAATGTCCACCTGTGTGCCATCTAAGTGTCACATGATCTGTCATTACATATTCACACCTTTTTTGAAAGTCCTCAGAGGCTGCAACACCTAAGCAAGAGGCACCACTAACCAAACACTGCCATGAAGACCAAGGAACTCTCAAAACAAGTAAAGGACAATGTTGTTGAGAAGTACAAGTCAGGGTTAGGTTATAAAAAAATATCCAAATCTTTGATGATCCCCAGGAGCACCAGCAAATCTATCATAACCAAATGGAAAGAACATGGCACAACAGAAAACCTGCCAAGAGACAGCCATCCACCAAAACTCACGGACGGGGCAAAGAGGGCATTAATCAGAGAGTCAGCTCAGGGACCTAAGGTAACCCTGGAGGAGCTGCAGAGTTCCACAGCAGAGACTGGAGTATCTATACATAGGACGACAATAAGCCGTACGCTCTATAGAGTTGGGCTTTATGGCAGAGTGGCCTAGAAGAAAGCCATTACTTTCAGAAAAAACGAAATGGCACCTTTTGAGTTTGCGAAAAGGCACGTGGGAGACTCCCAAAATGTATGGAGGAAGGTGCTCTGGTCTGATGAGACTTAAATTGAACTTTTCAGATATTAAAAAAATGCTATGTCTGGCGCAAACGCAACACATCACATCAAAGAACACCATCCCCACAGTGAAACATGGTGGGCGCAGCATCATGCTGTGGGGATGTTTTTCAGCAGCCGGGACTGGGAAACTGGTCAGAGTGGAGGGAAAGATGGATGGTGCTAAATGCAGGGATATTCTTGAGCAAAACCTGTACCACTCTTTGTGTGATCTGAGGCTAAGACTTTCCAGCAGGACAATGACCCCAAACACACTGCTAAAGCAACATTTGAGTGGTTTACGGGGAAACATGTAAATGTGTTGTTGGAATGGCCTAGTCAAAGCCCAGACCTCAATCCAATAGAAAATCTGTGATCAGACTTAAAGATTGCTGTTCACAAGCTCAAACCATCCAACTTGAAGGAGCTGGAGCAGTTTCTCAAGGATGAATGGGCAAAAATCAGAGTGGGAAGATGTGGCTAGCTCATCCAAAGCGACTTGGAGCTGTGATTGCTGCAAAAGGTATCTCTACAAAGTATTGACTTAAGGTGGGGGGGGGGTAAATAGTTATGCACATTAAATTTTTCTGTTATTTTGTCCTTTTTGTTGCTTGCTTCACAATAAAAAAAAAACATCTTCAAAGTCGTGGGCATTCTGTAAATTAAATTATGCAAATCCTCAAACAATCCATGTTAATTCCAGGTTGTGAGGCAAAAAAAAAAGCCAATTGGAGTGAATACTTTTGCAAGGCACTGTACAATAAAACCTCTAACTACATGCAATAAAACTCCTAAATACAATATTTTTGTGTAAACTTCGAATACCTGCTAATATACATTTCTTTTTATAAAGAACTGTAATGTAATAAGTGTAGTTGGATTTGTTTTGTTTTTTGCATCCTGAAAATGGCACATAGAGAAGGACATGGGGAAATAGTGGTTCCTCTAAAAAGAACCCAACAGAGTTTAAAGTTTGTCCTTGGGATTTAACCACTGTTGTTTTTGTGGAGTGTTTTGTCGAGATTTGTGAAGCCCTCTTTTATTGTTACCCTTTTTTTTGTTAAGTTACCACATCTCATAATATACACTATTTGTAGTAAATACTGTACAATCGTATACTTTTTAATTATTGTTTTTGTTGAAATAGTGGTTCCTCTAAAAAGAGCCCAACAGACTAAAATGTTTGTGTTTGAGATTTAACTACTGTTCTGTACGTGTATTGTTTTTTTTTAAATAGTGGTTCCTCTAAATAGAGCCCAACAGACTTTAAAGTTTGTCTTTGGAATTTAACCACTGGTCTGTACGTGTAGTCATTAGGAAGGTTGAACTTACAACACCTCATAATAGACAATTTTTTTAGTGAATACTCTCCCATCAACCTGATATTAGTTTTTTTTTTTTATGAAAACTTTTATTTGTTCTGGATTTTTGCATTGTGAAAATGTCACATATAGTTGTCCATGTGCCAATACTGGTTCTCCTAAAAAGAGCCCAACAGACTTAAAAGTTTATCTTTGGGCTTTTTAATGGTCATTGCAAATTGCCATGATAATGGGAAATTGTCCCATATGAACTACAAAAGGCAAGCTAGTTTCACTTGGAGGTAAATCTATTCTTGGTATAAAAAGCTGTTCACCTTTATGGGTACCATTCAGAATTTCAGCATGTATGAAATGGTCTCTTAACTCCTGAACAGCTAATCTGGTCCCATTACAAAGTCCTCTTTTGGGGTTCATATTTCTCAGTAACATCACGACTGCCCCTTTTTTTAGCTCTAGAATATGTGGTGGCATTCCAGATGGTGTTAATGAATTGATAAAATTTCAGTTGCAAAGTTGGGCTCACTGTCTTTGTCATCAGACAGAACAGAATCCGCATTGTAATAATTTTTTTGGTACCATCTATTCATTTAAAAATGTCATTATGCAGATGCAATGCATCTTTATTTTTAGATGTTAATATGACTTTTTGTGCAAGGTATGAGTTTTCATTGATAATGATTCCATCTTTGAATGTAGCTGATATGAGTGAATATGTACAAAGCATTTCCTGTGCTATTTCCACAGTATCCTCTGGCAAATTATTTATCAGCTCTGTTTTTCCTTCGCCAATTTTAATTAATTAATCATTGAATACATTTTGTCCTTCAGATCTCATATTTTTTTCTAATTTAAGGTGAGTAAAGAATTTCCATAGTGGACATGACTTGGTACATTTTTCCACAATGTCTGTGCGATTTCCATGGACAACAACTGGTAATGTTTGTCTAAAAGCGCCACCTAACAACATCACCTTGCCTCCAAAAGGCAAATCATTAGCCATGACTTCACATAACAACCAATCAATACATTTGAGAGCATGGCAAGACATCATTGTTGCCTCATCAATTATAATTAGTTTACTTTTTTTCTGATTTTTTACTTGGAATGATGTCATTCTAATATCTGAGACTGATGTTTCCAAAAGTTGGACTGGCAATTTAAATCCACTAAACACAGTTCTACCACCCTCCAACAAAAGGGCAGCAATTCCAGTAGTTGCAAAGGGAACAACTATTTCACCTTGACTTCTAATTAAATTCATCAATAAATTATATAGATAGGGTTTGCCAGATCCACCGGATCCATCTAGATAGAAATATCGCTCCTTGAGCATATCGTTATCTAGGGCTTGTTGCATGGCATTTAATGCTTTCCATTGTAATGTATTTAAAGTGGTTATTTTCTCTTCTGCTTTTTGTTTTTCAACATCACAGTCATACTCTTCATAGTTTATATCATGTATAATTCTTGGATCTGGTAGATTAAAACTTGAACAATTTAATCCATGACAAAGTAAAACTTCTTGAATTGCCATTAAGGCTTTTAATTCTGCAATACCCTCACTATATTTTTTCATGAAGTCTTCACACATGTTTGTTTTAAATTTATCATGTACATTTGAAAATATGCAAATGAATGAGAACTGTTCTCTCATTTGCCTTGGCATTTGACATAGTGCTGCTTCTTCTAGACATCTCTCCCATTCAGTATCATCTGCAAGGACGTTTCTATGCCGTGCAGCTAATTAAAAGGTGTCATAAACGATGTGATTCACTGTACGTAAATGTTCATAACTTTGTGCACCAGGAACATGTAAAAGGAGTAATCTCAAACTAAATCGCTCTGTGTCTCTTGGACTCACAGTATACATCCTGGGTATAATTTTATTGCCACTCCTTTTTCTTTGTCACCATGCCCCATTTATGAAAACATACTTATATGGAATTTCAATGTATAACAATTTCCTTGCTTCACTGTTGTTACAATTCAATTCAAACCATGCAGTAAGTGTTGTTTGTATATTTTAATTTTGTGCTAGATCATTTCTTTCATTCCCAGCATTAAACTAAACTAATTGTCTTTGTGGTAAATGTACATACAGCTAATCGATAGATGGCATGTGATCGATCATACATTTCAAATTTCAGAAAACGCCACATTGCTTCTGGTGCACTTACATGGCGGGCATCTATATAACATGAAAGTTCATCATGTAGAATGGGATTATCTTGTTCGTTTTGTGCACCTTGCACAACGACAGTTGCTGCATCATATCCTTTGTAAATATATTTGTACACATCTTAGATACACATGAAGCTATCTTAGATTTAGTCATCACAAATAATATTGATATAGCATCAAATGTTGGAATAGGGCAACCTTTGGGAAACAGTGATCACAACACAGTCTCATTTGAGATTGAATTAAAAAAACTACATTTTAAGGTGCCAACAAAAACTCTTAATTTTAAAAGGGCATATTTTAACGGTATTAGGGCAGCAATACAAAGTATAGACTGGGACAGAGAACTGATAGGTAAAAACACTGAACATAAATGGACAACATTTAAAGCCTTACTAAATATACATACACATCGGCATATACCATGTGGGAATAAAAGTAAAAGGAGTAAAGCCCATCCAATGTGGCTAAACAATGATTTAAATATCAAGATACGGAGTAAAAAACAGGCATTTAAATTATACAAAGAAGAGGGGACAGAGACTGCTTTACGGGAGCAAACTCGCTATTAGACTGGCTAAAATAGAAAATGAAAACTGAATTGCAAAAGAGAGTAAGACTAACCCTAAAAAAAAATTTTTAAGTATATTAATGAGAAGAAGGCGAGGAAGGAAGCTATAGGAACATTTCCATGTGACACAGGCCATCTGAAAATTAGTGACAAGGAAAAGGAAGATGAGCTATATTGGTTCTTTTCTTCGGTATACACAAGGGAGGTACCAGTGGTTGGGACACTGCAACATAATGGGGCTACACTACCTTTGCCAAATAATTGGTTAACACAGGAAGTAATCCAAAAGAGGTTGGAAAAAATAAATGTTAATAAAGCCCCGGGCCCTGATGGAATACATCCACTGGTACTGAGGGAACTGGGTTCTGTAACAGCCAAACCATTATATTTAATTTTTCAACATTCACTCAACACAGGGTCTCTTCCAAATGACTGGAGAAAAGCAGATGTGATACCTATATTTAAAAGGGAGCAAGAGCAAATCTGTGGAATTATAGACCAGTGAGCCTCACTTCTGTAGTTGGGAAGCTTTTAGAAGGGTTAATAAGGGATAATATACAAGAATATGTCTATGTGAACAGGATTATAAGTAGGAGACAACATGGATTTATGAGGGATAGGTCATGTCAAATCTAATTAGTTTCTATGAGGAGGTTAGTAGGAACCTGGATCAAGGCAACTAAATGTAGTCTTTTTGGATTTTGCAAAGGCTTTTGATACAATGCCACATTATTGTGCAAACTAAGAGATACAGAATTGAAGTAAATATCTGCTCATGGATTGAGAGCTGGCTGAAAGACAGGAAGCAAAGGGTTGTTGTAAATGGGACATACTCCGATTGGACTAATGTGGTAAGTGGGGTTCCTCAGGGTTCAGTATTGGGTACTCTCCTTTTTAACATATTTATTAATGACTTAGAGGTGGGATTGGGGTGTGGTGTCTCCATTTTCACTGATGACACAAAGTTGTGCAAGGTAATTAAATGAGAGAGTGATGTGCTTTCCCTCCACAGGGATTTACATAAAATTGAGGAATGGGCATCTAAATGGCAGATGAGATTTAATACGAATAAATGTAAAGCTATGCATCTGGGAAGGAAAAATAGCCATGCAATTTATAATCTTAATGGAGCAAATCTAGGCGTATCAGATATTGAAAGGGATTTGGGAGTGCTTGTGGACAACCACCTAGGTAACAGTGATCAATGCCAAGCAGCAGCTGCAAAGGCAAATCAAATATTAGCATGTATTAAGGGTATAGAAGCAAGGGAAGCAAATATAATTCTGCCACTGTACAAATATCTAGTACGCCCTCATTTGGAATATGAATTATAATTTTGGGCACCACTTCATAAAAAGAACATTTTAGAGCTGGAAAAGGTACAGAGGAGGGCAACAAAACTTATAAGGGCAATGGAGGGGCTAAGTTATGAAGAAAGACTAACTAAATGAAACTTATTTTCTATAGAAAAAAGGCGTCTAAGAGGAGATATGATTACCTTAGATAAATACATCCAGGGTCAGTATAAAGATTTGTCAAGGGAACTTTTTGTGCCAAGCGGTTTTCAACTGACAAGAGGACATCCCTTGAGGTTAGAAGTAAAAAGATTCCACCTTAAAGAAAGAAAAGGGTTCTTCACAGTAATGGTGGGTAATCTGTGGAATTCTCTACCAGAGGAGGTGGTGACAGCGGATTTGATAGAAAACTTTAAAAGGGGACTGGATTTATTTCTAATTAAAAAGGGAATTCAGGGTTATCATTGATAATTTGAGAGACACTATTGATCCAGGGAGAAAACCGATCGCCAGTATCTGGGGTCAGGAAGGAATTAATTATTTTTTCCCCCTTTGAGACCATTGGCTAAGTCTCACTTGGGTTTTTTTTCTGTTTGCCTTCCTCTGGATTAATTAATAATTAAAAAATAAATAAAAATAAAAATAATTGATTAATAATTAATTAACAAATAATTAATTAATATTTAATCCACATATTGCAGTCCAGAGGAGGTCTTAAAAGGTTGAACTTGATGCACTAAAAGTATTTTTTCAACCTTAACTACTATGTAACTATGTAACATATTTTGTGGATTTGATGGAAGTGCAAGCGTCAATATTTATGTGTGCATTATACTTCATCAGCAAATGTGGACTATATGAAGCCACATATCGATTATCTACAATTTTACCACAAATAATAGCAGTTTGTCCTTTTCTTCTTGTATCCAAAGGGTATCCATCACAATTTGCATAAGTTTGCACTCAAAATACTTTTGGGAATTCTTTGGTGCATATCTTATTTTCCATACATTGTGAGTGTGGATTTATATCTCCACATGGACCATGAATCATTCAGTGTGTTACAATTTCATAACGTTTTTAATATTTTTCAGGATCTGGTAGTTCAGCAATAATCACTGAATCCACTCTCTCAGCTGTATTCAATTTATCTTTTTCTTGGAGTATTAAAAGTATGTGAGCATGTGGCAGGCCTCTTTTTTTAAATTCAATTGTATAAACCAAAGCCACACATTTTTAAAATAAGTGTGCAATGGTTATGTCATGTATTAATGCTCTTAGTTTGATTTTGAAGACTGAAGCTATTAAATCTGGTCTATCAGAAGCATTTTGTCCAGCTTTCAAATTTTCAACTATCTCTGGCCATTGTGGATTACATGTAAATGTAATAAATAAATCTGGTTTTCCAAATTAAGTGACAATAGCCATAGCATCATTGTAACATTCTTACATATTGCGAGGAGATCCTTGGAAAGAAGGTGGCAAAATAATGGCTCCTCCAGCTGGCATATCTCTGTAGCCAATTTAGCAACATAATCCATTAGTTCACAATATTGTTCTACCCAAAACTTATTTTGCTGGTATTTTATAAAATTTTGATTATTTGCTTCAACTTGTAGATATTAATCAATAATCCATTGTTGTGTCAGTTTTCCACCAGCTAAAATTG
Source organism: Discoglossus pictus (assembly GCA_027410445.1). Lineage (NCBI taxonomy): Eukaryota > Metazoa > Chordata > Amphibia > Anura > Alytidae > Discoglossus > Discoglossus pictus. Next base: position 403,242,771 of record CM050163.1, on the reverse strand, counting down.
GATTAAATTCATCACGTATAGTGATTTGTGCCACTTTACATTCCAGCATTGAAATATTGTTTCTGACACCAAGTTTACTATTTGGATAACTTTGCAGTGTTAAGTTTGGTTGCCATCCTGGCTCACCATTTTGGAAAAAAATTGGATATGTAATTTTATCCAAATTTCAACTTAATATATTTAGGTTTATGAAAGGTTGCTCTGTATTTCTGGAATATATTCTAATATCCCACTGAAATGGTGGTTCACCATCGTCATTTTGAAACACCATGGGAACCTCATCCGGTATTGGTATATTATAACGTCTTTGATCACAATGCCGATCTCTTTTAAAAACCATATTAACTCTTGGTGTTGGCAACTGATTTTCTTCAGCATGAGTCATTTGTTCGATTTCTACTTCAGCTCATTTTTTATAGGCGTGAGTAAATGGGTTGTTGGCCATAATCTTATCGAGCTCTCTGTAAAAACTGTTGCTAAGCATTTTTTATTTTCAGAAAGCGTCATACGTTGTTCAACTGCTTCCATTGTATCTAGGACATATAATTGTGCAAATTTTCTTTGCTCTCCTGCTTCTGTGTGTAAATGAGAAGTACGGTGGTAAATTTGTCCTTCTACTTTAAAACAGTAAGGGCCATGTCCTGGAACATTTTCAGCTATTTTTGCGACCATTGAAGCAAATAAAATTGCCCTGTTATAAGACCTGCAGCCTTATTAAATTGTGATTCGGCCAATTGAATAGGGCTCTGTTTAAGCACAAAGCATATTTTTTTACAGAAGTTTTTAGTTAGTGAAGACCTTGCTTTTGGATAAAAGTTCACTAACTAAAAACTTCTGTAAAAAAATATGCTATGTGCTTAAATAGAGCCTTTTTCAATTTGCCAGATCACAATTTAATAAGGCTGCTGATGTTTTGTTTGAAATTACTATAATTAGCAAAAGTTGGATCACTTATGACACTTTTTAAATATTGTGAAAATGGCTGTGTTTCTGGTAGTCTTACCTTTCCTTTCTGACAGGCCACACAAAACTGACAAAGCACATTTAGTAAACCACAATAGTGAGTATCTACTGGATCTAAATAAGGAACTATTCTGAGCACATATATCACTACTACTTTCTCTATCCACATTACTGTCATTGTTTCACATGCATTATCTTTATCAGTTTTCTGTTTATCTGTCGGTCCCTCACGGTATGTTTGTCCTTTTGCAGCCATTCTTCTTTTCTTGGCAAGTCTCTCACGGTCTTCTTCCCTTAACCCCCATGAAGTCTTTGGCAACTGTCTGTCTCTCCATTTTTGTTTCCGTTCCCTTTGGATCAGTTTTTTTTTGTTCTTTGATGTTTTCTGCGTTGTCTGCCATTGTAATCTGTAATTCTAAATAGAAGAGACACAGGAGAGGTCAAGTGGGCAAAAGACATAGGGGATGGAGATAAGGGGAGCCAAAAAAGGGCAGTAAGAGGGGGCAAAAACAGACGTTAGGCAGAGGGGGAAAAGAGACACTGGGGAGGGAGTGGTGGGGTATATACACTGAGGAAGGTGTGGGGGCAAAGAGACATAGGGGAGGGAGAGGAGGGCAAAGAGACACAAGGGAGTGAGAGAGGGGAAGAAACACCGGGGTAAGAGCATTGTCTGGCAAACTGCATTGCCAGGATTCCAATGTTAGTGCTGTCATACAATTAAATAATTTGTTATATATCAAACAAGTGCAAACATAAAATTTTTTTTTTTTTGTTTACCCGAAGTAGTAATGGATGAATTGTTTTTCCACTTCTGATGGTCTTTAAATGCAGTTTTTTTTCTGTGAAATCTGTAAGAGAAATGTAAGCATCATCATCTGTTACCTGTCCTTTTTTTTCAAATCTGTAAGAGAAATGTTAGTGTCCTCATCTGTAACCTGTTTTTCTATGTACGTAAATAATTTTTTTGTGTGTAAACAGCAGTTAGCTTTTTTCTTGAATTAGTAAGCACTGATGCCTATTCACTATCATGATTGTATTCTGTCTTAATATATATAGTTTCATTAATTGATTAATTAATCCACATTAATTGATGCGCTTCCAATTTTGAATCTATGTAGTTATGAATTCACTTTCTTGTATCCCTTTTTTTTCTTGCGTTATCTTTCCATTTTTTAGACAATGTTATAACTATTGAATAAATGAATCTACTATACCTATGATCTCTAAGTCATTCCCTGTTAAAAGCTGCTGACCTAACAGTCTCTTCATTCAGGTCCACTGTAGGCAACCAAGTGTCTGAAACTGTCTTCAGCAATTCTCTTGTAAAATTGTCAGAGAGCTGCAAACTGTGAAATGACATGAAAACAATTATTAATTATTTCTTCAATAATACCCTCCTATATTTCTTGTTTCTTTAAAATATTGCTATACATGATTAACGTTTTTAATTTTTTGTTTTTTGTAACTTGTAATTAAATTCTATTATTTTGCCACCTTTATTTTGTTTTTAAAAAAATTAATTAATCAATGAATGTGAAATTATTTATGCTTTTCCTATTCTCTGTTTTTAAATTACGGCAGCATAAAATTTACTAATTACCCTTAATGTAATATAATTTTGTGAATTTCCTCAATGAATTAATTAATTAATTATTTAATTTGATCTATTATTTTTAATTGGCAGAAATGAAAAACCTAAAGAGCTAACAATTTATTCAGACATTACGCCAGCTTAAAATATACTAATTACCATATCACAATAATTTTTTTTTAATTATTAAATTAATAAATTAATAAATTATTATACTTTACCTCTTATCTGTAATATCCTGCAATCAGTATCCCACAGAGCTAACAATCTCTTCTGAAATAATGCCAGCAGAAAATGTCCAGTCAGACTGTTCATCACCTGAGGAGAAAGTGACACAAATCTGGAAAGTGTGCAGATATATAGAGTGCCTGTGCGAGACAAAACTGTTAATTCCGCCATTTTAGAGTCCTAATGTTGTTTGTTGGGAGCTGCTGGCTTGTGCAATACAAAATGGCGCCGGTAGTCTATGTGTTACGTGCTTGGCGAGCAAGTTACTTGCTTGGCGAGCAAGTTATGTTTTTACGGCTGCCATTTTTTTCTCGCTTAGCCAATTTTCTATGTCCGAATAACGCCAATTAAAGCTTAATTAGCGTGCAACCTGACTCACATGTTTCCTGGCTCTACCCCTGTGCTGTGTGTGAGATTGTAGGTTCATTTTTTAAGTAATTAGAGTGTTTTGGAGGTGTTCCGACAGTTCGTGAGTTACACGCTTGAAAACCATGACGGCCGTTAAAGTGGTGTGCTATGGCCTTCGGAGCCTGCAATAAGCACTTACGGTGCTCATTGCAGCTAAGTGCTATGGCCTTCAAGGCCTGCAATGAGCGCTCATTGCAGCTAAGTTGTGCAACGTCTTCGGCGCTCTTTGCGCATGCGCAAGCCCTGAGTAAACTGGAATATACCAAAAAACTAATAAAAGAATGAAAGAATGAACTAACCTTAATAGGTTAGTGCTGTGGACATGATAACCCACTCTGAAAGCAACCTCTTTTAGCTCACGTGTGCCCTTTACAGGGAGTGGTCCAGCCCCGAAATACCAGGCAATTCTACCCTGAACAGGAGAAAAGGCAAACCCCAGACGTACATTTCGGCCTTCATCGGGCCTCGTCGGTGAGGTGTAACTGATAACTCCCTAAGGCACAGTGAGCAAGGGGTCCACATCTGGATTCCCCTATCACCCTTAGGGAGACTAATCCCTAAGGTTGAATAAACAAAAAAACTAATTAGAGTTGCTCAATCAGAGTACGAACTTAATAGGTTAGTTCTGTGGACATGATAACCCACTCTGAGAGCAACCTTGTTTAGCTCACTTGTGCCCTTCACAGGGAGAAATATCCTGTAGTATATCAGTCTGGTCCCACTAGAGTGGTCCAGCTCCGAAATACCCGGCAATTTTATCAGCTACACCTCACTGACGAGGCCTGTCTGGGGTTTGCTGTTTCTCCTGTTCAGGGTAGAATTGCCTGGTATTTCGGGGCTGGATCACTCTAGTGAGTGGGACCAGGCTGATATACTACAGGATATTTCTCCCTGTGAAAGGCACAAGTGAGCTAAAAGAGGTTGCTCTCAGAGTGGATTATCGTGTCCACAGAACTAACCTATTAAGGTTAGTTTGTTCTCTGATTGAGCACCTCTAACTTTGTTTTTTGTTTAAATTGGAATATATTTTTTAGCATTTTCAGCCATTTCATGAAGAGAAGTTCTGTCACTAGTATCCCTAGCTTTAGGAAAAAGCACTATGTACGTAATAGTATAGGAGGAAAGAAAGTGCTCTCCACTCTCATAATCACATATAATAGTTGTCAAACTACGAATAGTCGGCATGCTTTGCGAGCTCGCAAAGCAAGCTAGCAAGAACTACGTCCCTCGCAAAGCGAGGGACGCAGTTTGGACCGCAAATGCGGACCGTCGCGAAGCGAGGGCCCGCATTTGCGGAGGTGGAGGCTCCCACATCGGCTGCAATGAGCCAAAGGCTCATTAAAGGCCGCAAATGAGGACCCTCTCGAGATTTGCGGAGGTGGAGGCTCTACGGCGCCTCACAAGCGGTTACAAACACCCACAGAAGCGGGACTTTGAAAAGAAACATCTAACAGGCAATCGCTGAATGCGGACTTACACAAAAAAAGACGATCCACGGGACGTGGAACGAAAAATTTATGGACTTATACAAAAAAAAAAGAGCAGCGGGACTTAGTAAAAAAAACATTACGAACTTGCAAAAATACGACCTTAACGGCAGAACCACCCACACCTGAAAACATTAAAAAAACTATAAATACACACAAAAATGACATAAAAACCTTACCCACAGCAAGGGGGGCACCCAGGACCTCTGCAACTCAAGTTCCACCTCAATTTAAGTCCAAATTACTGAGTTTAGACACACAAAAATCCCCTAAGCGAGAGAAAAAATGTCCGCCGAACAAAAAAGAAAACGAGGCTACAGGACCCTAAAGCAGCAAAACACCACCAAGCACGTACAGCTTTTCAAAAAAACTGTACGCGGTACAATATACACTTTTAGCAAGGACGCTAAATCATCCACACCCTCGTACCACATACACATTCGCCGCCATTATACAACACTAACTTACACAATGCAGAAGTACCCAGCTTCACTAACGGCTTCCCCTCGCGCACGCAGCCTATTTACACTACACACTGCACACATTGCTGACACTTACAACTCAGCTCCACAACAGTGCAAACCTACATTGTATGCTGCAGGAACATCAAAACAAATTGTCAGCTCTTCAGCACAATGCTTCCTGCACATATCGCTTACAAATACTTACAAATAGGAAAAGTATATTCATTTATTAATTATTTAATTAGCATAGAAAAGTACATATACACAACAACAAAAAAAACACTATCGCAATAAACACAAAAGCCATTCACCGTGCGCCTCACAACAAGCACCAATGCTGCTCATAGCACACAAACTACACCAGGGGACAGGCTTGCAATAAGCGCAAAAAGCAGATCAGCGCTGACCTTACAATGACAGCAAAAGCGCCTCTGATAAAAAATTATACAACAACCAAGAGCCTCGCAATGAGCGCCGAAGGCAATCAGCACGAGGCTCGCAGTGATCGCCGAAGGATCTCAGACCACCAAAAAAAATTATTTCTGTGGCAAACAGCATTACCTGCCTTACAAATTTATTGCCCCGTCATTTTTGATGGGAAGTCGCTAGTAATAATAATAATAATAATAAGAAGAAGAAGAATTGCCTGTGTTAATATTGTATTTTGCTTCCTACTTAAGCCATGTTTAGCTCTACAGAATATGTTGGCAAATAATAAATAAAGGATAATAAAAAATAAAATAATAATAGTAGCCCTGTGTTTTAGTGTGCCGCTTTTTATTAAGAGTGTAGCTGCACTAGTGGTGACTTTATGCTTATGACTGATTCACGAAAACATTAGAGACATCAAGGTTCCCAAATCAAACAGGGAAGTAATATTCTCTCATTAAAAGCTAATTTAATCCTTTGATATAGTGACTCAAAACTCAGTAGCATGAAGCATGACGTGTACCAATGACCCTAGTACTTGATGGTATGATGTTCTTGTATCATGGATTCATGGATTATGCCTTTGGTTTATGACTCTATTAGATGTTATTTTTTGATCTCCACCTGATGACTCCTTCATAATCACTTAAGAAGATATCTTCAAAAGTATCCACTCCACATATTCAGTCACAGGAAAAAAATACTAAATGATATACTACGTATGTGTGTGTGGCTGGAACATGTAGGCAGAAATAGTAAATATTTGTGTACATGGACTATACTGTGTGGGCACATTTTAATTTTCATATCTTCCTGCCAGATTGTAAAGAAAAAGCTGTATGTAATGCTTGATACAGTTGGCAGTAATTATATAAATACCAATAATCTCCCGCACATGAGAATGGCATCGTATAGCACCTGAATATCTGGAAAGGGGGGGGGGGGGAGTTAATTAGCATTTCCTCACATGAGATGAGGTGAGAAAGATTGTAGTCTCAGGTTTCCCAATAAGAAAAAGTACACAGTAAATCAAGGGATGCACTTGAGATACCTGGTAAATTGTCCCACTATGCTTTAGGTATGCCATTTGTATTTATTTATGTATTTTGTACTCAGCTTACATAAACAGTACATCTTCATATATACAGAATTTACTTTAATGTTAAGGTCACCTTGATAAGAGACAAGAGTGAAGGTATGGTTCATGTCAGTGGAGCTCACTCTTTATTACAATCTGGTATAACAACCCTCCCCTTCTGGATCACTACCTTGTCGTGGTGATGGGGCTTGTGTACTTCAATGAGTATGAGACAGTGCAACTCCTGTACTTGGAAGTACACTGTCTTCATGAGCTGCAGAGGGGAGACCTGTTAAGAACTATTTGTAAGATTTTAGGCAGAAAAAAACGGAGCTTTAAGCACTTGTAAGAAGGAGGGGGGGGGGAGAGACACGGGAGGGAGAGGGGGGAAATAGACCCAGGTGATGGGGGTTATGTACATCAATGAAGCTGTGAGTTATACCATGTAGGGTCACCCAAGATGGTCATAGCAGAGAGGTCAGACAAATCGCAAGCCACTGGAGAAGGAACTGGCAACCCACTGTAGTATCTTTGCCATGAAAACTATGTGGATAAATGCAACCAGAAAAACATTCAAATGTGCCTGGGTGCTGTGGTCGCTAAGAGTCAGACAGGACTGAAGGACTGAACAATAGTAATAATATAACAGCCTGAGTCAGTAGCAAATTTGTGACTTGGACATGGCATCCTAAATATTAATATTTTACCAGATAAAAAGCAGTATATTAACTGTTTGCTAAACCCATGAAAATAAACCCTACTGTGTGACCCAATAATAGTGATGGCCATCTTGATTTTGATATATACATCTAACAATTTACTAATCATACTCTGATCATAAAGAAAAATACTAAGACCACAAATGTACACGGCATTCAAAGGTCATTCACTTATATGATCTGCTTGCCCCAATGACAATACTGACCCATTTACCTATTGTATATCGATAATCCAAACAGAAACACCTCCACCATATATTATACTACATTACTAACCTGTCACACTGGGCAAACACATCCACATGTGCCACTGCAGGGCAGCTGCCAAGACACAAAGCCACATTTTCCTGCCTTGCGTCATGTGTACAGAACAAAACAAATCACAGAAGGTTCTCTATGATGTCACCAGGAACTGAGTGATGTGATGTCATAGAGAGGGGCATCCTATGAGACAAGTGCAGAATATGAAAAGACTAACATTATATTTTTCATCCAAGTAAATAATGATGCGGAAATCGAAGAGAGATATATTTCCCCCTATCCCCCTCTCTTTTCCTTTATTATTTTTGTTCATTTTCTCTCTTTACGTATTATTACTTTTCTTCTTTTTTCTCTTTACTAAAGATTTTAGGTTTTTAAAATATCAAATAATATAACTACACTATTTATTCTATCTTGTTCTGCCTTCCATAATTCAATGTATGGTTGTTTCCTTCTAGAATATTATATTTAATCTTACAGCCATATCTCCTTATTAAAGGGTTATAACCTAACCCACAAAAACATCACTCCATCTACTCATTCTTAAAATTGCTAAACGATCACCTATAACAGTTTACAGATGTGAGTAAGGCCAGCGTGATGCGTTCTGCACAGACGTTACTCACATGCTGACTGCTCGGCACTTGGGAGAATCGAGTATGTGCAGTTTCCTTGTTTGTGCAGGGAGAGAGGGAGGAAGAGAGAGATAGGGGAGGCAGAGCGTGTGAGGGGAGGCAGAGAGAGAAGGAAGAAGGGAGAGAGAGAGGTAGGGGGAAAGAGAGAAGGAGAGAGGCAGAAAGAGAGGGAGGGAGAGAGAGTGAGAGGGAGGCAGGCAGAGAAAGTGGTCGGGAAGGAGGCAGAAGAAGAGAAGGAGGCAGAAAGGAAAGGAGAGAGAAATAAAGAGAGGGGGAGGGAGAGAGAGGGAGGGAGAGAGAGCACAGAGAGAGAGAGACAGAGGGCGCACACAAAGAGAGAGAGAGCACAAAGAGCGAGACAGAGGGCAGGGAGAGAAAGTGCACACACAAAGAAAGGCTGCACAGAGAGGGAGGGCACAGAGAGAGAGGGCACACTGAGAGAGAGCGCACTGAGAGAGAGAGACAGCGCACAGAGAGACAGAGAGCTTACAGAGAGAGGGGGCATGGATAGGGTGCACAGAGAGAGAGAGAGGATGCACAGAAAGAGACTGAGCGCAAAGAGAAACAGCACAGAGAAAGAGAGAGAGAGCACAGAGAGAGAGAGAGGGCGCACACAGAGACAGAGAGGGCCCACAGAGACAGTGCAGAGAGAGACAGCACAGAGCGAGACAGCACAGGCAATTGAACATAACATATGACACCGTCATTTATGATGGGCAAGTTACTTGTTGAAATCATATCTTTAGTATTCTAATATCTGGAAAAAAGAGACCATACATACATCTTCTATTTCCTTACTATTTAAGGACTGAAGAGGGAACAGACAAGAACGATAACATAAGAAAAGAAGAAATGTGTTTAAAAAGAGAAGAGGAAGGAGAAGAAAAAGAGAAAAGCTTAAATGGGAAAGATAATAAGTACATTAATACAGTCTATTTTTTAAAGTAATTTATCATATTAGTATATAAATACTATAAATAACATTTATTTGCAACATGTAAGAAAAATGATCACGCTCTGTAACTATATTGCTGTTTATTTTCAAATATATGTATATTTCTGTATTTGTTGTCATATCCCAATAAAAATTGATTGTAAAATAAAAAGAGGGATTGTATGTCTCATTCCACCAAGAAGTAACAGACAGGGATTGTCACTTAGTCATTATACACTACCAGATATTATTATATTAAAAAGATATTCATTTAATATTATATTATTATACTGAAAAAAAACATCACAGCCACACAAACCTGCCCAGCACAATAAATACCTTACTAAATGGTACCCCATTATTACTAATAGCTCGTACTACAATAGAATAACCTGCACATGTGGTAAAGGTAGCACAGAGCCGTATCACAGGTGAGCAGCCTCAGAGCCCTCTAGCGGGAAGCTGATGTTTAGTTTATTACACTTTAATAATGATTGGCTAGTGCAAGGAAACTATTTCCATGTTGTTGCCATGTACAGTGACGCCCGTTTACTGATTATTTTTTTTGTATTGGTTGGTGGCCTTGCAGTTGATTGGCTGCGTGTCATACTGTAAGCTCCACCCCTTGTGCTGAGCAGTATGGTGAGTGCATGAGAGGCACAGTTCAGTTCCGCTTCGGTCGGAGTCCGATCAGGTCTTGTTGTGGTGACTTTGTGGGACTGTGTGCTGTATACCTGACCCGCCATGGCTTTATTACTGCAGCACCAGTTCAAGCCTCTCCCTGCAGACAAACAGATAGATACCTGCAGCTTCCTGGAGTCTGTCTCACACCTGCCATCTTTCTTTGGTGAGTAGGGGAAAGTACAGTGGAGACATAGAGCAGCTCCCTGAGTGTAATGTGCCTGTCATTGTGTGTACATCACACTGGTACACATATATGTAAACTGGATAGGGTCAAGGGAGAGGATGTCTTTGTACATACTTTATCATTTTTATCTATGATCTATAATTAATATATATTTGTGTGGTTTCAATCATTCAGTTGTGTCCGACTCTCCTTGACCCTATCAAACCCAGCATGCCAGGCAGATCTTGTGTAGATTTTAGGTATTTAAAACAATTGTTGTGTCTGACTCTCCGGGCCACAGCATTCTAGATACAATCATATGCCTCTAGTTGTGCTTTTCCACTAGGCTTTCCTGGCAAAGATACTGGCGTGGGTTGCCAGTTCCTTCTCCAGTGGACAGCGATTTTCCTGACCCCCTCTACTATGACCTGCCCATCTTGGATGACTCTACATAGTGTAGCTCACAGCTTTACCGAGGTATACAAGCGCCTTCACCACGACAAAGTAGCAATCCAGAAGAGGATAAATAATATACCTGTATGTTTATTCCTTAAGTAACACACACAAAGTTATTGTAAACATATTCTATAAATAATCCATTCCTTGGCGTTTAAAAAAAAAAAAAAAAGTTGTCTGGCTTCATATACATTTGTTTGATCTTTCCTGCTGGTGAGTCGCTACTAGGTGGTGCGGCCGACATTTGAGTCAATTTCGAATGCTAACACCTAATGCTAGGAAATTGCGGAAAATCGCGGCTGAAATTCAATGTCGGCCGCTCTACCGTATGGCCACTCACCAGCACTACTGGTGAGTGGCCAACCAACAGGAAAGGTCCGACTTGTTAACCCCTGATTTTATTTATATATATATATATATATATATATATATATATATATATATATATATATATATATATATATATATGACAAACCAAGGGTCTTGATAGCCACTGGCTTCTAAAATTCTACTTTTGGCTCTATTAGTTAAACATTATGGCCATATTACCCAGATGAAGATTGGCTGTGTGCTTATGGCACCAGTTGGTGCTGGCGTACAGATATTTGCCAAGGCTGCACTGTTGTCTGTGTAATCATTTGTATGAGTGGAACAATGTCTTGTCTGTTGTAGAGATTGACCTCTCTGTAACATGTACAAGGCTTTTGTCCACTGTTGACATCCTGCCTGACACTTGACTTTTGTGTTAACTTAAAGGGACATGGAAGGTTTCCGGATTCCACTAGGGATATCATATACCTATGTATCTATTTACTTGTATATATTTTATTTTATTAGAAAGTGCTAAAAAGCTCTGTTCTTTTTTTATAGTGTAATCATACATTTTGTACCTGTTTGGGTCTGAATCTGTAGCTCATGCAACTCATGAATATACAGACTGTGGGGTGTACTGTTTCAAATTAGCCTGTTAGTGACGTGTTGCAGAATGTTGTCACTGATTGGTTAATATGAGACCGTGCAACCGCTGTACTTGGAAGCACACTGTCTTCATGAGCTGCAGGGGGGCGGGGGGGACCAGTTAGGAACTATTTGTAAGATTTTCAACAAAAAAAAACAGAGCTTTAACCACTGGAAATAGAGTACGCTAAAGTTTTATATACCGGCATATTATATCCCTAGTGAAATCATGTCCCTTTTAAATGTTTTTGGCAGCAGTTACTGTATGTAATCACATTGACATATATTAATAACTGATATTATTTAATAGCATAGTGTAACAAAACAGTATCTTGGAGCTTTCATTCCCAAAAATATACTTGTATGTAATTATACCCCTTCTGGATCGGTACCTTGTCATGGTGAAGGGGCTTGTGCACTACAATGAAGCTGTGAGCTATACCATGTAGGGTCACCCAAGATGGGCAGGTCATAGCAGAGAGGTCAGACAAATTGTGGTCCACTGGAGAAGGAACTGGCAACCCACTCCAATATATTTGCCAAGAAAACCATATGGTGAGTACAACCAGAAACACAGACAGATGTACCTGGCGTGCTGAACAATATAATTAACTGAAATAAATGAGTAGATGTACCTATCTGGCATTCACAAACTGTTTTGACATGTTCTCTCAGTGTGTCTCTCTTCAGCTTAGTTTGGTCTTTTATAGGCTACATATTAAAATATGAATTTCATTGAGCATTCCGAGTATTAATATTTTATTGTCTCTCTCCTTGTAGTCTGGTGGATTAACTATTTTTTAAGCTATTAAAACTCTACTGTGTAACCAAATAAGAGTGACGGCTAACATGCGTTATCATGTTGTATCCACTAACTAACCATACTATCTAAGCCTGGTCCAGTTTATAGCAAAGTGTGACACAGAATAACTCCTTCTATGTGTTTCCATCTCCACATATGACTTCAAGGTGATGCATTGCATGGTTCATGTAATGTGTGATCTTTACCTGTTTAGTGACTACTTGGAGTTATGTCCATGGATTGGGTTTGGTTTACGCTAGATCCATAATTCTCAGGGAATACAGCTGCACCTCACTGATGAGGCCTACAGCGGTGAAACGTATGTCTGGGGTTTGCTGTTTCTCCTGTTCAGGGTAGAATTGTCTGGTATTTCAGGGCTAGATCACTCCACTGAGTAAGATCGTACTGATATACTACAGGATATTTCTCCCTGTGAAGGACACGAGTGAGGTAAAATAATCTGCGCTCTGAGTAGGTAGCCAGACCTATAGAGCAAATCTACTTCGGTGTTGTTGGTTCTCAAATGAGCACCTCTACTCTTTTTGCTTAGATCCATGTTCCTCACCTCAAAGTGCCAGCACACTTCAAGAAGACAGCAGGATATAAGCCATATTTGCAGAAATGTCTATGTGCCATGGCATTTCTGCACTAAACAGATCAGTCTGGATGCTAAGTGACATCCTTTGAGGAAGCCCACCTATTTCTGCCCTCTTGATTTATGAAAATATGGTATCACAGCTTTTATTTATGTATTTAATTTGCACTAATATAAAGTAAGGTGCACCAGTTAAACTGTTTTCACATATATATTTATATATATATATATTCACATTTATATTTTATCAATTTGCCTCCACAATCTATGAAAATGCTTGAAAGGACAGAGCACACTGAGGTTCTTCTCCGGCTACTTTATATAATCATTATGGTGCATTATTTTTCAATGGATGTCATCTGTGACATCGCAACATGTTCCCAGAAGATTTACAATGCTGATCTGCTGGTTTACAATCTAGGCAAACCTTGCTACTATATGTTCAAAGCTCTCAAAGAGCAGCATAGTGACAGTAACCTAAGTGTTGTGGTAAATACCAGCTGCTTATCTGCCCCTGTAACACACCCTGTCGAGTGACAGTGTATGCTGTATAAGTGCATAGTATTAACATGAAAAACAACATACCTTATGTGACTTAAGTGGGGAGGATATTAAAATAACAATTACTTCTGGATGGCTAGCTTGGTGTGGTAAGTGGGCTTGGGTTCTTCATTGAAGCTGTGAGTTATACATGTAGGGTCACCCAAGATGGGTAGGTCATAGCAGAGAAGTTAGAAAAATTGTGGTCCACCAGAGAAGCAACTGGCAAACCACCACAGTATATTTGATAAGATGACTTTATAGATAAGCATAACCAGAGACATAACATGTTGTGGTCCCTAGGGTGATGAAGAGTCGGACACAACTGAACAACTAAACAACAATTGTTTGAAATGCCTAAAATCAAACCATAGATGACTAATTGCTTGTCTTGGGCTAAAACAGCAATCTTCCTCCTGGTATAGCATGATGAGGAAACAAAAAAGCAACACTTAGTCCCTAATAATCTAGGGAGGTCAGCAGTGTCAAATCAGTCCAGCAACACACCAGGGCACAAGGAGTCTGAACCGCAAATAAAACAAATCATTATTCACATTTGTGTCAGCTTAGTTAATTGCTTCTGTTGTTTCTGCATCTGGTATATATGGCAGAAGATGCAGCTCACCAAGGGCTATTGTAATCACATACATAGTTGTGAGCAGGCGAGCCAGCTAGAGCCGTTGCTCACACTTGCGGGCTCGCATAGCGAGCCCGGGGCCCTTGCGAAGGCGCTCCTTGCCAGCAACTGCGACACTCGCAAACTTCACGTTGTAACGCAAACAACATACGAGACATGTTACCACACATTACGACCTCACAAAAATTGTCCGCAACCCGCGAAAATGAAAAAATTAAAAACACAATAAATACACACAACACATACATAAAAAGCTTACCTACAGCAGGAGGGAGCATCCAGGACCTCAAAAAAGCAACTTACACCTTCATTTAACTCAAAATAAATGAGTTTAGACTCTAAAAAATTCTCTAAGCGAGAGAAAAAATGGCCGTCTAACAAAACTAAAACGAGGCTACAGCACTCTAAACACGCAACACACCACAAGAAACTCGCAAAACGCCACAAAAGATCTACGGATATTACGCTAAGACACATACCACACATTACCCGCCATTTTAGAAAAATGCGGAAGTACACAACTACGCTACCGGTTTGGTCTCGCGCACGCACAGTATTACACTGCACACATTCATCATGCTTACACAGCAGCTCCACACCACTAATGCTGCAGCAACATCAACACAGATTGCCAGCTCTTCAACAGAATGCTTCCTCCATATATTACTTCAAAATAGGTAAAGTATATTCATTTATTAATGTATTATTTATTTAATTATTATACACCAAACAGCATTAGCTCACTTACAATTTTATTGCCGTTATTTTTTTGACGGGCAATTCGCTAGTATAATATAGTTACTTGTATAGTTAGAGGCAAACTAACGGCTTGCATTTCTTATTACCGGATTCTGTACCACGTATGAGCACAGATTCCAATAAGAACTTATAAACCGGAAATGCTCATCAGAATGTAATTAACTTTTTAAATATGAGTTATTATAGTAACACCCAGGAATGCATCATACTTTAATTTAGTTCCCATTATTATTTATTCAAACGCACAAGCAGAGTTGGTCACTTCTATTTAATAATAACAGTCATTTAAATAATGAGCACATTCGTTAGAAAAATGCTTTATTTGGGCTTTGAGAAGACATCCGTTTCCTTTTTACCTCTTTTATTGTACAAATTAATATTTTTAAAGGACACTAATACCATTGTTATGCTATCTTGAAGATCTGTACTTGATGGATACATTTATTTTAGCAAGTTAAAATATATAAAATGAATCTTTAATTTATTGTCTTTCGTATGTAGTCCTGTTCATATTTGTTTGGACCTATTAAAAAGATAATTCAAACTTGTTTTTAGTTGAGGGTAGTGCATAAGCATGAGTAATGTCTTTTTTTCGTCTAATAAAAAAAAACACAATCTAGGTTTTAATTAACTGCTGGAGGGTGTTGTCATTATGGTTTCATTAGCATACACATTCAATGTCTTATTCTGAATTAAGAAATGTTCCATCATGATATCCTAATGCCCTGTTGCAAAGGAGCTCAGCCTGGTGTGCTTCCAATTCTTAAAGTTTTTGGCCACCACACTACTGTGTTTCCAAACGGTTCTCACTTAACATACCTCAGTCAGTAGGGGTTTGAGTAATTGCCATTTGACTGTTTTGATATGTTTTTCTGCTCCATTTCAAATAAGTGAAGAATCTAGAAAAGGAGACTGAACAAAGATTAATACAATTTATTTGACAGGACCTTTTCAAATAGCCGCGACAATGGCAGAGTAAAGCCTTATAGGATAACCACCCACTTCAATCTACAGACAGACTAGCAATCGAAGATTAAGTTCCCCATGACAGAATTGGTGTCATCTAAATTTAAGATTTGCTATAAAACTGGTTTTATGTCCCTGTCTTGTATAAATGTGGATGTTATTATTTTGTTGTATATTGAAGATATTCCTAGTTCTCCTATCTTACTGTTTGCTATTTAAATATGTTTATGAGAATTATGAGGGGGGATGGGAACACAATCTTTTAGATATTACAAACCTTTTTAATGGGATATAAAGGTTTTCCTGTTTTTGATATTAAAATAACCTACCTACATGTTTGCATATCTAAACATCCTTTTATTAATAATGGCTTGAAAGCATCCTTTAAAATTTCCAGATCTTTTCATATTACTAGTCAGGCAGTTAAAACACTTTATTAATGTTTAATTATTTAGCATCTAGGAGTTTTTTTTTTATCAATGCCCAGTTTTGTTGTAAAGAAAACTGCTGATGTCTTGGCTACAAGTAAGGAAAGTAATTTAATTTAATTTATTGATTTGTTTGTATGTAGTCACGGTGACTACACATTTTTTAAGTGCCTGTCATGTTTACAGAATAAACTAAGGCCCAGCTATTATATATCTTACTGGATTTATGTCACATGGAATCTAAATACAAGATCTCTGTAGAAGAAATTGTTGTCACTGAGAAGACCCTGAGAGGAAAACTCTATAATGTAATAAATTGTGGATATAAAAAGTCTACGCACCCCTGTTAAAATGTCAGGTTTCTGTGCTGTAAAAAAATGAGACAAAGATAAATCATTTCAGAACTTTTTCCACCTTTAATGTGACCTATAAACTGTACAACTCAACTGAAAAACAAACTGAAATCTTTTAGGTAGAGGGAAGAAAAAAATATAAAAATAAAATAATATAGTTGCATAAGTATGCAATTCTTAAACTAATACTTTGTTGAATCACCTTTTTGATTTTATTACAGCACTCAGTCTTTTTGGGTGGGAGTCTATCAGCATGGCACATTTTGACTTGGCAAGATTTGCCCACTCTTCTTTGCAAAAACACTCCAAATCTGTCAGATTGCGAGGGCATCTCCAGTGCACAGCCCTCTTCAGATCACCCCACAGATTTTCAATCGGATTCAGGTCTGGGTTCTGGCTGGGCCATTCCAAAACTTTAATCTTCTTCTGGTGAAGCCATTCCTTTGTTGATTTGGATGTATGCTTTGGGTCGTTGTCATGCTGAATGATGAAGTTCCTCCTCATGTTCAGCTTTCTATCAGAAGCCTGAAGGTTTTGTGCCAATATTGACTGGTATTTGGAACTGTTCATAATTCCCTCTATCTTAACTAAGGCCCCAGTTCCAGCTGAAGAAAAACAGCCCCAAAGCATGATGATGCTGCCACCACCATGCTTCACTGTGGGTATGGTGTTCTTTTGGTGATGTGCAGTGTTGTTTTTGGGCCAAACATATCTTTTAGAATTATGGCCAAAAAGTTCAACCTTGGTTTCATCAGACCATAACACCTTTTCCCACATGCTCTTGGGAGACTTCAGATGTGTTTTTGCAAAATGTAGCCTGGCTTAGATGTTTTTCTTCGTAAGAAGAAGGCTTTCGTCTTGCCACTCTACCCCATAGCCCAGACATATGAAGAATACGGGAGATTGTTGTCACATGTACCACACAGCCAGTACTTGCCACATATTCCTGCAGCTCATTTAATGTTGCTGTAAGCCTCTTGGTAGCCTCCCAGACCAGTTTTCTTCTCGTCTTTTTTTCATCAATTTTGGAGGGAGCTCCAGTTCTTAGTAATGTCACTGTTGTGCCATATTTTCTCCACTGTGTTCCATGGTATATCTAATGCCTTGGAAATTATTTTGTACCCTTCTCCTGACTGATACCTTTTAACAATGAGATCCCTCTGATGCCTTGGAAGCTCTCTGTGGACCATGGCTTTTGCTGTGGGATGCAAATAAGAAAAATTCAGGAAAGACCAACTAGAGCAGCTGAACTTTATTTGGGGTTAATCAGAGGCACTTTAAATGATGGTAGGTGTATGCTGACTCCTATTTAACATGATTTGGAATGTGATTGCTTAATTCTGAACACCGCTACATCCCCAGTTATAAGAGGGTGTGCAGACTTATGGAACCACATTATTATTTATTTTTATTTATTTCTTCCCTCTACCTAAAAGATTTCAGTTTGTTTTTCAATTGAGTTGTACAGTTTTTTAGGTGACATTAAAGGTGGAAAAAGTTCTGAAATGATTTTTCTTTGTCGCATTTTTTTTACAGCACAGAAACCTGACATTTTAACAGGGGTGTGTAGACTTTTTATATCCACTGTAGATACACGTACACACCGTAGCATTAAAATATATTTTTTCAGGGAGCTTGACAAAACCTTTGAGCCACATCACCACGATTAGAAAGTCCTGACCTGCAGCTATCGATTAGAGTGCATCAAGCCTTACACTTGTGGTACTACAGTGTGCGTTTGCAATCACAGCCAACTGTCTTTACCATCTCTCTGCCTAGTGGAGATTTTCATATCCGCCATACAGGAATTGAACATCCAACTTCTTACTGGCTGGGAGTTAAGTTGCATGCCGCATGAAAGCCTCATCTTGTGAGAAGGAGCAGTGTCAAGTCCATGCCAGCTTACAGTATTGTTTTTTACCTCCTTCACTTGTAAATAAATAGCACATGTTGACATGTAATGACGATTGCTTTTGCCGTGCAAAAGAGTTACATTCTGTCAAAAGCTTGTCACTCCAAATAAAATCTTTGTCCAGTATCTCTGTTTAGTGACAAGGGCATGTAATTACAATTTTTTTATTTTTTTTGCTAAAAATGTAGCAGATGAAACCTCAGTGTCAAGTAATTCTAATGCAGACATTAGTCAGGTTACCAGAAGGAATTTATGTGCTGGAGTTCAGCAGGAGCATTAATATTTCACAAGGTACAAACAAGTAAAACCGTCAATTGAAGGGTGACTGACTTCTCAAGAAAGGTTTGGTTACACTTCTAAGTGTCTGTCTCTTTTGCTTTAAATGTCTTGAGGTTGCCTTTCCTCATTATTTACCCTATAATATTTGTCATCTTTGCTTATCACTAATGTCTATAAGTATACTAAGTTACTGTTATTGCTTTTTTTTCAGTTCCACTGTAAATATATTTCAATAAAAATATTATGTTCAAAGTGGCTATACTGCTCTCCCTTACACCTTACCTTTCATGTGTTCCTTCAACGTTTTTGCACTATCTCTCCCTTCTCTATGGTAAATCCGCTTGAACTCCTCTAACATTTTTCACCCATATCACCTTCTTCATTGATTGAACCAGCAACTAATTGTACTTTTAGTCAAAGGTTCTTTCACTGATGTATCTCTTCACATGACTGTGAGTTAGTGTTACTAGCTATACATCATTGAACACTAGACTACAATGGTCCTTCAAAAGACCTTACAGATGTTTTTTCTTAAACACAGATCATTGTAAAATGATATTTAATTGTTATAGTTATATATTTTGTATTACTTTTGGTTAAAATGACATATAAATTGTATGCATTGTGATTATGTTACAGTGTTGTTATCTGGTGATGACTCCCTCAGCTCCACCTAAATAAACAAACACAGGGGGTCTTCAGCAGATAAACAGTCTGAGTGTATTACCTATAACCATTTGCTGTAAAGAATCACCAGAATAAGCTCATCAGATGTACAGGGTTTCCCAGTAAGCAAGAGAAGCCTTTTATGTTAATTGGTCCCTCTTCTATGTACCTCAGGATGGGGCTTACTGTGATTGGCCAGCTTGTGTGCCAGAATATTGTATAAAATGTGACAATAATAAAGGTATGACAGTTGTGTCTGTACTTACATAGACCAGGTGTAAGTGTCATTCTGGGAATTTATCCTAATTCTAAGGGATTATATGGTGTTCCTAATATCCTGGACTGTGGAAGCAAGTTTCTGGGTGTGGTTCCTCTGTATGGTCCATCTTCTGTTATCAGAGGTGTGCATGGACCGCATGAATTTGCTGGATAGGTTTGAACTAGGTTCTTACCAAGTCCAACTGAAGTAGCAGGTTGTGACCTTATCATCTACTTAATTGATGTGTTGGGCATGTGAATATGAAATGTTAGATACAATATGTTGTAGACTAGAACTTATTCATATGCTACCACAAGTTATTCAATTATTATTCAAATCCCAGACCAAGTAATGTCATTTTATCTGCACTTTGTACCAACATTTGTTAGTAATATTTATTTTTCACTTTTAAAACTTACAAACAATTTAAAGAAACCCTTTTATTCAAACCATACTAACAAACTGCAAGTGAACAAAATGGTCTTAAAAATAAACTCACCTTTTGAACAGCAAAGTTTCAAATTTTGCTCCCATTAGGTAGGTGTATATTTCTGGTTGGGTCTAATTTTTTTGCCTGTCTATATACAGATTCCCAAGATCCTATCCCAGCAATCCAATCCTCTCTTTAATTCATGTAAAGAGGAAGGTAATCCTACAGGAAGACAGATTGGACTCCAAGAAAGAAAGATGTTCTGGAGAGCCCCTTGAGTAGTTTAAAAAGACTAGGCATTCCCTTTGCTGATGTGTGTTTGGAAAGCTCTCCCTGCTTGTGATAGAGGATTTGCCTTTTTCTCGCAATCTTGTTTGTTTGTTTGTTTGTTCTAGAATAAACCTTGTCTTCCTTGATGCAACTGTTTCCTAGTTTGACCACTGGGTCATCGTCATTAAGGAAAATTATTAATAAATTACAGGATTCATCCAAGATGATTGTTATGTGACTCCCTGTTTGCAGGCCCAGGAATATGAAGGGAAACTGGGAGATCACTTAAATAATTGAAGTATTAAGTGAACACTTAAACTGAGCCACAGTCCTATGTTGCCAATAAGGCATATGTAAAGGACACATTTATCAAAAGCGCTCCCTGCCACTGGAGATCCTATATGCAGCAAATAGGCATTGAGATACAAACTCGAAGTATGCTACTAAAACATGCATGTACAAACCTTGGCATCGCTAGAACTGGATGAGTTCCACTATAAAGGAAAAAGCCAAAGATAATATCATAATGTAAATGAGCCTGTTAAATGGCCAGCTGCACAACTTAAAATCAAACTCGCTTTTTGGTCATGACTTGACAAATCACAGCTCTGAAGTAGTGTTTTTTTTACATACATCCTTCGTAAAACTGATCAGAGTTGTATGTCTAGAGCAGAAAGTGTTAATTAAGCTGCATCTTAATCAGTGATTTTACCTGAATTCAGGCAGGAGGGAATTTAAGAGACCTAAGGTCAGAAGGGGGGGGGGGGGGGGGGGGAGTCTTAAAGTATTATGAACCTGCTGAAAGTGAGTTCTTGCTTCAGAATTGTTGCACCTGCTTTTGGGGAAAGCTGAGACAAACAACTTGGAGACTGTATATGGAAGTAGTGAGAAACTAAAAACTGGGATGAAACCGTCAACAGAAAAGGTACTATTTAAAGAGATGGTATATTAGCCCAGAGAGAAGTCTGTTTGGTAAAAGAAAATGGTACACACTAAAAAGTGTGTTATGGGTGCCTGGGGTAAGGCATCTGGAAAGAAGGGCAGGCCAGTGCTCCACCTGTTTGCTCTCTCAGATATTCAGATGATGATTTTAGCATTATTCCTCTCAAGCAAATTATTTTGAAAGTGAATCATGTACAGAGAACTGGTTTATTTTACCTATGGGCTGAAAAGAGACCCCAGAGCTAGTCAGGGTGTTCCTTCACTTTTGTCGGCTTGTATAAATAGATGTTTATTTTGTGGGCTGAGTTAAGCCATTTACTGTTATGTTTTGATGACTCTTTTATTAAAGATATAAAAATCATTGGACTTTAAGTTGTTTGTGTCTAATGTACCACTTATGAAATGGGTTCCCAAGAGCTACTCTACCACACTGTACACACCATTCCCTGGCTCCTAAGAAAAGATTGGCTTCTCAGGAATCCTCATTGCTCCTAATTTTGGTATAAATTATGGATACCTGTTTTAATGGACATTACTAAAAACCCACATTCTATCAAGAAATGCAGTTGAAATGTATGAGCTGTTGTCATCTTAAGTGTGGTCTGATTTCCCTATATGTTCTAACCTTGTTGTGCCAGGTTTAATATAAGACCTCATGAATGAGCTGCATTTAACATATAGCCAGAAGACTAACTTTACCTTCCCATGACAATCATATGAGACTTCGAAAAACAGGTGGAGCCTGTTTCTTTGTGTCCAGTATCTTTGCACTATGTATACTTCACCCAGTACACACATAGATTGCACAGGTAAACTAAACATTCAGTATATATGTGTTGCTTAAGGTACTTGACAAGAAGCTATATTGTAAGGAGCAAGAAGGGACTACTACACTTCATTTTTATTGGTATAGATTATATTCAGCACGACCGTTGTCCAAATTTTCATGCACAAATCACATACCACAGTAGCTTTAATGCAAGCTAATTGCTAAAATGTAAGTTACTCTTACTGTCTTTCCAGCAGCTGCTTGTTTTCTTTATCCTTATTAATATTATTTACTAGCGACTTGCCCGTCAAAAAATGACAGCAATAAGATTGTAAGGGCGGTAAATTTTGTTGGTGTTCCAAGATCGGCACTCATTGCGAGGTTGTTGGTTGTTTGTGTGCTATGAGCATTGTTTTTTTTTTTTTTTTGCTAATGAAATAATTAATAAAATAATAGAAGTAATATATGCAGGAAGCATTGTGCAGAAGAGCTGGCAATCTGTTTTGATGTTGCTGCAGCATCAGTGCTGTGGAGCTGCTGTGTAAGTGTCAGCAATGTGTGTAGTGTAAATAGTGTGCGTGTGCGAGCCAAATCCGTTAGGGTAGCTGTGTATTTCTGCATTGTGTAAGTTAGTGTTGTAAAATGGCGCCTAATGTGTGGTGCGCGTCTGTGGCTGATTTGGCGTCTTTGTTCTTGGTTCGCGTCCGTATTTTTTGGAAAATCTGTAGGTGGTTGACGGTGTTTTGCGTCTTTAAAGTCCTGTTGCCTCGTTTTCAAATATAGTTTCACTAGTCGTTTGCCAGTCATAAATGTTGGGATTATATATATATATATATATATATATATATATATATATATATATATATATATATATATATATATATATATATATATATATATATATATATATATATATATATATATATATATAATTTTTTATTTTTTTTTTTTATTTTTTTTTTACTCTCCCTCATGTCTTACCTCACCCGTGTCTTTCTCCCCCTGTGTCCCCCACCCCCCGCCATCCACTGGCTAGCGCTGTGCCTTGAATGCAAATCCGTACAATATAGTTTCTAAAGCGTTACACATGCTTTAGAAACTATATTAGTGATTGCAGTACAACAAAGAGAAACTGCTAGTAGTTTAATATACTTATATTTGCCTGAAGTGTTATGTAGACATAATGTGCTGGCACAGAAGAACAAAATACATTTTTCTGCTGTCAACTTTTAACACTCCTTTTTCCCCCTAAAAGAATCTTATGCCTAAACTTCATAATGGGGAAAAACACAGACTTTTATTGATTTCAATTTTAGAGCAATTTTGAATTTACATTGTAACACATGAAAGCTTCCTCTGTGTTCAAGGGCTCCTTCTACCCGTAGAAACAAATTGGCAGAAACAAATATTCTGGCACCCACTTCAGTGTAATTGCACATAAGAGAATGCATTCAAAGCTGTGCTTTTTTCATATTTTTACATTATCCGTATTTTTCTTTCACAATAACCTAGAGGCCTCAAAACCATGCTTGAAAGCTGTGTACATTTTTAAAACTGATCAAGAATTGACTTGTAGTCATTTTAGTTACTGCATTTAAAAGCTTTTTGATGCCTTCCCACAATAAACTGTATAGATAATGAGCATTGGTGGGTGACTATGACTATATTGCTGATCCCACAATTGTTATACCTACCTGTCCTGCATGTGTCTTCTAGCTTGATTATTCAATATACAGTGGATATAAAAAGTCTACACACCCCTGTTAAAATGTCAGGTTTCTGTGCTGTAAAAAAATGAGACAAAGATAAATCATTTCAGGACTTTTTCCACCTTTAATGTGACCTATAAACTGTAATACTCAATTGAAAAACAAACTGAAATCTTTTAGGTGGAGGGAAGAAAAAGAAAAAAGAAAAATAATGTGGTTGCATAAGTCTGCACACCCTCTTATAACTGGGGATGTGGCTGTGTTCAGAATTAAGCAATCACATTCCAAATCGTGTTAAATAGAAGTCGGCATACACCTGCCATCATTTAAAGTGCCTCTGATTAACCCCAAATAAAGTTCAGCTGCTGTAGTTTGTCTTTCCTGAAATATTCTTAGTCGCATCCCACAGCAAATGCCATGGTCCACAGAGAGCTTCCAAAGCATCAGAGGGATCTCATTGTTAAAAGGTATCAGTCAGGAGAAGGGTACAAAAGAATTTCCAGGGCATTAGATATACGAAGGAACACCGTGAAGACAGTCATCATCAAGTGGAGAAAATATGGCACCACAGTGACATTACCAAGAACTGTAGCTCCCTCCAAAATTGATGAAAAGACGAGAAGAAAACTGGTCTGGGAGACTAATGTTGCTGTAGGCCTCTTGGTAAAGGAGCTGCAGTAATATCTGGCAAGTACTGGCTGTGTGGTACATGTGACAACAATCTCCCGTATTCTTCATATGTCTGAGCTATGGGGTAGAGTGGCAAGACGGAAGCCTTTTCTTACGAAGAAAAACATCCAAGCCAGGCTACATTTTGCAAAAACACATCTAAAGTCTCCCAAAAGCCTGTGGGAAAAGGTGTTATGGTCTGATGAAACCAAGGTTGAACTTTTTGGCCATAATTCCAAAAGATATGTTTGGCGCAAAAACAACACTGCACATCACCAAAAGAACACCCTCATGCTTTGGGGCTGTTTTTCTTTAAATGGAACTGGGGCCTTAGTTAAGATAGAGGGAATTATGAACAGTTCCAAATACCAGTCAATATCATCTTTCAGCATGACAACGACCCAAAGCATACATCCAAATCAACAAAGGATAGGCTTCACCAGAAGAAGATTACAGTTTTGGAATGGTCCGGCCAGAGCCCAGACCTGAATCCGATTGAAAATCTATGGGGTGATCTGAAGAGGGCAGTGCACAGGAGATGCCCTCGCAATCTGACAGATTTGGAGTGTTTTTGCAAAGAAGAGTGGGCAAATCTTGCCAAGTCAAAATGTGCCATGCTGATAGACTCACACCCAAAAAGACTGAGTGCTGTAATAAAATCAAAAGGTGCTTCAACAAAGTATTAGTTTGAGGGTGTGCATACTTATGCAACCATATTATTTTATTTTTATATTTTTTTTCTTCCCTCTACCTAAAAGATTTCAGTTTGTTTTTCAATTGAGTTGTACATTTTATAGGACACATTAAAGGTGCAAACATTTCTGAAATGATTTATCTTTGTCTAATTTTTTTTACAGCACAGAAACCTGACATTTTAACAGGGGTGTGTAGACTTTTTATATCCACTGTAATAAAAACAATAATATATATTACAAAGTTCAAGTCCATAAATTGAGATAATGCTATACAGGAATACCTAATTTAATGCTGTAGATGGGTCCCAGGCAATAGGAGTGCTAAGCGAAACCGCTCTAAACGGGGCAGTTTAATATGGCGAAGATAGTGGAACTCATGAAAAAAATACACAATTTCAATTGAAATTTAAACTTTTTGGTTTTATATGAACTTTAAAAAAACAACAAACACTAGCACAAACTGAACATTAGCAGAAATATAAACTTTAGATTATTGATGTTAAAGCTTCTGGGTCATCCTGGATTCTGCTTTCTTTGGCGAAACATAAACAGTGTTATAGGGAATCGGAGCGTTAAAAGGGTTCCGGTAGGCAAAAACAGTGTTATAGTGGGGCAATGCTATAGAAAATCTGAGTGTTTTAAAAGGGATCTGGC
This sequence comes from Discoglossus pictus, assembly GCA_027410445.1. Classification (NCBI taxonomy): domain Eukaryota; kingdom Metazoa; phylum Chordata; class Amphibia; order Anura; family Alytidae; genus Discoglossus; species Discoglossus pictus. Next base: position 403,216,980 of record CM050163.1, on the reverse strand, counting down.
AGGAAAAACCACTCTATAGTGAATCAGCTATAAAGGGGTAGCTTTAAGCGGGGTATACCTGTACACATAACTTCTGCTCCATCTAAACACACACAACTGTTTCAGATAGTCTAACACCAGCACTGTTTGTGCAGATGACAAAAAAGGATTACTAGCAACAAATGTTTAATTCAGCCAGCCCATCATGGAAGGCTCCAATGCCCCAGTTGGAGCAGCCTTATAATGCATTCAACATCTCCGATGAGACTTTGAGTACTTGGAAACCCTTTGGTTCTTAAAATTGCTCAAACAGTTCAAAAGTAATCTAAACAAAAAAAAATAACACTTTTCCTGTCTCTCTGTTCTCTATCTGATGGTACAGAACATTTTGTAAGGTAAACATGTATTCTCACATACTTTTCTAATGGACAGTAAACTTTTATTTCTGTCCCTTCCCCCACACTCTTGATTACATGTGTCCTAGTACAAACCCCTGCAGTTAAGCCTCTTTGTGTATTGGTACTTTTCTTGCTAGGTGATTAAGTGGGATTCATATCAGAAGCATGCGGTTGGACTATATTCATTAAGTATTAATGCACCCTCCCTCATACACCTTTAGCACGCAGTCCACAAACATTAGTATGGACTGTTTTAAAGCTTCATGAGTGAAACTCCAGCCTGTATACAATGATCTTTAACATTTACAGATGCTTCTAACTAGAAAACAAAGCACAGATCTCTGTTATTGTGGCGGAAGAGTTGCTCATGTTTTTGTATCTCCCTTCGTTGATATGGCATTTCCATGTTGTACACATCTGTGCATTTAGTAGAATAAGCTCCAGTACTTGGCAGAAAGATATTGTAAGTTTATTTTGTTTATCAACAAACCCAAATAAAAATTGGTTACTTGCTCTTTGTTAAATAGCCTCTCTATTTTTTCCTAAATCTAATGATTACCAAATAATAATGGGGATGGTAGAGGGAAATAGATTTTATAATGCGTCTTATTTTGTCTTACCTTTTTTATAATCTTTCTTTAATTGTACTGACTCAACATAAATTAAAATCGATAGGTATGACTGCGCCGCATCATTACAGGATCGTCAGAAAATAATGCCAAACCCCTATAGGAACCTGGAATAGGTTTACGTTTAAATCCGTAAGTAGATTAAGATGTTAGGAGTCAGAGGGAGGCTCATTGGAGCCTATGCCCCACAAGGCTTGCGGATTTGTAAATCCTTATACAGTCATTTATATATGGTGAATATTGACGATACCCTGACTTTCTGATATACAGTATAATCTATACCCTGGCTCTCAAGTACCCTGGCTGGCGCGTAGGTTTAAGACACATTTGTCATCTCCTGGCACATGGTTTCTATGGTGCAGTGTGCTTCTGAGCTTTGGTGCAAGTCTATAAATTAGACGGCACTCTTGCATTCAGTGAAAGGTTAGAGCTGTAACAAGTCTGTGTCATGAATATATAAAGACGACTTAGTTGATCATCTTACCACTGTGTGAAAACCCAGACTTTCTCTTTACAATCTGGTGTGCAACATCACAGCTGCTCTGCCAAACCTCTGCATGTTTCAGATTGAAATCATGATTTATTTATTTTAATTTGTCACCGTAAAATCACACTCTTTTTTCTACTGAGTAATATACTGTAGATGGTATATATGATTTTTGTGGTTTTAGTAATGATGAGATTTCTTGCTTTCTGGATGGAGTGTTGCAATAACCAAAATCCACTGCAGTGCTTGTGACACTGGATAATTTTATAGATATTTGAAAATGGTGACATCAGATGAGAAATACTGTTTTGGATTTATTGAATGTTCAGATTTCTGGCTCTCGCCTATTATGTAGATTCTTAACCCACAAATAAATCATCATGGAAAGTGCCTTATTGTTTTCCTAATGACCTAAACCTGTATGCAGCACATCCTACTTGTATTTATTTCATACACTGGTCTGTTCCTGAGTGTAAATGCTTCATCAATGGATCCAGTAATTGGACCTGCATGTTTAAAGCCATTTTGCTGGCAGGTTCCCATACATGACAAGCAAGAATAGTTCTATTTATTATTGATGGTTGAAATATTCAGCATTTGGATGCTTCAGGCTTGTTCTGTTTTGAGTCCTATTACATGTATTATATACTGGGAACAATGCCCTGCTCTGCTTTGTGTGTCACCTGCATTCAGTCTTCTGCACTGCTCTATAGGCAGGTAACATTGGCCCCTATTTGAAAACGCCCCCACAGGGTTTCAAAGTGCAGTCTGTTTCCTGAGTGAACAAAAATACAAATCTGACCATCACAGCTTGTATGCGATGGTGTAGTTATGATGAATAATATGCCCCACCAGCATAATGCTTACATAAGTGCATCACATATGTGTATCACTGATATAGTTGTCATACTGCGAGTTTGTGTGTAACGCTCTCAAAGTTTGTGAGTTGCGCATGCGCATAGCGAATGTTGAGGCCCACAATGGGTGCCAGCGGCACTCATTGCGAGGCTCTTAAGGGAGAGGGAAGGGGAGAGAAGAGGTAGGGAGGACACAGGAGGGGAGTGAGAGAGATTGCGTGCTGTGGGGCAAAGAGACACAGAGGAGGGGGCTGAGAGACAGGGGAGGGAGGGAGGAAAAGGGGATGGAAGAGAAAATTACAAATTGTCCCGTCATTTGTGATAGGCACCTGACTAGTATAGAAATAATACATGATCTTGGCAGTTTAGTTCACTGCACTTGAACTGGGCATTTCCTTGCTGTATCTGAATTGTTGTTTATTAAAAAGGTAAGTTTTTTTTTTTTTTTTTTTTTTTCTCCCCATATGGTTCCCATCCCCAATTGGTTTCACTATGCTGTGACTGCTTTCGTTATCCTTGTAAAAGTATATATGTAACAAACCAAAACATTAGCAGCTATATAAGCCGCTCGTATTAAAGTATTTTTAAAGAAAATCCTGTTTTCACAAGCAGTGTCCATCTTAGACTGCTAGTCTGCCTGTAGCTTGGGTGGGAGAGCTAACCTGCTGGGGCTTACTGCTTCTATTTTGTTCTATTGTAAAGTGGCTTTCAACAGAACTGCATTCTGGACTCTTAGGTTTCTAATCCTGTAAGGAAAAAGGCTAAAATATCTGCTGCCGTTAAAGCAAAACTGAATATGATAGCTAAAAAATTATGGTGTTTTATTTTAAACTGTGTAAAACCTCTTTGCTCATTTATCAAAGGGACACTGAAGCCATCATAGTGCAGAGCACATATCAGAGGGTGGAAAATCATGTGGAACATGTTTTTATTTTAAAATTTGATTTAAGAATTTACTGAAATATTATCATTTTTAGTTATTGCTTATATAGTTGGTGAAGGACTCCCATAAGCATCTGCATATATAATAAGGTTGCTGTCTGTAACTGTGACATATTCTAATTTATATATATATATTGATTTCTATACTCCCAAGATGTAGCATGTTGGTATAGTGATAAATGTGGTTCCGTTGAGAAGTCATTGGTTTTAATCCCATGCCTTCCACTTTTTTTTGTTTAATGTGTTTGTTTACATCTCTTTCTATATATCTATATTTTATAGCTATTATACCTACATTTCTATTGGAAGACATTGAGTTTGGACCAATGACTTAGCGATGCAAAAACTCAGAGGCTTTATTTTATTTGTTGTGTAATTTCTATGTGATTTATTAAATACAATGTTTAATAAACTGAGGCAGCAGATGCACCACTACACCAACATGTTACATGTGAAAAAGGAAGTATAAACCATTATATATGTTTAAAATACAAGGAGTCATAGTTACCTTATTATCTATATGTCCAATGTAGCCATTTGTATGTGTTTAATCAACATGAGTATTAAGTGTAAAGGTAGCACAATCAGGCTGCTGAATGTGGATCCTTGTAGCCCTTTTTTGTTTTTTTAATTTAAATTTTTCATTACATGTATACAGTGTATTTTCCCCTCAACATTGTATAGCTTTACCATTAGCAAGAAAAATACATAAGGAGAAAAACATAATCGCACAAAATGAAGACGATTAACGATCAATTCTATAGAAGTGTTCATGTATTTACATTTCCCCACAAAAAGGATATTAAAATTATAAAATGTACATAGAATATGTGAAAAAGTGTGTTTATCCAATAAAAATAGTTTTTTTCTGTAATGACCACTTATGTTTCTTACTTCAAACATGTTTAGTAAATCCTATATCTAATATTTTAGGGTAAATTACATGTATGTTACACTTTCTTGCTGGATACAAAATCTGGCAGTAGACCCGGACGTCCCATACTATTATTAACCACTGCAAAACACTCCACATATAAATCTAAGACAAAACACACACTCATTCAACCCAAAAAAAAACCAATATACGTTTTATATAAAACTGGGTGAAGGGAGGAGGTGGAGCTTAAGCGTACTTGATCTACTGCATATGCAAATCAGGTCCTAATTGTTTAATTTGTCTACCTTTTTTGAGTCCCATATTTTCCATTTTTGCAGTTGGATATGGATGACCCCAATATCCGTGTAGCTCCTTTTTTTAATAAAACAAAATATGTATGTAATAAAGCATGGGTTAAAGGTATATAAAAGTTTCCTGGGTTACAAAAGTTTGGTAAGAATTCAGCGTACTTACAAAGTTTTTGGCAGGAGAGTAAAATCCAGCTTTGCACGCCCACAGGTAACTTACATAACCAAGTAGGCAGCTAGGTACAGAGTCTGACCTTTCTGGTAGAGATCACAGGAAGTAACTGATGCTGAATGGAATCACATGGTTGGGTGGGGTCTGATCTCGCAGCTGAATCCGAGGGGAGAGAGTTTTCTCTCTCTCTCTCTCTCTCTCTGTTTGTTTCTTTTTCTTTCTTTTTCTTTCTTTTTCTTTCTTTTTCTTTCTTTCTTTTTCTTTCCTTCTCTCTTTCGGTTTCTTTCTTTCTTTCCAACACAGAAACTCCAGCGTATGATACAAATGTATCGGTTGACATCTGCTTTTTCCTCTTTGGCCAAAACGGATTATGAATTTTTATGCTTATCTGCAGTTTGGAAAATATTTAGCAAACATCACGTTGAGTTTGTACATTATCTATTTTGTTTTTTTCTTCATGCAATACACTACTGATTCTCCTCTGTCAACTGCATTCATAATCCAGGAAACTTTAATGCCTTTTAATATGAGGTAACAGGTAATCACATTTTAAATCTGTCTGGCATGCTTTCCATACATGTCAACCGTGAATTCAGGAAAGGCCAGTGTAGCCTACCGTAGCTCTCTATAATGTTAGCATTCTTAAACACACATATTTGGACAGACTGTGACTTCTTCTTGCATCTTGGGGTTCTGCCAGTAGAGATCTCATGTTGAGAATTCAAAATGTTCTCAGTGTTTTGTCAGAGTTGCCCAGGAAAAAAAAACACTTTTCAGTGGATGCTTTTTTATGACCATGGCTTTTACTTTTGTCCTATGTATTTCCTCTCTCTCGAGCATTGGCAAAAATCGGTGGCACGTCTTTCGCGCTCAGGGGACCGAGAACTGCGCTCTGATGACTCTCTGCGCTCCAGCCTGCATTCCATCTGCCCCATCTCATATTTACTGGACCTGCTTACTGGAGGCTATCAATTCAGTTCTCGGCGCCGTGATGACCGCTCGCTGTTCTGCAGCGCGCAAACGTTGGCGTGCCGCAAAAAAACTGCTGATTGTGATTTTATCTTACTGACCCATTGTGTATTTCTGTTCATATTTGAATATCTAAAATTATTTCCTTCAGGAAATACGTTTTTTTTAACTTATTTTTAGACATTCAAATGTGAACTCAAATGTACTGTTTATTTACTAGAGAAGTGTAAAGATATTGAAGGCATTTGTAACTTGATGTACTCCAAAACCGAATATAATATCCCTAGAGATTATTCAATGTTCACATGTTCTAGACTTCAGCAGAGGTTTTCACTTGGTTTGTTAGGGCTATTCAAAATGTGTGCCTCAGAATAATGTCACCCTTTCCATCTTGAAACCTGAACAGCTAATCTGATGTAGCAACATTTGAAAGGTTTTTACGGTCAGTCACTCTTAAAGACACTGTCTTGGTGTTTATCAACACCGCCAGGACAGAATCAAATATTCATCTAGATGTCCAAAGACCAATCTTGATACAGTTGGATAAAACTGCTTCTTTCAGATAATTACAATTATTTGTTTTTCCTTCCCATGATACAAGAAAGGGGAAAACCGTTACAAATACAACCATTGCATTTAAGATTAATCAGTCTAGTAATTTTGCCCACAAGCATATTGGACAATAACCTCATATGGGTATCGGAGCAGACTTCACTAGCATCATCATGGGCTGAAGTTGCAGAACAAAGTTGCAGAGCTGTTGCCAGACTCAGCCTTCATACATTTTGTATGACATTATCAAATGAACCTTCAGTGCACTGAAGACATAGCTGTTTGCAGACAAGGGGCCGCATTCAATTCAAAGCCCGTAACTCGATCAGACAGCCGAATGTCTGCGAGTGTGTTGCGGGCTCCCGATTATCTCCGATTGTGATGCTGTTCAATTGCTCAAGGCCGGAAGTTATGGTCCTTGAGCCAAAACCGTAAACCATGCACTGGTTCGGAGCAATTCTGGGCTGGAACCTGATCAATTCAGCAAGCCTATAACCGCCCATTTCGAATCGGTCAATAGAAAATGAGACTGTCCTTATTACGGCAGTAAAACACAGAGGTTACATGTCAATCAATTAGGTTCGGGGGTCCGATATGCAATCGGACTTCCAAAACCTTCAAAATAAAGAATCTCTATTAAATGAAGATATACAAATACTAGCAAAAATAATGTCAATAAGGCTGGACAAATTTCTCCCCAGACTGATCCATAAGGATCAAATAGGCTTTATACCATTTAGGACAGCGGGAGACTATATCTGGAGAATATTAAATATATTCCATCTAGCTAAATCTACTAATACCCCACTATGCACTCTAGCCCTCGATTTGGAAAAAGCCTTTGATTCCATTTGAGTGGCTCTATCTACATGCAGTATTAACTAAATTTAGGAATCAAGGGAAATGTTATTAATCTTAATATGACATTATTGGGATCCAATAGCATACCTCAAATTAACAGGCAAATCTATTGATCAAATTCAAAGAGGGACAAGTCAGGGATGCCCCTTATCTCCTTTATTATTCACCTTCGCTATCGAACCCTTAGCCCAAGCTATCCGGACCAAATCTAAAATACAAGGTTTTACAACAGGCCTATATCAATTCAAATGTCTGTTCGCCGATGACATATTGTGTACAATTACAGAACCTGTAAACCCCCATTTCAGCCTTAATGGATACCCTTGAACCCTTTGGTCAGATTTCTGGCCTTAAGGTAAGCCTTGAAAAAACAGAGATAATAGGAGCTCAAATCCCAAACCATATAATAGACCAAATTAAGGAAAAATATACATTCTCATGGCTGAATTCCCACCTTAAATACCTTTGGCCTAAATATAAACCCGGAATTGTCCAAACTCTATATAAAGCCAACTACACACCCCTCTTGAAAGAACTGTCCGCAGACCTCTCTAAATGGAATATATTTCAGATCTCTTGGACAGGAAGAATAAACGCCATTAAAATAAACCTATTATTTAGGATCTTATATTTCAGATCATTACCCATTCCAATTTAATGTAACAGATATAGAGAAACTTTAAAAAAAAGCCTTTAGTTTCATCTGGGGGCAATTTATATTTGGTTTTAAATTGGTCTATTGAAACCAAATATAAATTGCCCCCAATAGAATTCTGCAACTTTAACAAAATCAGACATCATATCACCTCTATGATCCGGACTTGTGGAATACCTCAATCCTGGCTATCTCGTATTTGTATTAAAGCCCGACTAACCAAAGGAATCTTGGGGATCCTTTATTCAATTCTAAATCATACTTCGACTAACCAAAAAACAAAATGTATTAACCAATGTGAATTAGAACTAGGAGTCGCATGGGACCACCAAAAGTGGGGAAAAGATATGTTCAAACTTAACTAAAGGTTCAGTTTATTTTAGCCATTTGGAAACCGCAACTAAAGTGCTAAATAGAACATATTTTACCCCAAACTACATAAACTTAACCCACAAAACTCCTGTGCATGCTTCAGAAACTGCAAAGAAAAATGTACCTTCTGCCATATTTGGTGAGATTGCCAATTGGCTCAAAGCATGTGGTCTGATATCACCAACCTTTGCCTTTTAGGTATACCTAATCACCACATCACTAAAAATCGAAATAAATGGCTAACATTTTTAATGCTGGCGTTTTTTGTTTGTTTTAAATCACTTGGCCAAAAAACGGAAATTATCTGAATTAATCGAACAAGACATAATTAGCAGACTAAATAATATAATGATTTACGAAAGATTAACCCACACCCTTAACATGTATCCAAACTTTCTAGGAAACTGGATAAATTGGACCTATGCGATCTCTATAACTTAAATGAACTAATACTCACCTCTCACATAAACATCTTCCAAAAACTAGTATACCTCGGGGGCCGGTGTAGACCTCAAACCTTAGAACAACCTTTCGACTACAATTCCAACAACAGGAAAAAAGCATTGAATAACGCAGAGGAAAAGTGTCTCTACTATTGCCTATGTTTATTTGGATTTTGTTGAAAAAGGACAATGCATTTGGACAAGTTACGATGTTGTCTGTATTACACAATTTAATTAAGAAACCAATACTGTATATAATACATAAATATACTCTTTGACCTACATATCAGATTTGCTATATCTATAATACATAAACGTGCTCTTTGAACTGCGTGTCAAAATTGCTATATTTAAATGATACAGACTCTTGTGACAATAAAAATCTTTGAAAAGTAAAATAAAGAATTATGAAAATGAATGCCCATACTGTTCTAGTCCAGATGGTGGCCTGATATGTACTAACTCATTGATACCCAAGATCGATTTAACCCTGAAATGACACATAAAAATAAAATTAATTTCCTGCCAATTTGCGAGCTTGAGACTGTTGTGCAATTAATTCTAATGTCTATCATCGCTATCCCCGTTATTTTCAGTGCAGTATTGATTTTTTTTATTTGCATTTACAGTGCTACGAATAGGTGTTTAACCCAATTGTGGGTCCTCATTTGCCGTTTTACAGGTGTGAAAACATTTGCGGGCTTGAGGAATTGTAGCAATTGAATTGCGATTTTTGCAATTTTAGCCTTGCAAAAGTGACAGATCAAAGACTTCTGGAGGCTGTAAGTTACAAGTTTAACCAATGCCATTTTCTTAAGCTTGTAACTCGGAAGCAAAATAGCTTGCGACCTCACTTACGGGCTACTGGATCTCAAACTCGCTCAATTGAATGTGGCTCAAGTACTTTTAAGCAGTAATTCCCTACCAGTTTGTATGATGTATGCTTTGTTATAACTCTTATGTTGTGCTGCCCAGATGATAACGGAAATGCAGGATTTTACTTTTCCTGCTAATTTTCCTTAAACAACCACCTTCATGCTCTTATTTTGTTACCATTTGTTTATTTAGCTACTGATCAGCAGTTAAAAGCAACATTTGTAGAAAAAACTAATTAGCTTGCATTCCTAATAGGGGTTGGAGAGAAGCACATCTGCTGGAAACAACTATGTGTTTTTGTCTGTTTTTGTTTTGTTTTTAAACATAGATGTTATTAGCCTTATAAATGCTTATATCTTAGTACATGGAGAGTCTTCAACATGGTGATCCAGATTAAGCATTAAAATAACCCTGTTAAACTCTGGTAATGGAAGTCCTATTTATTTGTGTGGCATTTTTTCTGCCCAACCGACATTGTGCTGCCATAGACACGGAAAGAGAATTTGCTGTGTGTAAAATTCTATATTTTCTGATGCTCCATGCCTCCGTATTTTTGTTTTTATGGAATATTTTTTTTTTTTATTAGGATAAACAATTATTTATAGCTCAGATGTATGATTTTATATATAGTTGATATAAAAAGTCTACACACCCCTGTTAAAATGTCAGGTTTCTGTGCTGTAAAAAAAATGAGACAAAGATAAATCATTTCAGAACTTTTTCCACCTTTTTCCAGCATGGCACATTTTAACATGGCAAGATTTGCCCACTCTTCTTTGCAAAAACACTCCAAATCTGTCAGATTGCGAGGGCATCTCCTGTGCACAGCCCTCTTCAGATCACCCCACAGATTTTCAATTGGATTCAGGTCTGGACTCTGGCTGGGCCATTCCAAAACTTTAATCTTCTTCTGTGAAGCCATTCGTTGATTTGGATGTATGCTTTGGGTCGTTGTCATGCTGAAAGATGAAGTTTCTCTTCATGTTCAACTTTCTAGCAGAAGCCTGAAGGTTTTGTGCCAATATTGACTGGTATTTGGAACTGTTCATAACTCACTCTGTCTTAACTAAGGCCCCAGTTCCAGCTAAAGAAAAACAGCCCAAAGCATGATGCTGCCACCACCATGTTTCACTGTGGGTATGGTGTTCTTTTGGTGATGTGCAGTGTTGTTTTTGCGCCAAACATATCTTTTGGAATTATGGCCAAAATGTTCAACCTTGGTTTCATCAGACCATAACACCTTTTCCCACATGCTTTTGGGAGACTTCAGATGTGTTTTTGCAAAATGTAGCCTGGCTTAGATGTTTTTCTTTGTAAGAAAAGGCTTTCGTCTTGCCACACTACCCCATAGCTCAGACATATGAAGAATACGGGAGATTGTTGTCACATGTACCACACAGCCAGTACTTGCCAGATATTCCTGCAGCTCCTTTAATGTTGCTGTAGGCCTCTTGGTAGCCTCCCAGACCACTTTTCTTCTCGTCTTTTCATAAACTTGGAGGGAGCTCCAGTTCTTGGTAATGTCACTGTTGTGCCATATTTTCTCCACTTGATGATGACTGTCTTCACGGTCTTCCATGGTATATCTAATGCCTTGGAAATTCTTTAAATGATGGCAGGTGTATGCTGACTCCTATTTAACACGATCTGAAATGTGATTGCTTAATTCTGAACACAGCTACATCCCCAGTTATAAGAGGGTGTGCAGACTTATGCAACCACATTATTTTTCTTTTCTTTTTTTTCTTCCCTCCACCTAAAAGATTTCAGTTTGTTTTTCAATTTAGTTGTGCAGTTTATAGGTCACATTAAAGGTGGAAAAAGTTCTGAAATTATTTATCTTTGTCTCATTTTTTTACAGCACAGAAACCTGACATTTTAACAGGGGTGTGTAGACTTTTTATATCCACTATATATATACACTGCTCAAAAAAATAAGGGGGAACACTAAAATAACACATCCTAGATCTGAATGAATTAAATATTCTTATGAAATACTTTGTTCTTTACATAGTTGAATGTGCTGACAACAAAATCGCACAAAAATAAAAAAATGGAAATCACATTTTTCAACCCATGGAGGTCTGGATTTGGGTCACCCCCATTATGAAAGTGGAAAAACACACTACAGGCTGATCCAACTTTGATGTAATGTCCTTAAAATAAGTCAACATGAGGGTCAGTAGTGTGTGTGGCCTCCACGTGCCTGTATGACCTCCCTACAATGCCTGGGCATGCTCCTGATGTGGTGGCGGATGGTCTCCTGAGGGATCTCCTCCAAGACCTGGACTAAAGCATCTGCCAACTCCTGGACAGTCTGTGGTGCAACGTGACGTTGGTGGATGGAGCGAGACATGATGTCCCAGATGTGCTCAATTGGATTCAAGTCTGGGGAACGGGTGGGCCAGTCCATAGCATCAATGCCTTTGTCTTGCAGGTACTGCTGATTACACTCCAGCCACATGAGGTCTAGCATTGTCTTGCATTAGGAGGAACCCAGGGCCAACCACACTAGCATATGGTCTCACAAGGGGTCTGAGGATCTCATCTCGGTACCTATTGGCAGTCAGGCTACCTCTGGCGAGCACATGGAGGGCTGTGTGGTCCCCCAAAGAAATGCCACCCCACACCATTACTGATCCACTGCCAAACCAGTCATGCTGGATGATGTTGCAGGCAGCAGAACGTTCTCCACAGCGTCTCCAGACCCTGTCACGTCTGTCACATGTGCTCAGTGTGAACCTGCTTTCATCTGTGAAGCAAACAGGGCGCCAGTGGCAAATTTGCCAATCTTGGTGTTCTCTGGCAAATGCCAAACACACTGCACAGTGTTGGGCTGTAAGCACAACCCCCACCGGTGGATGTCGGGCCCTCATACCACCCTCATGGAGTCTGTTTCTGACGGTTTGAGCAGACACATGCACATTTGTGACCTGCTGGAGGTCATTTTGCAGGGCTCTGGCAGTGCTCTTCCTGTTCCTCCTTGCACAAAGGTGGAGGTAGCGGTCCTGATGCTGGGTTGTTGCCCTCATACGGCCTCCTCCACATCTCCTGATGTACTGGCCTGTCTCCTGGTAGTGCCTCCATGCTCTGGACACTACGCTGACAGACCCAGCAAACCTTCTTGCCACAGCTCGCATTGATGTGCTATCCTGGATGAGCTGCACTACCTGAGCCACTTGTGTGTGTTGTAGACTCTGTCTCATGCTACCACTAGAGTGAAAGCACCACCAGCATTAAAAAGTGACCAAAACATCAGCCAGAAAGCATAGGAACTGAGAAGTGGTCTGTGGTCACTGTCACGACCCACTCTCTGGCTGGGGTCTGCTAACTTGATTTGGGTTACTCTGGACCTTGGAGTAGCTTTGAGTACAGGAACATCATGTCTCAGCCCTTGGTTTAGACTAAGCAATATTGACAGTAAGTCTGACGAATCTTACTGCAAGCATATGTCCCTGGGTAACTAATACATCTGCACACCACGTCTTGATGAAAATTATGAACAACTTTATTTGGAAAACAACATCTTTTAAACAGGCATACAAAATCACCAGGAGGGCTATCTTTAGTCAGCCCCTAACTGCCTCTGGCCAATCAGGCAGGGAACCATGAGACTCCTCCCAGGTCCGCCCACTAGGTGTGGCTACCTAATTCAGTTGGTGTCTGGCTCTCAAGGGAGAAACATCTACCTGTCCTCTGGAATTTGTCCTGATTATCTGAGTGAGAATCCCTGTAGACCCCCTGGGGTTATGGTGCCTTAATGTCTGTATAGACCCCTTTGTTCTGGCCTTACTATCACTTCAAGTGTTTACTTTAGGTGATAGCTGGAAGGCAGATGGGTGATCAACTCAGGTTACATATGCAGTCAATATGGACACAACATGGCTCCAACATTCCAATACAATATATTTACAGATATTACCACTACAACATGTTATAACCCACATGTTATGAGTTGAGGCAGTACTTCCCACGTCAGTCCACTTAATGCGTTATGACGACTTTATTAGTGGTGACGTGGTAAACTGCCTCTTCTCTCAATGCCTAACAATAACAGTGGGACTCTGCCCTGAATATATTACATTATAACAGTGGCTCTGGGAGCCCAAAACCTTCTGTTCAATAACATGTGGCAGGTAACAGTTCCAAATCCAAGATGGCCCCTGGCTGATTCATGACAGTCACCACCTGCAGAATCACTCCTTTATTGGGGGTGTCTTGCTAATTACCCATAATTTCCACCTGTTGTCTATCCCATTTGCACAACAGCATGTGAAATTGATTGTCACTCAGTGTTGCTTCCTAAGTGGACAGTTTGATTTTACAGAAGTGTGATTGACTTGGAGTTACATTCTGTTGTTTTAGTGTTCCCTTTATTTTTTTTGAGCACTATATATATATATATATATATATATATATATATATATATATATATAAATATAAATTATGCAGCTGTTTTTGTTTGCATATGTATGTCCTCTCTGTAAATTATTTTGATTGGTTATAGTCCATGTATTATGTATGCCTTTTGCTCTTTCATTGTAAGGTTTTTCTGGTAAAAATGAAAATAATATTATAATACTGTATATGTAAAAGCACCACAGTCCATTCGCGCTTTTAAAGAGTGAAGTTGGCATAAGTATCCATGTATTAATTTTCTTGTGGACCATCCGTGCAATTAATTATATTTCCATACTCTGGGTTTAATCTCTGAACCTTGAGATCACCCCTCCTTCCCCAAGTCTTTTTGTGTAAAAATATAAATATACTGTATAGACTTACTTCACAGTTTTTGTTTGTCCCTGACATATTACCTACAATAAAAAGTTATGACATTTTTTAATGATGATTTGTGTGGTTTTGTCTTTGTTGCCTTGATCATCAATGTATCTGGTACAGAAAGTTAGGAAACCTCATTTTATAGTTTATTTAATGATTGCTGCCTAATTTAGCCCTTGCATTGTGTCATGCTCCTGATGAGTTGTACAAGTGTGAAAGGCTAACTGATGACACCAAGTGATTACATCCCAATCCTTAGTCTGCTAGGTGCAGATTCCCATTAGCCTAGAAGTACGCCAAATGAGATTGTTACCTGATGCCCAGCTCCCCCCTTCTCCCCGATCAAGTAACTGCCCTTTGTCACTGACGCCAGAAAAATAAATAAATAAATTTGATATGGACGGCAACTCCATTCTGACCCGAAGCTTGAGAAATTGGGATTCAATTCATAATTTTATTCACGGTTCGGATGCTGATGGCTGCACATGGTGACGGACTAGCTTGGTATTTTTCCACTGTTGATGGACGTCAAGACTTTGAGTCTCAAATATCGGAGATGGGAATGAGAGTATGAAAGGAGAAGAGTGTTAGAAACCTAGAAATTGATGGAAGATGAGAACCACTTAGAGAGAGTGGAACACGTAGAATGTGGACTATTTTGAAACTTTAGATTTTGTGCTTTCTCACTGTATTATTGCTACATGATGTGTGCACGACTTTCTCTTTAGTTATTAAGTTCCTTTTTATTGTATTTTTGTTTTACCAGAAGTTTTTATTTCTTTTAATGCATTTACTCATAAGCATTCACTCAAGTAATAAGCTCATCAAAGAAGCCTCTAGTACCTTCTTCCTCTCAAGTACAATTAAACAATACCACAAAATGCTACCCTGTGAGCTTCCTTATATCTAGCTTTGTAACTAGGGTTCAGGTCTGGATCTTACTATGGATCTTGGGAATGCCCAAAGCATTTTGGTTAATTTCTGAAGAACACTTTACCATTGCGAGAGTTGGTAAGCCTATTCGCTATCACTATGTATTTCTGCTGCATAATTTACTAAGGGGCAACATTGCTCTAACTGTTCAAACAGTGCTCCCACCCAAAGCACCCTTTGCACTAAGGTATTCTGCTCACCCCTAAAAATAAAATGATGCAGCAGATTATGATACTAGGAGTGAGAAGAATGAAATAGGCATGGACAGATGCACTAAAAATGTATTACCAATTGAGGGATGCAAATGAACAATACAAAAGTCAATAAAATATTTTAAAAACTATCGGCTTTATTAAATTGCAATTCGGCAAATTCTAAAGGGCTCTATATAAGCACATAGAATATTTTTTTTACAGAAGCCTTTAGTTCGTGAAGACCTTGCTTTTGGATAGAAGTTCACGGACTAAAAACTTATCTAAAAAAAAAAATAAGTTGTGTGCTTATATAGAGCCCTTTAGAATTTGCTGAATTGCAATTTAACAAGGCTGTATATTTGGTCTGCAAAAAAGTTTAAGTTTTTTGCTATCCATACTCGATTTGACATTCTTATTGAAAAGAGCTCATATTACTCTCACTTTTAAATCCTACTTTCAATAAAGGAAGACAGTCATGCTAGATTAGAGTTACAGTATAACAATAATAAATTTAAGGAAAATTTAAAAGAGAAATAAAGTGAAAAGTATAATGTAGTTACTGATATATTTTATTTTTTTATTGACAGTTGTTTATTCTTCATGGTGAACTGCAATGTTTTGTTCAATAGAGAATCCTGTTATATATAACATGATGTAATTAATTCAGTCCTACCTATAAAAGTATCAAAGTATTTCTGCTTTTGCAGCATCTCAAAGAGAGTAAACTAATAGGTTTATGTCTTGCTTGGATACTAAACAAAAGTTAATACTATGGAGAGAGTCTTTGTATTTCTACAAAGAAAATAATAATTGGGTAATAATAATTATTATTATAAATGATTATTATTAAGATTGAAAACGCTCATACTTACAATCTAAAGATACATGTTGAGCATAATTTATTATTAAATCATGAATATGATTAGCCTTTAGGTTCTAGTAAAGAACTATGCTTATATCTATAATTAATTATACTTTAACATTTATTCACAGATGGGTAATTTCTGATAAATACTCTTGTATGCAGTTCCTTACTATTTCTTTTTCTCCCACTAGACTGCCTTGGTCCTGCAATATTCTCTCCAATCAAAGCTGATATTTCTGGAAATATTACGGTATTTACTTTCAGATATTAGTTACAGCAGCATATTGTATGTGAGTGGTAAATTACATAAAAGTTCCCTACAAGGAGAAAGGAGCAGGTGGGCAGGGGATGGGGTTGACAACTTATTTCAAACATGGAATATGGAGACTAATCTCAAGAAGATGTCCTGCTCTTCAAGCTTAAATGGGATTTGTCAGAGCCAACCTCTGAAAAGCCCCATAATAAGGACAATCATGCAGTCCAAATTAATATCTGGCAATGTACTCCTAATCCGAGACTATATTCTGAACGCTGTCTAAGTGGATCCCATGTTAAGTGGGCTAGGGGCAAAATGTTAGTGTGAGCACTATTCACTAAGAAATTATATGAGAAAGCAGATTCCTTGGCCTGATTGAGGCATGTTGGTGTACTCAGAATGGGGTTTCCTTTCTTAACAAGAAGCTAATATCACTTTACATACTGTGTCCACATTACGATAAAGTATGCTTTTGATTTGAACCTTGTTTGATTATCTAATTGTACAGTGATATGAGTTTTCTTATCCTATCAGAAAATCCGGGCAGTTTATGAATCAAATCCTACGAAGTTTAAAACGTTGCAGCAGATGTTGGAAGCAGAGAAAGAAATGCATGGACCACAGTGGCCAAAAGTTGGTGCAACACTGGCTCTGATGTGGTTAAAAAGGTGAGATTCTGAGAGTAAGAAATGTTCAGTTCTACACACCCCCTCAATGAGATTTTCTGTATCACTGCTTCATTCTTTAAGCACAGTCTGTATTGAAAACTAATTATCAGCACATTCTCAACACCAGCACATATGTGTACTGCCATTGCACATTTGCTTTACAATTAAGCACTATCACAAAGAGGGACCCGGTTGACAGGCCAATGAATGGATCCCACCAGATAGGTCCTCTCCTCTGTGTATTGGTGCTAGGATTCCCCCTGGAATGAGATTTGCTTCAGGATCTGTGTAGAACGTAGATGCAGGATTTCTTGGTAGCTGGCCTGGAGTAAGGGATTAAAAGATCCCACCCCTCATAAATACAGTTGACACACTGAACTGAAACCTACAGGCACTTGTATACAGTGCCTTGCAAAAGTATTCACAGACTTAACTTTTTACCTATTGTGATCGATCAGAACACAATAGTCTAAGTTGGTGAAGTGAAATGAGAAAAATATATACATAAAACTATTTTTTAGAAATAGAAAACAGAAAATTGGCATGTGCTTATGTATTCACCCCCTTTGATATGAAACCCATAAAAAGCTCTGGTGCAACCAATTACCTTCAGAAGTCACATAATTAGTGAAATGATGTCCACCTGTGTGCAATGTAAGTGTCACATGATCTGTCATTACATACACACACCTTTATTGAAAGGCCACAGAGGCTGCAACACCTAAGGAAGAGGCACCACTAACCAAACACTGCCATGAAGACCAAGGAACTTTCCAAACAAGTAAGGGACAATGTCGTTGAGAAGTACAAGTCAGGGTTAGGTTATAAAAAAAATATCCAAATCTTAGATTTGATGGTGCTCCTGGGGATCATCAATCATAACCAAATAAAAAGAACATGGCACAACTGCAAACCTGCCAAGAGACGGCCGCCACCAAAACTCACGGACCGGGCAAGGAGGGCATTAAATCGAGAGGCAGCACAGAGACCTAAGGTAACCCTGGAGGAGCTGCAGAGTTCCACAGCAGAGACTGGAGTATCTGTACAGAGGACGACCATGAGCCGTACGCTCCATAGAGTTGGGCTTTATAGCAGAGTGGACAGAAGAAAGCCATTAATTTCAGTAAAAAAAAATAGCACGTTTTAAGTTTGTGAAAACGCATGTGGGAGACTCCCAAAATGTATGGAAGAAGGTGCTCTGGTCTGATGAGACTAAAATTTAACTTTTCGGCCATGAAACCAAAAGCTATGTCTGGCACAAACCCAACACATCACATTACCCAAAGAACACCATCCCAACAGGTGAAACATGGTGGTGGCGGCATCATGCTGTGGGGATGTTTTTCAGCAGCATGGACTGGGAAACTTGTCAGAGTTGATGGAAAGATGGATTGTGCTAAATACAGGGATATTCTTGAGCAAAACCCGTACCACTCTGTGCATGGTTTGAGGCAAGGACGGAGGTTCACCTTCCAGCAGGACAATGACCCCGAACACACTGCTAAAGCAACTCTTGAGTGGTTTAAAGGGAAACATATAAATGTGTTGGAATGGCCAAGTCAAAGACCAGACCTCAATCCAATAGAAAATCTGTGTTCAGACATAAAGATTGCTGTTCACAAACGCAAACCATCCAACTTGAAGGAGCTGGAACAGTTTTGTAAGGAGGAATGGGCAAAAATCCCAGTGGTAAGATGTGGCAAGCTCAAAGCGACTTGGAGCTGTGAATGCTGCAAAAGGTGGCTGTACAAAGTATTGACTCTAGGGGGGTGAATAGTTATGCACATTGACATTTTCAGTTTTTTTTTGTCCTATTTGTTGCTTGCTTCACAATTTAAAAAAAAAAAAAATCTTCAAAGTTGTGGGCATGTTCTGCAAATGAAATGATGCAAATTCTCAAACAATCCATGTTAATTCCAGGTTGTGAGGCAACAAAACACGAAAATTTCAAGGGGGGTGAATACTTTTGCAAGGTACTGTACATGTTAGAACAAAAAGGTATTGGTAATTCAAGTAGTCCAAGTGCAGAGTAACTAAAGGTAAGGTAAATAAGATAGGAAGGACAGCTAACCTAATCACTCTGCAGGATGCCCCATTGTGTTTAGTTTCGCAATGGGTATCTTAAACCTGTTCTTGCAAACAATACTTTAATCACAGTAAATGAATTAGAAAACTAAATATAAAAAGTAACAAGCAGTTACAATTCTCAAAACACACAGACCCAAGGGGTATTCACTGGAGATGAGGGTCAAACAGGGGAAACCATGGTTATCACAGGGGTAGCCTTGGGCGGGGAAACAACAAAGCACAGGGGTGTCGTGTCCATCTTGTACTGGCCCAGGGAAGGCATTCTCTTAGGGAAGTCCTTGACTAGGCTCTTTTGGGGAAGAAAAAGAAGCAGAGACCACAGTACCTCATTACAGGCTTCTCTGCCCATCGGGGCTGTCGTCACAAGTACCATACTTGCAATTTCATTATTTTTATTCTCTATATTGTGCTTCAAATAGTTGTTCACCATTTTTCAGGTTATTTGAAATAACATTTTACCAAATATAAAAGTTCGTTTTTTTTGTTTTACTGTTACTTATTGCAGTGCTTTATATTTAAAAAATCATGATTAAATAATCATAAACCATTATTCAGGCATGATTCCTTGAATCCTGTCATATCATTTTTGTCATACTCTGCTGATGTTTTGGGATTCCTCAAAATGTATCCATCGTGCTTGTGAAAAAATGATAACCTGTGCACTTCAAATAGTCAATGATTTTCTAAACGTGATCAGCATTAAAGGGTAAATGTAACTGTACATATTTTATAACTTTCAAGTAGTGAAGAGCAACAACTTTTTTTGGTTTGATTAAAAAAAGTTTATCTATTTTGAAGAAAATATATAAAAAATTAAGTGTTTCCCAACATTGTGCTTTTAGCTCCTCCCATATCTTTTATCTTGTCGCACAGCCTGTAACAAACTTCACTACAGCTTGCTTACTACGCAGCTTTACTGACAGAGTATGCGGTTATGTGCTCCACACTCTCCAATGGTTTAAAAAAGATAGGAGCTACAGCCTAAAGATGGTAGAAACAATAGCAATTTCCATGTTAGATTTCCTCACAAAGGATCACCTTTTTAATCAAAATTTATTGTTGTTAATATTGATCTTTAAAAAGTCATGAAACCTTTTTAATGTTGGTGATGAATTTCAATTACTTAGTCATACTCTAGTTCATATTGTTATACCTAACAAACAGTTCTACCAATTGCATATAAGGTCCATTTTTGTAAATGTTTTCCCATTTGCAGTAAAAGCTGTATGATTAAACCACTTAAATATATTTAGAAGTATATCTACAAAACCGTGTAACGGCTGCCTCTTGTTAGGGCATTACAGTTCTACTCTAATCTTTTTTTTTTTTTTAGGTAAATAAAATTGCTCAGATTACATGGGGCTATTGACAAAGCAATACTCCAACACCATTTACATTGTTTTTCCAAGGGAAGCGGCCCTGCAATCTAATTACGGTAGATTTGCATTTTCCCATTGAAAGAACTGACACTTAGGTTTGCTAATTTTAGTTAAAGCAGTTTAAATGCTACTGTGACACCTCTTGCCTGTAGAAGCACATCAACCGTAATAAAATGGTGTCTCTCAAAACTTATAATAATTTGTAAATTAAATTATATATTTGTGTATTAATCTGTTTTTGTTCTTCAAAACAGCATATTGAAAATATATTCTTCCCTTTTTGTTTTTCTACCTTCACTAACATACCTAAAACAGGTTTTGTCACAGTGTTGTACTGTACAGTTTTCTAGTTAGATTGCTTTGACATCAAATAAAGTTTTCTTGCAGATGAAATATGACTGAGGAAATGTCCGTCAAAATGGTATTGGTTTGTCATTCATTTGTTTACTTTCCATTCTCCAGGGGGTTGAAGTTTATCCAGGTTTTGTTGCAGAGCATCGCTGATGGAGAAAGAGATGAGAATAACCCAAATCTCATGAAAGTCAATGTAACCAAAGCTTATGAGATTGCCCTTAAGAAGTACCATGGCTGGGTGGTGCAAAAGCTGTTCAAAGTAAGTCCCTTATCAGGTCAACTGTGCATATAGTCTTTAAAGGCCTTGCAGGAATGAACTAGATCTTTGTGTATATTGTACCTCTTTCTGTATCAATACTATCTATATCCACTCTACTTGATTTAAATTCTCAATTGTGCACTACAAATTTAATTTGGGACCTTTTCTTCTCCCCCTTACAAATGTCCATGGGGTAGGAGAGAATCTTCTTTTCCTGCAGTAGTTCTTGATGGCATTACCACATGGTCAAAAATACTGGGCAGGTACATTGCCCCCATTGGAGGGTGTGGGGTGGGAAGAAGCAAATCTGCTAAAGTCAAAAACACCTAAAATTAGAATGTATTTTTACAAGCTCTACTAGTTTGTTTTTCTTCAGTACTGAATTTCATGGTCATTACTAATTGAATAAATAATCCATAATGTATGATCACTATGGTGGCCCACTAAAGGGAAATCATGACTCCTTCTTTTTTTTTTTTGTCCGACAGGCTGCGCTCTATGCTGCTCCATACAAAGATGACTTCCTGAAGGCACTATCTAAAGGACAGAATGTGAAGGAAGAGGAGTGCATAGAGAAGATCCGCCAGTTCTTGGTGAATTACACCCCCACCATCGACGCAATCTATATAATGTACAACAAGATGAATGCAGAGCTGGATTACAAAGCCTAGCTAGCTACACTATGGACTCCTAACTATGCACTGCTTCCCTCTTATTGCTCAGGACACAACCTCAGAATACTGCGTGCTTCCTTCATTCAATGTCTGGAAGGTACAGAACCAAACTAAACTAATAACAGTGATATGCTCATTGGCTCAAAACAAAGATGGTCATTTCCAAAAGGGTAATTGGAGTATGGTGGCTCTTCTGGCATTTGCATCTCAAAGGAGCAAATATATATATATATATATATATATATATATATATATATATATATATAATATATATATATATTTATTTATTTGCTCCTTTGAGATGCAGATGGCACATGCTCTTACATTCCAATGCCCTATTGTCTGAACAGTGTGTTATCAGCAGCCAGCACTTCTATATTTTGTCATTGTTATGGTTGATTTTTTTTTTTTTTTAAATGGTGTGAGCATCGCACAGGTGGACACATTCAGTAATTTTACATTTTTCTTCACTAAACAAAGCACTTTATCACACTAAATACTGACTGTGCAATGCCATGCCATACCATTTAGATAATTTCCTTCCCTAGAAAACTAGTATAAAAGGAACTATTCCATGAAACCTCACCATAGCTGATAAATAAATCACTGTCATTAGCTTACTCTGGTCCTGTATGATATTGGTTTATCCAACACCTCTCTGCCCACTTAAAGGGGATGCAACAAAACTTCCAGTCATACAGAAATGACAAGTTCAAATATATGTAAATATAAGTGCATATTCTTGTTGTTAAACATTTTGAGTGTCGTTGTAAGATAATGGAGTTTAAAAGTTTTTGGATTTTAAACATAAATTACCTGAAGAGTTCCTCCCTTCCTGCTACTAACTTTATCGAAAGTGATTAACTTTCACAGTAGAGGGTGATGAACTGGAATATCAAGCCCAGGGGGTTAACTCTGTGTAATCACAGAAGCTCACGCATTAAAGCTTTTGTCACTCTCCTTTATACAAACTGGGGATGCTCTTTCTGATTATCACTACTATGAGAGTCAATTAATCTTATTCAATAAAGTTAGTTGCAGAGAGGAGAGATTTTTTCAGGCTTTTTTATACTTTAATGTACCTATCAACTCTCTATTTTCGAACACTTCAACTTGTTTTAATACAATTCTATTTCTATGTGTACTTTTTCATTACTGGTAAATTTAATTCAGTTAGCTATTGACTGACAAAAAGCAATTTCTCTTTCAGCATCCCTTTCCTGTAAAGCAAAGCTTTACCATTGTTGCTGTTAAGTAGCTATGCACCGTATCTAACCTGTTTTGCTGCCTTTGAGGTGCACTGCCTTTCAGTAATTACAATGACTCTGATCCTCAGGATAAACCTTATTCTAAACCACCTAAAATCATGACCAGGGTGCAAAAAAAAAAAAAGAATTGCGTAGAAGAGTGATAATGTAAACTTCTGTAAATGCATAGCTTTGGGTGGATTACTGGAGAATCTTTGTGTCTCCGTCTAGTTCTATTTATAATGTAAGTGTAGACTTTTACTTCTATAATTGATAACATTGCATATATTGCCATTGACTGACAGGTGGGCCTCACAGTTACCTCTAGTTCCAGAGCTGTGGCCCATGACAGCATTTTTACTGGTTATTTCCTTTTCGTAATATTCAACAGCGCAAGACGGCGTACGTAAGTCCTCCATCGTTGAGTTCTAAAGGAATGTTGACCTTGTAAGACTCTACCAATAAAGTGATTAACTTTCTAAAGCACAAAATATATTTCATTCCACTATAATGAAACCTATTTTATTAAAGTACTGACGGGTTTTTTTTATACTACCATTGTTACCCCATTCCTATGACTTGCACTGTTTTGTTTTAATCTGGTATCTCGGCTTGTGTTGCGTTTTGCTAAAATTAAGTTATTGTGAGCTGTTCAAAAGGTAAAGCAACACTCAAAGGTTTTTTTTTTTCTTTAAAAAAGTAATCATCCTACTTTAGTTATCTAATGATAATATTTATAGTTATCTTACATGGTCTCATAGTCCTATTGCCTCAATCACATGATTTGTTCAGCCATAGACCGTTTCCCCTGATGAAGAAAGACAGTGTAATCACAGGGTGGGGGGGCTAGGTGTTTTTAACAACCAGAGTACTTGTTAAGGGGTGAAAATAAGGAATTGGTGTGAGAGTGCAAAGCAGGGGAGCCATGACACAGGGTAAGACAATCTGTAAAAGGTAGTCGAGGGTTTTTTTTTTTGTTTGTTTTTTTAAATAAATGCAGTGATTCTTCTTTTTTAATCTACTATCTTTAGCTGACTGCACAGTAAAAAAAAAAAAGAACATTTACTGTACCCCTTTAAATCTACCTAAATGAAATATACATAAACAGACAGTAATTTCCCATTGAGACAGTAAGACAAAGTAATTACAACGGAGTGGGTTTTTTAGCAATTATATTATGTGATCTTAATGGCAAGTCAGTGTTCCTTTAAACACAAATGCAATGAGTCCATTAGATTTGGTTTGGAGGCGCTAGGCGTTGGCCCAACCAGTGTCTTGGCCAACACATTTCAGGCAATGGATAGTTGATTAGCTTTTTTCAAGTGCCTTTATTCCACCATCAAAGCCTTTGCACCACTGTGCCTTATTCATTGCATAGTGCCCCCAATCCTCCGCCAGTGCTGATACCATTTGGCTGCCCAGCTCTGTAACATAAGGGGTAGGATATTTAAACTGGAGGATTATTACAGGTCCTTGAATTAAATGCAACAGAGTATATGTAATTATGTATAGGTAAGTAATTAACCCTTTCAGTTGACTGTGCTCAGGCAGGGTATTACTTAAATCCTGCTGTCATTAATGGAGGGTGGTTACCGTATTATGGGATCTTATTGGGATATTTTAGGAATGATAACAATATAGCACCTTTTTAGAATAGTCAGAACTCTTTATTTTCAGTGCTGTTTGTATTGGGTTCATAACATTGACAGGATCAAATACAAATTCATGTAACTCACTAAATCGCTTGTTTTTAAAGAAAGTGTGTGTTTATTTAAGCAATGTATTAACGTACTATATTTTGACTCGACTTTCTGTGCATTGAAATAAAAACAGACTGATTTAAATGCTAATTATTTGCAGCAATTGTGAAAAATTTGACTTTTTTTTTTTTTTTTTTTCTTGCATGCTGTGTAACATTTCCAGAAAAATCTGCTTTGATGCTGTGGTCACCTTTTTTATATGCAAGGTGATACTATCCGCAGGAGCGGATTACAATATTATGTTGGTTCAATATGCAATCGTATGTGCTGCTGGCCGGGCTCAATAAGTGTAATACATCTGGTTATTGTAGATTTTGATATACATACATCTGCCCTGACAGCTTCTCAAAACTCTCAGTAGCTCTTATTCTTATTTTGGGTATTGTGGTTATATATTTATATTATATATTTATTTATTTATATATATAATATATATAATATATTGTGGTTATTTACGGTGGAGGGCTTCTATCGCTCTTTTGCCCACCATATTATAAATGATTGTTGTGGTGAACTACCTACTCATAAGGTCCACAACACAGGCTGAGATCTCTCTCCATGCTGATGATAGCCAGTAAGCTTGAAACAGCTGTACATGGATTGGATACTCAGCTTGCGTTTAATCCAACCTTGGCTTTGCATTAAAGCTGTGTAATACAGCTTAAAGGAAGCCATGTTTGATAATGGCTATGGATTGAAGAGCAAGGCATTTGTGGGCACATTTGCATGTCCCAGCTCAGCTTCCCAGAATTTATTTAATATATATATATATATATATATAATATATATATATAAATATATATTATATATATATATATATATATATATCTCAGTTACAGGTGTGGCTTATATTCGCGACCGTAACAACAACAAAAATCATTGCCGATTTTGCAAACTTTGCTTGTTACGTGTGCGGCTTCTATTTGCGAACGCAAAATTACTGCCGATTAAGGGTGCCGATTTTCGTGCTTGAGACTGCGGTATTGAATAGCGATTTACGGTTTTAGTGATTCTAACATCCTGTAAAGCCTGTAACATGCAAAAAAAGCTGCAGTGCTAATTAGAAAGCCTCTTTTTTGCAATGGCTGATCACTTTGAGAGTCTTTTAATCTCCAATTTTACGGATGCGGCTTATATTTGAGTACTATTTTTCTATTTTTTCTCCTTGAACTTTACAGGTGCGGCTTGTATTCGGACCTATATATATATATATATATATATATATATTATATATATATATATATAAATTTTTTATATGCAAAACATTGAAAAATCAGTGGTCTAATGTAGAAATATAGGGATGGCATTGGATCACTTCCTGTGGTTACATGATTGTGTCAGATCTTTTAATACAGCACCATACATGCCAATAAATTACAGGCTGTATTTTTAACATTTTAAAATCCTGTTGCTTAATTTATTACTTTTATATGCACTTATGCTGCTAAGTAACTGCCATTTAGTTTGCAGTGATCTACTTGCTGCAATGGGAGGAACATTGGATGCAGGGAGGAAGCTTCTATTTGCACAAGGGGGATGGGACAAGTACAGCTTGTTAGGACTAATGCAAATCTCAGTTTATAGGGACATAACCTGTTGAAGGGAGAGGAGAGTGGGGAGAGGCTCACAATGAGCGCCGAAAGTTGCGGATTGGCCGATGCCTGCAATGAGCGGGCCTATAAAGTAGAGGAGGGGAGGCTCGCTCGCTCGCTCATCGCGAGGCCAGCAAGTTATAGGGGGTAGAAACCTCGCATTGTGTGACAATCGGCATTGCCAGGCTTCAAATTTTATTGCCGTCATTTTTGAAGGGCAAGTCGCTAGTCTACTATAATAAATAAAGGTATAAATATGTTTTCTGGGTTTCAAATGATTGGTTAAAAAAAACAGGCAATGATTATCAGAAAAATGGTTCTATAGAAAAGTTATAGGCAGGAGAGATATACCAGCTTTGCACGCCCAGAGGGAACTTGCATAACCAAGTACACTGAGCAAGGCAGCCAGATACAGTTTGACCTTTTTGGTACAGATCAAACAGAAGTAGTGCTGC